>CM053603.1:169199447-169238069 GCA_028646535.1 Procyon lotor | reverse complement strand
GAGAGAGAGAGAGCCTGGGATCATGACTTAAGCCAAACGTAGACATTTAACCTACCAAGCCACCCAGGCACCCTGATACTATTCAGTTTCTGAGCAGAGAGTTTCTAAGAATGTATTTTGGAAACTTAAAAAAGAATAGAAAAAAAAACAAAACAAAGGAAGGATGCCTGGAACTATAGACTTCCTATATTTGTTGGTACTTAGAAAAAGAAAATATGAAAAGCACAGTGTCTGACATTGATACAAAATTCAAAATATGTACCATATGAGTTATTATTCATTGGCAGCATGGGAGCTTGGAGACATAGAGTGTGTTTGATGTTGTCAATTCTTAAATATCTACACTAAATAAAAAGTAACTAGGTGATTTTAGTTTAACCAACATCTATAACACTAATATTGACTGTACATGGATCAATCTGAATATGAATACTGCCCACCTACATATATATATGTAGAATAGCTTCAACATTTAAACTATTTTCAAAAGAATTTTTGTTCATCTGAGAGATAAGCCAAATAAAGTGAATTCATTGTTAAGGAGCAAATGTATGCCAGTATAATAACATGTGAAGGACACAATTCTAAGCACTGAGAATATAATATTCTGAACCTCAGGTACCTTACATTTAAGTGGGAGGGGCAGAGAATAAATGATATCAGACTACGCTCAGTGATGTAAGGCAGATTCTTAGGTAGCATGTTGCAGGATGATCTCTCTGAAAAAGTGAGTGTGAATCAGTGATGAGAAGAGTGTTTTCACAAAGGATAGTGTGGAAGCATTGCAAAGAGGGTCAAGGCCCCGAAGACAGGAAGATGGAAGAAAATGAATTGGAGGAAAAGCTAGGAGGGTGGGCTGCTTTATGAAACAGAGTGCGTAAGGGGTGACTGGTAGGGAGAACAAATAAAGCTAGGAAGGTAGCTATAGGTCAGATGATAAAAGACTGTGACAGCCATGGATTTCTATATCACAGAATGCTTTAAACAGAACTTTGTAGTGCATTATAGTGTCTCCAAGGAATAGGATGGAGTATAATAAATATATAAATGATATTCTCTAACTACAGTTTCACGAGTTATTTTAGCGCATAGTATACTATCCTCCCAACATCATTTAATAATAGTAATGGGATTTATTATTTGCACTTGGTTTCACTGGAGCTTTGAGGGTTTCTTTTTTTTTAAAGATTTTATTTATTTTAAAGAGAGAGAAAAAAAATGAGTAAGGGGGAGAGACAGAGGCAGAGAGAGAGGAACCCAATGAGGGCCTAGATCCTAGGACCTGGAGATCATGACCTGAGCCAAAGGTAGACGTTTAACTGACTGAGCCACCCACGTGCCCCTGGTTTTGCTATTGAAGCCTGTTCAGGTACCTGCAATGCCTATGTCACAGGTTCTTGATGACAAGCTCCCACCCGGAGCAGACTTTGGGCTTCCTGCCTCATACCTGGTACTCAGGTGCTTTACACACATGCTGGTGCTAGTCTGAGCTCTGGACAGTACACACCTTAGGGGCCCCAGGAGTGAAAAGACAAAGACTCAGATCCTCTTTTTTGCTGTTGGTGTACATGTCTTCTTCCTACGTCATTGTTCCATGAATATACACAGTTTGCTACTTGAGTCTTTTTGCAATCAAGCTCTTATGGTACACCTACATAATTGATATAGTTCTTCACAGTTTTCAAAATAATCATCAGTATAATTGTTTGTGTTCGATTCTTTTGGAAGGTTATTTGTGATAGCTTAGTCAATATTTGATCTCCGTTTATACATTCAGATATTTTCAATATCATTAATTTATAACTCCTGGGCTCTTGAGTATATTACTTCAGTGGTAGTATTAAATCACTATTCTTGTCTTTAACTCATTTCTCCAAAAGAATGCTCAGTAAAAAAGTCTAAAAAGTAAAAATCGTAGAACACATTGAGTAAGACTTCTTGGGATAAAAGAGTATAGGAGGAACAGAATCCTGTTCACTGTCCTTAAATAATAGAAATTAATGATTATTTTCTCCATTAATGTCCATCACCACAACCATAGCTTGTAATTTTTTTGTGAAACATTGAAGAAATTTTAGAAACAGACATAAATCCCATCCATATTGGGTCAGAATCATCCTCAAATGTTTAATTCCTAACATATACAATGTATATGAAAAGTCTTCTTTTTTGGTTGTTGTTGTTTTGAACAATGAGTGAATGTTTTGAGCTCTAGCAATGTTTTGGTGTGAAGGGATTCTTGTAAATACATAACATATTTAATGATGCTGCTGCTCTATTGTTTTAGAATAATCCATAACAATAATATCAAATATATTGTACAGTGGAACATAACATATGATGCAATAAGAGACATCTTTTGCTTCAAATATCCCTCTAGTCTTAGTACATGAGTGATCAACACAACTTACTAGTTTGTGTCAGTTTCCATAGCAAAATACCAGAGACCTGGTGACATCAACAACAGAAGTTCATTTTCTTACAGTTCTGAAGTCTGGAAGTCCAAGACTAAGGTACAGGTGGGTTTAGTTTCCCATGAGAGCTCTCATCTTGGGTACCTTCTCTCTGTGTTCTCACATTGCCTTCTCTCTGTGCATGTTCTTGGTGTCTGGTGCTCTTTTTATGAGGACACAAGTCCTATTGGAATGAGGTCCTATACTTAGAACCTCATTCGACATTAATTAACTCCTTAGAGCTCTCCCTCCAGCTAGTCATATTGGGGTTTAGAGTTTCAGTACATGAATTTGGGGGCAATATAATTCAATCCAAGAAACCATATTGCATAAGTGATAATCACTAGGATTTTTTTTTGGAGGAATGATTTTTATTCATAATATGATTCTCTAATGCTAAATTTATACTTCTTTGTCTTCTATTAGGTGATTAAGAAGATTTGGTGATTAAGAAGATTATTTGGTGATTATGGTCCTGTATAATTGAAAGTAGAAACCTCAGGGGCACCTGGGTGCCTCAGTGGGTTAAGCCTCTGCCTTCAGCTCATGTCATGATCTCAGGGTCCTGAGATCAAGTTCCACGTCGTGCTGTCTACTCAGCGGGGAGCCGGCTTCCCCCTCTCTCTCTGCCTGCCTCTCTGTCTACTTGTGATCTCTCTCTCTCTCTCTCTGTCAAATAAATAAAATCTTTAAAAAAAAGTAGAAACCTCAAAATTATTCTTATTTTATTTAAGTATTTTAGTCACTTTTCATGAGATGAAGACTGTGACCAAATCTAAATTTACAAAATTTAGAATTTTCATTGTTAATACTTACAACTCTATTTTTCAAAAAAAGATTTTATTTATTTATTGACAGAGACGGAGAGATCTCAAGTAGGCAGAGAGGCAGGCAGGGGGCGGGGGGAAGCAGGCTCCCCGCTGAGCAGAGAGCCCAATGCGAGGCTCCATCCCAGGACCCTGAGATCATGACCTGAGCTGAAGGCAGAGGCTTTAACTCACTGAGCCACCCAGGCGCCCCAACAACTCTCTAATTTAAATGTTTTTTACACATCTACCAAATTTTTGAAAGAATGCAAATTGATATTTGATGACTTTTTGTTATTTCAGTGTAACAACTAATAATCCATTAATTATAGAAAGAAGATAATTTTCTTTTTCCCAGTCTCTTTTCAATGCCTATCATAAAAATGTTTTTGATAATTTGACTCATTCCTTCTGAAAGAGATTGATTTCCAATATACATCAGAAGAAAATTAAAAGTAACATTTTATTTGGTGTGGTTTTTTTTAAGAAAAAAAAATCTATGTAATTATTCTAGAGATAAGCAAAGGCCTGTGTATTGATTTTGTTTGAATAATGATTCCAAAATCAAGTCTTCACCCTTAATTTATATTATAATAAAATGTGTATATAAAAAAGGAACCGTTAAGATATTAACATTCCCTCATGTTAGAAAATAATTTTACCTGCTTTAAAAAATAATGCAAAAAAATGTATTTAGTACAACGTAAGGAAAAGTGCTTCTGTTTCTCCCTTACTCACTACTCACAGAATATCTCTGTACTCTCAATACTACTTTGTTTCTGGTCAGCAAATGTATGAGTATTCCATACAACAAATAATTCTCCAGCACCAACTAGGTGTCCTGTAATTCAATTCAATTCTAACACTAACTGGAATTACTGCAGACCCCATAGGTTAAGAACTCAGTCTCACAAGGTTGCTCCCCCCACTTAAGATGCCAATTGCAAGTGGGTTCATTCTCTAGGTTATCCACAAATTCTGCCAGACTTGGCTACAAATTGGAGGTTCCCACAGTGCTGTCGTTGGATTCAATCATATGCTAGAACAGCTGACAGAAACTTGGTAAACACTTACTTACATTTGCCAGCTTATTATAAAATAGAGATATGATAAGTGATACAGATGAAGAGGCTTGTAGGAGAGGTCTGGAAGGGTCTTGAATGCAGGAGCTTTTGGAGGCTGGAGTTGGTGCGTATCACCCTTCCAGCATGGAGATATGTTCTACAATCTGGAAGCTCTCCAAACTCTGCTCTATTAGAATTTTTATGGAGGCTTCATTATATAGGTATTATTGATGGTTACCTCCATTTTCAGCTCCTCTCTCTTCTCTGAAGAATAAGGAAGGGGGCTGAAAGTTCCAAGTTTCCATCTTGGCTTGGTCTTTTTGTTGACCATGCCCCATCCAGGAGCATAACAAGGTGCCTCATTAGAACAGAAGACATTCCCATCACTCAGGAAATTACAAAAGTTTTAGAAGCTTGGTGTCAGGAACTGGGGTCAATGACTAAATATTAGAAGAGAAGATTTCTTAGCACCTATTTGCAAGGGTGTTAGGATCTCTGTGTCAGAATGGAGTTGGGAGGTAGAGATATCTTATATATATTTCCTATTATTTAAAATATATAATTAAATATTTCTAATTCTATTTACATATAAATATGATGCACAGCACCTACAACTTTAACACACTTAGAGCAGACAATCAAAAGAGCAATAATTATCATGACCATGAAGACAAATAATTTGATAATCTGAAATTTGTTTAGGCTATTTTGAGTCATATTTGTCTATCATCTGTCTATCAGAAGAACTTCATTTCTTTCTGGACACTCTAAAGAAGAATCACTTTCTTTGTCTTTTCCTGATTCTAAAGACTTCCCTCTGATCCTTGCATGTAGCCCCCTGCATTCCAGAAAAAGCAATACGACACACCATTCATCTCTTGCTGCCTTTAGATCATAACTGAGAAAAGTCCTTCTCCACTTTTAAGGACTCTTATGATTAGATTGGGCCTTCCTTGGATAATCCAGTATGATCTTCTCAACATTCCCTTCTTAATTTAATCATGCCTGAATGTTTCTTTTGCCATGTAAAATAATATATTTACAGGTCTGAGGATTAGAGTAGAAACATCTTTGAAGTCATTACCCTGTTTTTCACACTTCCTTTGTCTCATTCACATATTATCATGAGTGTCCTATTAATTAACTGTCATTCTGTCTGTGACAGGTGATAATGATTGATCCAAATATGAGTATCTGATTTAATCTGAATCAAAGTGTACTTCCATGGGACTTTGCTTTGGGACTGGCCATTTCTAAAATGTTTTTAAGGTAGCTACCAAAGAACATACAAAGTATAACTTAGAAAAACATAGGTAAAATCAGAAAAACCAAGAGAATGTGATACACTGATTTAATAGGCTCTGAAATCAAATGGATCTAAATTAACTTATTATCTATGCCATATCGAGAAGTTAATTAGTTTATTTCCTTACCTATAAGATGGTCAAAATAGTATCTTTTTCATAGGGTGCTTTACTACATGAATAGTAAAGTTATATAAGTATATATAAATATAAAGTTATGCTCTGTGCCTTATGTACAACACACTCAGTAACTGTTAGCTGATTTGTGTATGATTGTTAATTTTGTCATTTATTACTATTGTTTTTACACTATAGAGCTATTCTTGATTGATTCACCTACTCAGTAGCTTTCTGTTGAGCCCCTACCACCAACCAGACTGAATCGGCTTTGGGAATTGACAATAAACTCAGTCCTTGCCTCTACGCAGCTTATATTTTTGTGAAGAGACAGTTTTGAAAAAAATCAATGTAGCAAACAAATAAACTAATTTAAAATTGAAATGAGTCTTATAAGAAAACAAAGAAAAAGATCGGCATAGAGATTTGGGAGTGGGGAGAAAGGTTTCCGAGGAAGTGCAGCATATTGTGAGGCATGAAGATTTTCAGAAGAACCCGGACAAGAGTGGAAGGTTTGGAAACTGGGGCGCTGCTCCTGGAAGCACACAGAGTGGCATGTACAAAGCGTTGTGGTGGAGGATGGCTTGGCATGTCTGAAGAACCGAAAACAGATCACTGCGTGGATGCATGAGAAATAGAGCAGGAAATGGTGGAGAAATAGCTTGTAAACTGGCCAATTTAAACATGATATACTGCAGTATTAAATTTGGGTAAATTTTAGACACTTTTGAATAGAATTAAGCAACAGAGTGAAAAATAATTTTGTTTTTAGAAAGATTAAACTTTTATAGAATAGTTTGTATGACAGAGTGTGATTTCTTTCTCAAAAAGATTGACTTTTTCCTTGAACTTGATCTTAACTTATTTTCTCAGTATCATGTAGAGATAGTTATTTAAAACTTTATATAAAATAAAATCATCCTCTAACCACTTAAAATAACTCTGTACTGAAATTTAATTGCTAAAGGTAGGGTTAAGCATAGGGCATTTTTTAATTATAGAGCTAAATCTTAATTCTTAATTCTAAATTCTTAAATCCTAAATTCTTTTTTTTTTTAAGATTTTATTTATTTATTTGACAGAGTGAGAGAGAGATCACAAGTAGGCAATGAGACAGGCGGGGTGGGGGAGGAAGCAGGTTCCCTGCTGAGCAGAGAGCCTGATGTGGGGCTTGATCCCAGGACCCTGAGATCATGACCTGAACCAAGGCAGAGGCTTTAACCCACTGAGCCACCCAGGCACCCCATTAAATCCTAAATTCTTAATCCTGGCATTTTAATTGTTTGTCCGCTATTTCTTTTAACCTCTTTTTTTTGTCTCCGTAGACTGCAATCAGGGTATTTGGGCTGCAGCTCCACTGGACTAGAAAGCCTGGCCAGTAATAGTCTCTAGTCCTACCCAACTACACTACACAGCTGGGGGCCTGGTCTGATTAGACAGCCTGACCAGTGATCTCATCCAATACTAAATCATGGCCAAGAGCCTTTCATCACAAAGCCCAGCCTCATCTGCCCATAAAACATACCCAGCCACACTGCCCACCGGGGAGTCCACCCGGTGACCGGTGACCGTTCTTGAATGCCGGCCCAGTCAACAGGATTACCCCACCACAGGACCCAACTAGCAAAACCACCTCCCTATGACTCCCTATGACTCAATTGTGCAGAGATTGAAGGTAAAGTGAACATAGAGAAAAGCTGCGTATGAGAATTTTGAAGAAAACAATTCCATAAAGTTCAGTGGAATAATCTTAGTGAGTTGGAAGAGAAATATAAGCAATAGAATAAGAAAGGACAATGTCATATGGGGAATGATGACCATTTTATGGATATGTCCTTCATAAACCATAGAATACAATTTTTTAAAATTATGTTATTAATTTTAATGTTATGGGTTTTTTGGTTTTAGGGAGCAATAAAAACAAGTGAAAGCCAAAAGTAAAGATCAGGGGCACCTGGGTGGCTCAATCAGTTAAGAGTCTGCCTTTGCCTCAGGTGATGATACCGGGGTTCTGGAAACAAGTCCCCCATCAGGCTCCCTGCTCCTGAGGAGCCTGCTTCTCCCTCTTCCCGCTGTTCCCCTTGCTTGTGCTCTCTCTCTCTCTCTCTCTGTCAAATAAATAAATACAATAAAAAAAAGCAAAGATCACATAGTGACCTTGAAGTAATATGGAAAAGTATAGTGTATGACCATATCTGCTCATTGAATTAAATCATGTTGACCAACTAATGGTTTTGCCACATGTTAAATAGATAGTCTGATATTGTCTTAAGTCATATGGGGTCTTTGAAAACCAAAGTCTTCCTTAATTTGGTATTTTCTGTGTTAGTTCTAGAAGGATTATCTTTTCTCACTCTGAAAGATCCTAAATTTCAGTAATCTGAATCATTCACTTTCATAACATATAATCTTAAATCATTTACATTCAATGTATTCTCATGAATTCCGCAATTTGTTTCTTGCCAATTCTTTCCTCTATGGTTTTTGCCAACTCAATCTTCATATCATTAAAGTATTAATACTATTCAATAAAGTTCTCTCTCAACTCCATATACCTTAACACTGCTTGCAAGCTTGAAAGAGTTTGCTTTCATCTCTGAATGTGGGAAATACATTTTGGACTTTAACCAACTTCTAACACTCCCTTCTTATATGCTTTTCTGTGAAGTTTCCAGTGATTTCTTCTGAACGGAAAGGTAAACAAGAGATGTCATAACGATGTAGCTGTTAGAGTCACAATTATATTTTGAAATGTTTGTAGAAAAATAATCAGACCTGCAAGAGACCAAGTGACACTCAGAGAAGTAGGAAAACTCGTATTTATTTTATGCTGGTGGACACAGATGAGCTTGCGCTCAAAGTTCTGGGCCCCAGGCAATGGGGTTATAGGGGGTTATACAGGACTGCAGGCATTCAGATTCCAAGTGCTATGCTGACTGCTAGTAGGTGGGTTAAACTTGGGGAGTGGAGACTGGTTTAGGGGGAACAGTAGTGCAAAGGGCCGGTGATAGGCTTCTGTTTACAGAAGCAGAAAAGGCTGGTTGTCTCTTGCTCCCAGTAGGGCTTCTGGTTATCTCTAGCTTATTGTTAGTAACTTTCCATCTTCTGGGGTCTCCTGGCCTGGGCCTGCTCTGGATAATTTCCCTCTTCAGTATCTCTAAAATTAAGGAATATTATTTTTTAAGAATTGGTGCCATCCATGATAGCTACAATATCTACAGGGTTGGACTAGAAGACAAATAATACTGATTATACTGATAATTATTTTCTAACATATAAATTTTTAAATATTTCAGTGATAGAGTACTAACTAAAAATACGTTATATACTTGAAGCCATATGAATTATACCAAAGAAAAGAATGGCTAATGCCACAGAGCTGACATATAAAGTAGAACAATATTGCCAGGCTCTGGATGAATCAAGACAGGAAAGTCTCTATACTTTTTATCCCTTTCTTAATAACCTCCTCTACCAGGAGTTCTCAAAATTCCCAAGAAATCACTTAGTCATTTTGAAAACCACTAAGATGATGGATAAGACCCAGGTCCAGGCCGGCATTATCCCAAGACAGCTTCAATAAACCCAACTGTGTGACTTCTGTCTCTGGGACTCTCAGCTTTTTCAACCTCAGATAAACCACCGGAGGTGAGATGGCGGTAGATGACTTTTCAATTCCACCTTAGTCAAAACCTTTATAATATTTGATCTATATTGAATTACTTACAAAAATAAAAAGGCTTATGAGTTTACAATCAATGTATTTCTAAAGTCCAAAATGATAAGGTCCCCAGAGGAAATGTAGCAATGAATTATTGTTCAGACAGTTTGAAATTGCAAGCAATCTTTCCTTTGTGTTTTAGAGCAATTTTGAATTGCATAGAGAACCCCTGTGACTTTCTGTGATCATAAAAATGAATGACTAGAATGAAACAGATGAATGGCCAATGGCTATATTACATATTAATTGAATTATTTCCTAAGTACTTCACAAATATGAATTCATAATGGCCTATTATGGAACAGGAAAAGAAATTTCAATCTTTATAAGATCTAAAACTCGCCAGTCCATTGTAAGCACCTAGTGCTCTCTTTTATCGAAGATTCATTTTGTAGGGGGATTAAAAGAACAAAAGAACAGAGGATTTCTAAGAACAAAATGGAGTATTTTTCAGATTTTGTTGTTGTATGTCTGCTTGGCTTTTAGCCTGTGGAATATATGATGTGAAGTTCTGTTCATTATGAAAATGTGGATTTAATCATTGGTCTACTCTAGAAACACCTAAATCTAGTAGATCCAGATCTATGAAAAAAAATGTTTTTAATCATTCAGAATATTAATTAGTCCATTACACAGTATTCCAATAAACAATTAATTTGGGTAAATATATAATGGAATGCCAATCAAAAATAAAATATTTTGCATATAATTACCAATCCTCCATAGTTAGGTGTTTGGTACTGTGTTCTCTTATCATCGACTTGATCCCAAAAGCTACCTTCCATTCTTCCTAATGTAAGGAGACTGATCCACAAAAAATAAAATAGTTTCCTGCCCTCTTAATTCCAATTGAATTTTCCCCATGATGAGGAAGGAGAATGAGGTCAGTGCTCACATTTGCCTGGTTTCGTCACCTGGGGCCCACAGTGTCTTTCAATCAAATATTACTGCTTCTCTTCAGGTGTCCTTTGTAAGACTGTCTCCTGTGGGTCTGGATAATCATTTGTCCCTCTCGTCTTTCTTAGGAAATATGAGTGGTAACATTCTGATTATTCTGCTTCTGTGTTGCTCCATTGTTCCATGTGGTTTTCCTACACCCTGCCTACAGTTTTGTAAATAGCAACCATATGGAAGTCTCTAGAAATTATGCTATATGCATGGGCCATCTGCTTCTTGTGACTCAGTGATTAATATCTGCTATATCTTTTAGAAACCACTAATACAAAATAATGTCTTAGTTTAGTCCTTTAAAATTTTTATTCATATTTAAGCAAATATTAAATGAATGTTCATGTACAAGGCACTCTGTTGGATAATGAGGAAACAATAGTATATAATTTGGCTCATCTTACTCTGTTGCTAATAGTATCTAAGTAACCACTGCCTCTAAATTTTTCTCAAACTCAATGTACAATTTTTGAAACTCCACTTTCTAGAAACACACAAGACTTTTACCCTAACCCTGCTACAATTTAAAAGGAATTTTAGTCTTATCTTCTGTTATCTTTTATCTGTCCCAATTTCACTTGAGGATTCCTATCGTGAGCAGATAGTCCCCATGCATCATTATTGGCCAGGCACTAGGCTAGGTGCTACGTTATAGCAGGGACCAAAATTTCCAAACCTTCTGCCCTCCTGAAGCTTCCATCCTGGTATTGGCTCTTTACATTACACTAGCAGGTGGACACGACCAGGAAAATGTGAGTCTTTATTACATTATTCTATTGCAATGCGTTCCATTTCTCTGGGCCATGGGCTACTTCAGCTCTTTTTACACTACTTTCATATGTTGCTTCTGTCTTCGACACTGCTTCTACATAGAAATCTTTCTACAGTCTTTCTACAATCTACATAGAAATCCTTCTGTGGCATCTTCCAGTGGGTGGTTCTCTTTGGCCTTCAGCCTGGGGGTTGCATTTCTGCATATTCTTTCCCATCCCCTTCGCTGCGAACATGCAATTTACAAGAGAAGTTTTAACTATCTATTTAAAGAGGTTTTCCCTTTTGTTTTCTAAATATATAAATATACATTTGAATAGCATCCTTTAAGATTTAAAATAAGTGTCTAATGACTTATTCACTTATACCAAAAGGCACGTTAAAGATGAAGCTTCCTGAGAAACGTATATGAAATAGACAGGATTTGCTCATTTATATCAAGCCTTTCTAGTTATTTTTAGCTAAATATATATTTTTAATATAAGGATATATCTTCAGAACTATTTAAGTAAAAAACAAAAACAAATAAACAAAAGACCCTGTTTTTCCTGGAACACATTAGTGATGAGGGAACAGAAGGCAGGCTGAGGACAAAATCAGAAGCTGACACCCCACAGCACCCCCTCCCCACCCCTCAGATGGGATATATGTGACATTCCTCAGGCACTCCTGGCTGCCCTAAAGGAGAGGAAAGACAGTTAACTTATAGAGATCACAATCCTGCAAGACATGAGTCTCCCTCAGTTTACAAATCTAGTTTAGATTTGTTTAGCAATCTATAAGAACAAAGCATTTCTACCAATAACCTAGCTTCCAGAAAGAAATGGAAATACAATTAAACGTCCTTATAACCTGCAGCCCATTGACGGATACTTGAAGCAGGCAGAGTAATGTTCCTCTAGGAATCTCCCAACTATCTTCATGTTAATGTCTCGTTAGAGGGAAAAACCTTACCTTGACCATGACAATATCTCTGGTACCCCGTGAGTCTTCTTTAACACATGAAAATCCTTTTAAAATCTCCCTTTTCCTTACCTCTCCTAACCCCATATAATCAGCCACCCCTCACAACCTTGGTACAGCTGCTCTTTCTGCCCACTGGTCCTGTCCCCATGCTTTAATAAACCACCATTTTGCACCAAAGGCATCTCAAGAATTCTTTCTTGGTTGTCAGCTCTGAACCTCACCTCACTGAACCACCCCTATATTCCAAAACCCCATCATTCCTATTTCCTATCTGACCCTTAAAAATCCTTACAGAGATGTTATTTTTCCATAATATTTAAATTATGAACCAAATTACAACTTCAGGCTCTGTAAATATTTTGGAACCAGTAAGCTCCTGGGATATAAATGACTTTTTACAGCCAAACACTATCTCTTTGCCAGAAGAATAATTCTTTGAGTGCATGGCAATCTCCTGATTTTTTTTTTACCATATATCCAGTTTCTACTTGCTATGTAAAATATCAGGCATAATATGAGATCAAAATAAATATGGGTTTAGGATTATTTTGTTTTCAATTTATCAACCCAGCAGATAAGTTTCCACTTTCTTCACGGTAGCCTCCTTCTGATTTCAAGACACTGAGTGTAGAGATTCCTTTGAATTAGTAGAAAGCAAGAAGGAGTTCCACTAGGTGACATAGAGATTACTACTTGGCTGAAACCCTTTGACATTTTGGAACAGGAAACTGTGGATGAATCTCTCTGTGTGTCATATTATCACTTGAGGTATGTGCATACTTAAGTGTTCACCCTAATTCAAGCAGCACCTTTGCCCCTCAGTCTTAATTTTAGGATTGATCTGAAAGAGTTATCTATGTATTAGACTGATTGGTATTTTTATTCATTTTTACTAGAACTGAAATCCAATATAATCACGCAAGTAGTAGAAACAAAATCACTCTATTAAACATGTGTGACCACACAGAATCAAAATAAATATGATTTTAAAATTCTATTGTTTTGTAATTAGTATATACAATTAGATCATGAACAGAAGCAAGATTTTAACCATTCTTATAATTTTGTGTGCTTGCAGGTTCAACAATGAAAGCAGTTACTAAAGACATATCCAGAATGGATGACTTTGAGAAATAAAATTATCAGCAAGATAAGTATTATCCCACATTGTTACAAAGTCTCATCTCTTACAGTCTGTTTTAGTTAATCTAGACAAGTTAATAGTATAGTATTCAGTCAACCCTCATATTTCAAGTAACTTGAAACAAGAGAGTTTCACTTCTTTATCAAGTTTTATATCAGGAAGGAGTTCATCTTTGCTCTGATGCTCGGCTGTTAGAGACATTCTCTGTTGGGAGACAATTCTCCATGGATTACTTGTTTCTGCACGTCTTCTGAAGAGGAATTAGCAGCTTTTATTCTGAATTCTATTTTCAAGGACATTTGAACAGTAAACAGTTTTGTTGGAACAGAGAGAACGTCATCCTTCTGAAGAGAGGCAGAATTATTTCCTGACCAGGATAATGCAACTACCCTCTGTCTCTGAAGCAAAGGTTGGGCAGATCTGCCAGCAGCCCCTTTGGGGATTTCCTCCACTCTGGGTTGCTCATTTATGGCCGAACTCACCAAGTGCTGCAGTCTCCTGGGTCATTCTCCATGGGACTTGAGGCAAGAAGAACCCCAGTGAATGTGAAGGTCCTGCTATTGGCTGTACTGTGAGAAATAAAGCCATTTGACCCTGACCCAGGAGCGTCATGTGTTCAGCTAACATCGATGACATTGTAGCAAATTAATTTGTCAGTTTGCAAGTAGGATAAAATTATAGTTCTTGATGCTCCTACCTTCCATATTATCTGGAACATGGGCCTCTATAACAGCTGTCTGGTAAATTCTAGCAAAGTAGAGACTTTTTAATCTTTCTTCCTGACTTTGTAATCTTCAAGCCAAAGGGACACACTGAAGGGCCATTGACTGGAATGTGTCACATGACTCTAACAAGTGAGAAGGTCAATGTGTCCTTCCTGGATTCAGTTTTCCAGGAAAAAAGAGTACTGTACATTGGTGAGTGCTAGTAATGCATAACTTCACAGACTTTCTTTATTATGTGGCCTGTCAGTTGACCCTCTTCCCCCTTAGAGATGCCATATATTGATGATCTGCTGTTGATGAAAGAGTTCATATGAAGGGCATTCTCTTTTTATGGTTTGTGTTGATTTCTAGCTCTCAAATTTGGGAATACTAGTGGATTTTTTAGGTTTGTGTTTAAAAACTGTCCTTTTTTTTCCCAAGAAAGATTATATTGACTTGCTTCTTAATGCATTATTTCACTTTTCCCCTGTGTGCAAAAACCTAATCTTTATAATTTCACATAATTATATAGTTTCTAGTTGTTGATATCATTCTTTCCTTATTAATTAATATTTTCCTATGTGTGTTTACTTTAAATCATTTCATTTAGTTTTTATAATGAGTACTGGGAAGAGAGTTATTTTTTTTAAAGATTTTATTTATTTATTTGACAGAGAGAGAGAGAGATCACAAGTAGGCAGAGAGGCAGGCAGAGAGGGAGGGGGAAGCAGGCTCCCCTCTGAGTAGAGAGCCTGATGTGGGGCTCGATCCCAGGACCCTGAGATCATGACCTGAGCTGAAGGCAGAGGCTTTAACCCACTGAGCCACGCAGGTGCCCCTGGGAAGAGAGTTATTAACATGACATTCTTTCCATATGTTATGAGAAAGTTTGAGATTTTTTAAGTCCCTATATAGTTCTTAACAACTATCAGTTATTCCAGAGTATTTTAACCACCGTCTGTAGTTTCAGATTTTGGATGATCATTAAGTTTAATTTATATCATTTCTGAACGATGGGAAGAGGCTGCTTAGATTACTGTGTAGAAAAGTTTTTGTGGGGCCTATGATGTAGGAGAAAGAGAATATGTACTGAATAATATTCCAACCCAATGGAAACCTCTTGAAGCATACATATTACAAAAAAATAGAACTAGACTGAGAAGAAAAGAGTTATCAGATGAAGCTAGAAAAGTCTTCATTTGCCAGACCAAATAACACCTGGTGGAGAATATTAAAGCTTTTGATCTTTAGCCAAGAACAATGAAAACTCACTGAAGTGTTTAGGTAGGATTGGTCTACTATATCCTCTTCACTTCACCCAACACACGTGGCTCCTTTCTCTTTGAAATAACCAACATGTTCTACCGATATATTGTCTAAAACTAAAGCTCAACCCATTAAAATACCTAACTCAACTTGAAGAAAAGGGAAGGTAAAATGATGATGGAAAAGAGTGAGAAGGTTAAAGTATTTCCTGTTGGGGGCGAGATGTTTGTTGAGCTACACTGATCAAGAAATATCTTGGAGGAGAAGGTCCTGGGGAGATCTCAGAAGCCCAGAGTTTGTTCCAAGCAGTCTCCAGTTCTCTGAAAGCTGTGACCAGTACTCTGAGCTTTGAAAATATGCTCTTCTTTTATTTATGAGTCTAACATTTTGATATGTTTTTGACGGGTTTTTGGTGATTATTCGATGTTGTACATATACAGCTACTGAAAGTTAATTTTAGCTAAATACTACCATTCTGAAAAATTTTCATCCCTAGATTTGTACATTTGACAATTGATAGAAAATGGTTATGCTTTTGTGGAAAATTGTTTTTAATTATTAAATAGACTAGATTTATTTTCATAACTATGAAAACAAATATTATTAAACCTAGGATTGTGATAACTAACTTTAAAAAGTCCTAGATTTAAGGGCATGTGGGTGACTCAGTTGGTTGTGTCCACCTTCAGTTCAAGTCATGATCTCAGGATCCTGGCATCGAGCCCTGCATGGAGCCCCACATCAGGCTCCCTGCTCAGTGGGAAGTCTAGTTTTCCCTCACCCTCTCCTTCTTCCCCACCCCCTGATTCTACTCTCTCTCTCAAATAAATAAATAATCTTAAAAAAAGAAATAAAAAAAAACATAGACTGTATTTAGTACACTAGAGGAAATAATTAATCAGAATGAACAGTCATTATCAGTAGTGGCCTGATGGAGGGAAAACAAATGAATCTTGAATCCACAGGCATAGTATACGTGGAGACATCGAGATTCTGGCTTAAATATCTCTTTTGTGGGCAAGATTTTGCAATGCATAAAATAAATTGCAAATTGTTTTTTAACTGGCCTAAGGATGAGAAATGTGTATTTGGTTGAGTTCTGTAAGATGTGGATCTAAGTTCATCAGATTGGGGCTTAAAAAGAATGTTATCCAAAAGAATGCTATAAGCAATTTAATTTTCTAACAATACCTGTTCCCTATCCCATGAATTATACTAGTTATTTTATTCTTTTTATTGTTCTCAGTCCAGCTCTGTATTTTTGTAATATATATGCTTCGAGAGGTTTCCATTGGGTTGGAATGTTATTCAGTACATGTTCTCTTTCTCCTACATCATAGGCCCCACAAAAACTTTTCTACACAGTAATCTAGGCAGCCTCTACCCATATGTAGAGCTTTGACCTGCCCTCGTAGAGTTGGTGTGTGTAGATCAAAGCAAATACAGAAAAGCAGAGATATTAACTTTACTGTTTTTGTAAAAATAAATAGTTTTTGTAAAAATAATTTTTTTGAGTTTTTTCTAAGTCACATCCCATGCTTACTTTAAGAAACAAATTAAAAAAAACTAAACGGCAGTGATTTGGTGACACATGGTTAAGTTTTGATAAAATATGTAGTGCATTTAATTTAAAATATTTGAAATTCCAATTTACTTTTGTTTTCTGTCAAGGTAAATTTTATTTATACACTAAACATATAAGCTAGAGAAATTCATTTTTAAGAACACTGATTATTGAAATTCTAATTCTACAAATTTTATAACTATGGAATCCTTCTTAATAGAATTTTAAACTCTCTTCTGTTGATGTCAAAATACAGAGGGCAACAGGCTCCAGCTCATATACTACACATGAACTCTGGGATCATCCCTGGGACTGAGTCTCAGACTCACCATTTACTTGTTACGTAAATTTGAACACGTTATTTAACCTCCTCAAGATCTGGTTTCTTCATCTATAAAATAAAAACAGTGGAACTAATACTTACGTTAGAGGATTATTTTGAAAATAAAGTGGGTAATATATGTGAAGTATATACCACAGCATTGGGCACATGGTAAATGTTGCTCATTAGTTTGGTATCATGGCTATGATTTATCTCTAATATTCTCGGATTCTAATGATCTCAGCCTTATCTTTCAGGATTTTGATCCTCTTTGTTGATATTTACTCTTATCTCCCACACTCTTGCTTCGTGTGCAGTCTTCTTCAGTCTGATGCAAACCGGGATCTCTCTGGAACATTATTCCTGCCTGAAAAACACAAATTGGATATAAACATAATAAAACCAATATGTAATAAGTGCTTAAGATATAATCTCTCTTAGGATGTTTTATATTATGAAATAAGGAAAAAACAGATTTTTCTATAACAAATGGGTACCCTGCTGTAATTCTCACCCCTGCCAAGCTCCTCACAGAAGTCACATGCCACGATTTGATGGGGGTCATCACATCTGCCTGGAGAAGTGATTTGTCTCAGCCTCTAATGGAAGCTCAAGGAGTCCCCAATTACACCAGGCACTTTCCTAGTTCTTTCAAAGACCTATCTTCAAAGACCTGAACAATCTGTGTTGGTTTCTATTTGTTCTTTCATGTTTGATGTGTCTTTTATGTTTATCTTGGCAGTGATATTATGTGACTTGTGATTTTGGGGCTTTTTATTTTTTTCCACTTCACTGACTTATCTTTTATCTCCTAGAAGGAAGGCAGGACTGTGGAGTTAATAATCACTTTGTTTTCTATAGCATGGTGCTAGCCTGTACTCAGTGATCAACAATTCTTGGTTCTCAACTAATGCTTAATAGAATTTAATTCAGAAATTTTTTTCCCCTGGCAAAATAATATTAAAAATTGTCCCATTTTTAGAAACATAATTCTTAAGCTTTTACACTGCAGTAAGGCATATAATTAGAGACTCCATTAATTAGACTAAGTGGGACTCTTAACCTGGAATGTTCTTTTGTAAATTTTGAAAATGCAAAGATTGTTAGCTGCTTATTCAGATTCATGCAAGGTGTTCATATAAGGTTCTCCTGTTCACGTAATGACTGTGCAACATGACAGTTCTTTCTAGGAAGCATTTATTAAACATTGCTAATTTTAGCAATGAATAATTATTTTAAAACCTGTTAATCTAATTAACAAAATTTCTAGTGCATATTTAGGATATGGCTTACTAAGGTCTTGGTAGCCACCTCTGAATGTGGATTCCAAATGGGAGAACTTTTTTTTTTTTTTGAGAGAGAGAGAGGCAGGGGGAGGAAAAGAGGCAGAGAGAATCTTAAGCAAGCTCCAGGCACAGACACTATCTTACAATCCCTAGATCATGACCTGAGCCAAACCAAGAGTCTGACACTTGACCAACTGAGCCACTGAGCCACCCTTCTCAAAGTGAGAACTTTTAAACAAAATGAACACAATTAAAATTGTGTATGTGTGAATTTCTGATTCTAGTAGGTCAAATTTTGAATTCTTCCCTTACATTACAGGTTAATTGAACTCACACATTTATTATATGTTATACTGTTTTAGTGGGCATATTTACTACATATATTTTTATGTGTATATGTATATGTGCATACATTGTTTTATATGTATATATACATATATATATACATAAAGTATCATATTACTCCATAAATCTTAATTATGTATAATCATCTGTCACCTGACCTATAAAGGATACAAAGGAGCAAAACAAAAAGAAAAGACGGCCTCAGAGGAAATACATCAGATGGGTGGGAGAAAACAGATATAGGAGATCTCCAAAGATTTTCAAAAAGGTATTACTTCTCTCAAAAGGCAACAGAAAACAAGAAGAATCTTGTGAAAATGAAAGTATAGTATCAAAACAAAAGAAAAGCTTAAAGATAAATTTGAGACATTCATCTTGAATCTTGAACAAAATATAAAAATATAAAGAAGATTTAAGATAAAAGAGACAGCAAATTTCTATCTAGGGAACTCCCAGAACTGAAAAATGCAATTAAATTTAATATTTTCATTAGAAAACAATTAAATTTTCTAAAATAAACTATATATTTTAGCAACTAAACGTATTTTGGATTTATTTTTCAAGTATATATATTAATATAACATATCTGCAAATCTATCATCTTTCTATCATCTATCTATCTACTTCTTTATCTATGATCTATCTATGTCTGCTTGTCTATTTATCTCATCCATCCACCCATCTATCTGTCCGTCTGTCCATGTGTTCAGCCATGCATCCCTCCATCTATCTGTCTACCCATGTAATGCATGGATTTTCTGTTTAGGTGACTTTGAGAAAATGTTTATTATTTCAGAAATAAAATAATATGTCAATCCATTACACTTGCAGTATCTTTTGTTCGTGTCTCTATTTTTGTTATGTTTTTGTTCATATATGTTATTGATGCATAACCAACTAATAATCAATGCATGAAATAGAAAGCATTTTTTTACTTCACAGTTCTTCAGCTTTCAACTTTAGACTGGTCTCCGATGGTTAGTACTTCTGATCACAGCAGAGCTCCTTCATGTGTTTGCATTAAGCTGAAGGCTTTCTAGTTGGCTCTGCTTCTGAGCATATTCGGGCTGTCTGCTGGACAATCTCACTTGTCCATATGACGAAGACCAAGCTTGTTCACATGACAACAACAGAATTTAAAAGAGAAAGCAGAAGCCAGTAAGAATGGTTGATCACTATGATCAAAACTGGTATACTATCACTTTTGTCAGACATACATTGGTCAAGCAAGTATCAAAGCCAGCCACGTCTCTATTGGTGAGGAAATAGATTAATTCTTAATGGGATGATCTTCAAAGTAACATTTCAAAGGATGCATGTTGGCTCTTTTTTGCCATCTCAATTATCCCAATTACGATCTTATCTTGACTTTGTTACTGACTTAGAAAAGTTTAACAGATTACCTTAGAAAAGTGCTAAATTGATATTTCATATCTTATGAAAGTGCTAAATTATTTTTCTCTGTTTTGTTTCTTATTTCTTAAAAGATTTTATTTATTTATTTGAGAGACAGAGAGCTTGAGAGAGAGTGTGATGGGGTGTGGCAGGGGGTGGGGGTGGTGGTAGATGGGCAAAGGGAGAGGGAGAAGCAGACTCTCAGCTAAGCAGAGGGTGCAATGCAGGACGCGATCCCAGAACCCTGAGCCAAAGGCAGACACTTAATGGATTGCGCTACCCAGATGTACTCTCTGTTTTGTTTCTGCTTTGCTTTGAGTACACACTTCAAACTGATCTCAGTTGTATCTGTTTCTTGCAAGTGGTGCCCAGGGTTTCTGTGTGTATATATATTTTTTATGTGTGTGTGTATGTGCATACATTATAGCTGGATTATTTTAAAATTATGGGTGTTGCAAACTTCTTAAAAGTAATGATGCTAACATATTCAAAATCTGGTGCGGAATCCAATCTATTACTTTATGTCTAATTTTTAAATAAATATACAATAAATCTCATATAATAAATATTTAATATATATCTATTTAAAACCAAACCTGTCTCCAGAACATTATACATTTATAAATACATATATTTCTATAAAATAAATGCATTCATATGAAATATATAAAATAATATACATAACATATAATATATAATATAAAAATACATCTACATGTTTGTTTAAACTATTAATTCCTGTTCAGTTTAGATAGCAATTCAATTGACCTACTTTAATTATAAAATGGAAAAAATAAAAGGCAATTTAAAAAAATAATAAATATTAAAATTTTTAAATATAAAGACTGGTTTAGATGAAAAGATTAAGTAAGCTGTCCACTGAAATAAGTTTATTTACTCTGAATTTCATGGCTTGCTAGAAGTGACATTGATTCTCATTTTCCTAGCCAAGATGCATAATCAAGCTAAATGTTTAAAAATAACTTAGCAGGTGTACCTTGAGTGCATTAGTTTAATCATGTATATATTATTTTTTTTCTATAATAAGAAGTCAGTCATGATCAGGCAATTGATACATTTTCATACAGAAAGAATAAATGCATATTGAATTAAATAGTGATAACATAGAAACTCAGAACTAAGTGATTAGTATTACACTTCTACTTTGTAGACCCAGACTGCAGAGATAAAACTATAAAGCAATATGTATGAAGCTTCCAATTAAAAAACATGAAAGTAACAAAAAGCCCACCAATTCTTCTAATTGGGTTATAAAGACAGTCTTACAGCTCAGTAAGTGCTGTTATCTCTATTAAAAATATACATGTTTATGTAGGGTTAATTATGGTTATTCTTTTATGGCAGTATAATTTTTTTTTCTTTTAAGAGAGAAGGGAGAGGGGGAGAGAAACCCAAGGAGGTTCCATGGTCAATGCAGAGCCCCACATGGGGCTAGATTTCACAGCCCTGAGCCAAAATCAGGATGCTCCACTGACTGAGCCACCCAGACACCACTTGTGGCAGAATAATTTTGAAAACAGAATGTCTATTGAGAAAAATCCATAAACATGTAAATTATAGAGTTTTGATTTTATTTATTTATATACTGATTTTTAGAGCAGTTTTAGGTTAAGTAAAATTTGATTGGAGAGTACAGGGAGTTTCTGTATACCTCCACATACTTCCTCCATTTCCCTTATAATTTATATCTCATATTAGTGCGCCACATTTCTTACAGTGAGCCAGTACAGATAAATTGTCATTAGTTGAAGTCCATAAATTGCATTAGGATTCACTCTTTGTGTTGTACGTTCTATGGGTTTTTGTTTGTTTGTTTGTTTAAAGGTTTTATTATTTATTTGACAGAGAGGAGAGAGATCACAAGTGGGGAGAGAGACAAGCAGAGAGAGAGAGGGGGAATCAGGCTCCCCGCTGAGCAGAGAGCTGGATGTGGGGGCCTCCATCCCAGGACCCTGAGATCACGACCTGAGGTGAAGGCAGAGGCTTTAACCCATTGAGCCACGCAGGTGCCCCAATGCTATGGGTTTTAAAAATATATGATGACATTTCTCCACCACGAGAGTATCGTGAAGAGTATTTTCAATACCCTAAAGATCTCTGACGCTCCACCTATTTATCTCTTCCTCCTTCCCCACAAACCTCTGGAAAACACTGTTTTTTTTTTTACTTTCTCCATAGTTTTGACTTTTCCAGTGTGTCATACAGTTGGAATCAGACCACGGGAAGCCTTTTCAGATAAGCTGCTTTCACTTGACTGCATGTTTTCAAGGTTTCCCCTTGCTTTTTGTGGCTTTCCTGCTTATTTCTTTTTGTGTGTGATCAATATTCCTTTTGACGCATATACCACTGTGTGTCTATCCCCTGACTTATGGAAGGCCATCTTGGTTGCTCCTGAGATGTGGTGATGATGAGCGTACTTTTATAAAGATTTGTGCAGGTTTCTCTTTGGGCGTGTTTCAACTGCTTTGCATAAATATAAAAAACATGATAGCTGGATCCTATGAAAGAGTATGTGTAGTTTTCTAAGAAACTGTTAAACTATTTTCCGAAGTGGCTGCACTACTTTGCATTCTCACCAGTGTTGAAGCAAAGTTCCTATTGCTTCAGATCCTTTCCAGCATTTGTCAGTGTTCTTCATTCATGTACTGATGGTTGTTTTAATTTGCAATCCCCTAATGACATGTGATGGTGAACATCTTTCTATATGTTTACTTGCCATCTGTAGATCTCCTTTGGTGAGATGTCAGTTGAAATATTTTGCCTATTTTTTAATTGAGTTGTTCATTTACTTGTTGAGTTTTAAAAATTCTTTGAGTATTTTGGGTAACAGTTTATCAGATAAGCCATTTTTTAAATATTTGCTTCTAGTCTGTGGCTTGCCTTCTCATTCTCTTGACAGTGTCTTTTGCAGAGAAGATATTTTAAATTTAATTACTTAAATTTAGTATTTTGTGAACATTCGTTTATTTATTTGAAAGAGAAAGAGAGCACGAGCAAGGGGAGGGACAGAGAGAGAGAGAGAATCTTAAGTAGGCTCCACGGAACCTGACACAGGATCTCACAACCTTGAGATCATGACCTGAGCTGAAACCACGGGTCAGATGCTTTAAATGACTGAGCCATCCAAGCACCCCAGATAATTTTAATTTTAATGAAATCCAATATATCCATTATTTCTTTCATGGATCATGCTTTGGCATTGAATCTGAAAAGTCATCACCAAATTCAAGGACACATACATTTCTTTCTGTTTCTCCAAGGAATTTTACATGTAATTTCATTATCCATTTTGCATTAATATTTTTATGAAAGGCATAAAGTCTATGTCTGGGTTCATTTTTTATTTAAACTGTTTATGTGTTTTTGCATATGTATGTCCAGGTGTTCCAGTACCATTTGTTGAAAAGACCATAGTTTGCTTTTTGAATTTATATAATCATCAAAACCTCACATGGATTAACTCTATATGCTTTCTATAGGGAAAAAATGTCATAAATAAGTTCCCCTTAGCCATTGAGCTTATGTTACATAGTCCTAAACTAATAATTGCCTTAAAATAAGGAATCGGAAAATTTGTAATAATAAAACAAGTGGAGAGGTTAAAAATATCTTTGTAGTTACTTATAAACATTAACTTAAGAAGCCTCAGAAGCTTATTGTTAATGAATTTGATTTGTTCCATTGCTGAAATACACTGCATTAACCCCTCAGGAATCCTTTAAGTGTTACTTAAGTGAAGTGGGTATGAGATTCTTAGGCATAAACAAACAAACAAAAAACTGTAGAGCAATGTTCTCAGAACATTTTCTATGTGTTTAAGATGATCTCATATTCCATCACAAGCCTGAGGAAAAGCATCTATTCATAGCCTATTCAGCCCCTTGACAGCTCCTTTGTGCCCAAGTGTGTTGCTGTGAGGGTGAGGACTGGATTAGGTCGCCCCTCCGTTGTACATAATGTAAGTATCATTCACATGATCATGTGGGTTGAGAAGTCCCAAGATCTGCCATTGACCAAGCTGGAGACCCAGGGGAATCAACAGGGAGTGTAGTTTCAGTCCGAGTCTGAAGACCTGAGAACCAGGAGCACTGGAAGTTACCATCTGAAAGCCACAAGTTCAAGACCCAAGAAGAATTGAATTTATGCTACGGTTCAAGTCTGAAGGCAGGAAAAGAACAATGTGCCAGCTCCCGTCAGGAAAGGGGTAAGGTCCGCTTAGCCTTTTCATTTTATTCGGATCTTCATTGGATTGGGTGAGGTCCACTCACATTAAGGAGGACGACATGCTTTACTCTGTGTACTGAGTTGTTTAAACATTAATCTCACCCAGAAATACTCTCACAGACACACCCAGAATAATGTTTGACCAAAAGTCTGAGAACCTCAAGGCCCTGTCAGGTTGCCATGCAAAATTAATCACCAGAATGGGCAAACAATGAAGTCATGTTAAGTCTAGACATAAAGAAGGAATTTCTCATTCCTAAGCAAATTTTCTTGCATTATCAAATGGAGATGATAATATCAGCATTAAAGTTTTTATAAGGATTGAAATCATAAATAAACTAGACATGTATTAGCATTTGGCACAGAGTGGTAGAAAATACATATAAATTTCTAGGCGTTTGAATATTCAGTAAGTTTCTGAGCCTATGAAATGTATGAAGTATTGGGCTCCTAATAGGACTCATGATAATGGCTCTGATTACTTCTCTCCATTATTTCTCTCCATAAAACATATATAGACAACTCACAGCAATGAGTTCATCACTTTACTTCCATCGTATGTAGAGATATGCTTTTGTAAAAAGTAATGTTATTTTTATTTTATTTTGTTTATTTACATAAGCATATATCTCCTCTTATTTCCAGAAATTGAGGTAGCTATATCCAAGCATATATTCATTTTATTATTACTCAGTAAGGTTTTTATTTGCAAATAATAATATGTACTTAAAGCCACATGACCCCTTAAAAGTCATAATCTCACAAGTTAGAATTTTTAAAAGCTATATTGACCTTTCTAAGTCCCAAGTGTATTATTCAGTTTAATGAGTGCTAATTTCCCGTATACTATCCAAGTGGCATAAAAGAACACAAAAATGCTTCTTAGCCTCCCTGATGTGGTTTACACAGTGGGAAAATACAGTAAATTGTGTCATAAATTGACATTATAGGATAGAACACAATGGTTGCAATTATATTTTTGATGTTTTTAAACTAATTTTAAAAGGAATGTATTTCTAATAATTGAATAACATTCACATGCTCATATGCAATTTTAAAAGAACATTTTTCCATTTTTATGAGTTTTACCAATAATGTTTATGTTCATCATGAACCAATTTTTAGACTACTTGTAGGACACGAATGAGTATCAGGAAATAATGACTGTATCAGGGCAAATTTCTTTAGTGCACATAGAATGATGATTTCCTGTCCTCTATTGCTCTCTGAGGCCTTTTCCAGTTTAGCAAACTGATATTTTGTTGTTTTAAAGCTTGAACAACAAATGCAACATCTTACTTAGCCCAGCAAAATTACAAATCCTTGTTGTCTTGCAAAAGCATTTCCAACTTTCTCAGGGAAAATATCCCTATACAAATCATCCCCTGTGCCATAAAGAAAACTCTGATTTATTTGATTAATAGATAACCAATAATTGAATATTGGTTGTGCAAAATATGTTTCCATAATATCACACCTATCAGCCCAGTTTCACTCCTTCAATAGTAATGGTATCTTCTTTACAAGGCAGAAAAATCTTGTCTTTCTCTTGAATGTTCTTTTTTGCTTTTATGCTTAATCTGAGTAACACATGCATTCTCAAGGTTATAGTCCCATTTAAAACCATATTTGGAGGTGCCCGAGTGACACATTAAGCCTCTGACTCTTGGCTTTAGCTCAGGTAGTGATATCAGGGTCATGGGATCAAGCTCCGGTGGGGCCTGGTGCCCAGTCAGGAGTCTGCTGGAGGTTCCCTCTCCCTCACCCTTTCCCTCCTCCTCTCCTGCTTGTGCTTTCTCCCTCTCAAGAATAAATAAATAAATCTTTTTTAAAAACTCCACTGTTTAGAAATTAGTAATAAGTAATATATAAAATTTAATTCATAATATATTTCCATAAAGGATATTTTTAGAAATAGATAAAAAAAAAAACCTTGTCATTCTTTATAAAATTTGGAGGTGAGTAGGCATAAACCTCCTTCCTTTTTTTTTAAACTTTTAAGACACCACAAACATTTTTCTACTCACAAGGTCACTTAGGAAATACGGGTTGGAAAAACTGGTTCAAGAAAGGAAAACCATGCACACTATTATGTAGTATGGACCAGTGCCTCTCAAACTGTAGTTGTATGCAGCTCACCTAAAGCTCTTGTTTAAGATAAAGATTTTGATTCACTAGGTCTGGATGGGGAATGAAATTCTGCACTTTTAACAGGTTCCAGGTAAAGCTAGTGCTGCTGGCACGTATGTATTTAATATACAATAAAATGTATATTATATCTGATAAAATCAACATATACAATAACAATTTTCTAAGAGTTCCAATTAATTGATTAAATAACAAAATGCATAGTTTATTTGATATTAAGTATATACATTCCAAGTGTTACTTTGGATATAATCTATACAATAAGTAGGCTACCTGCTTCACTAGCCTCTGGAGCCGGAAGGACTGCTATATTCCCATTCCCCACACTCTGTTATGTAGCTGGAGACTACAAAACATAGAATTGCTTTTAGAGCTTTTGATAGAGAAGTCACCTTAATCTGATAATAGCTCATGTGCATTTTACATACAAGGTCCAGCAGGCTAAAGATGTGTGGCTTTGTTTCACATTGTGTTTCAGAGTATCTTGGAATGTTCCTGAGAAATACTCTGGCTCTAGTCTTTCTAGTTTACTCCACTTTTTTTTTTTTTTTAAGAGTTTGTTCATTTGACAGAGAGGTAGCAAAAGAGCACAAGTAGGGGAGCAGCCCAGGGAGAGGGAGAAGGGGGCTCAGCTGACGTGGGGTTTGATCATAACCTGAGCCAAAGACAGATACTTAACAGGCTGAGCCATCAGGCACCCTACTTAACTCCACTTTCTAAAAAGCTGTTTTTGTATGTCTTATCAATTGAATTCCCTGAGCTACATGGTCAATATTAGCACATATGATTAGTATGTGACACTGGCGGGCTGATTCTAAGTCTTGTAACTGATTCTATCTTAACCTCATAAACTTTGCATGGATGCCAATGGTGATTATAGAGTGGCACTGAAAAAGCCTGATTGCAGTGGGTCTGAGTCCTAGAGCTTTCGTGCTGTCATCAATATCCATCCCTCTTTCTGTATCACTTGTATCTGTAGCTCTCTATCTGTTTGGTTTCAATGAAATTCAATAGCATATCTGTAGCACAAAATTTACTCCTATCTTAAGAGATATTATAGCATTCTCTATGTGGTTTGCTGGTTTTAGAGTTAAATATATTTTCATGAGAGAGGAAAAAGCACGGACTGATTATTTTAAGATCATAATTTCCTGTGAAAATTCCACAGTGCTCATTTCCCTCTCGCTGGTTAGTGACATCAGACCTTCTTTTACACGGTCATCCAAAGCATAGCACTGAATCAACACATTAATTCAGAGCTATTGTCATTTCCTGGTGCAACTGTCTCATTTTTTTCCATTGTGTAAATGATCCAGATGGCAACAAGATCTTGTGAGATAAATAATACAACATAATTTAGACAAAATCATATATGATTACATCTATGTCTGTTACTGGGAAAATAAAGGTGGTGGGATGTATTGTGGTAGATCTTAAACTTTTGGAGACATCAGTTCTTTTTCCAAGTTTGAATTGATGTGGTGCCAATTATCACTCCTTTTGCTGTTGGAGAAATTTGCAGATCTAAAGTTTGGACCTAGAGTCTCACTGGTTATATAGGAACAATAAGAGTTACCTCTAAAGGATTTTGTTAAAACTTAGGGAAGATATATATAAAATGTCTGTCTTACAATTTATATTTAATTAATTAAATTTTTTTATTATTATGGTCTTAAAGTAAAACCAATAGCATTATCATACTAATCATCATAAATGTATACATATATATGTGTATATATGTATTTAATTTTTTAAATAGTCAACATGACTTAAGTTCTTCAGGTTTGGAGAGGAAAACAGTTTTTCTTATGCATATTTTCTAGAAAGTTGACCTGCTTAAAAAAAAAAACAATGTTGACCTGCTGCTTCATCATGATGTCAGGTATAACCCCCTCCTTACCCATCCTTCCAGAGTTCCAGAGTTTGCACAGGTAATATTAATAAGGCCATGCATTTTCCTATCTCTCCTGCCCATCAGTTACATTCCTGCTGGCCTTCACCCTGGGCAGTCCTGGACGATGTAGCTTCCTGTGGTCGGAGTCCTTTCTGATAAAGCTCTCCTCATCCACGATCCACACCTGCACAGGCTCCACTAAGCACATATGACAAAGGTCCGGTGGGCCATCTACAAGTGTCACCTGGATTGAAATCTTAAACTACTTCCTTCAGATTCATTTGGCTACTCTGTATACTATGATAAGAAAAAAAAAATTCAATTCCAGGAGCTTAGTAATCCATTTATGCAGATTCCAAAAGAAAAACTCCAATCATCGTCCATAATAGCTGTCTTTAAGGGAGTTCAGTTATAGCATGTGAAACAGCCCATAAGAGACCACCCTAACATGTTCTTACATTTCTTTTCTGATATTTTACAGCCTTACCTCTCTGACTTGTGGAGAGAATTGACTGAAGCAGTTTATAAGGTTCCTCTATGTCTCCTCTGCATGAATGCTTTCACACATTTGTTTCATCTGAGATAGCATCCATTGCTATTTACATATCATGGCTTCTTGGCTCTCATGAGAAGACACATAACAAGGATATATACTTTAAAAGGTGACAAAAATGGTTCATTGGGAGAAATGGAAGCGTATACTTTGGAGTGGAAATATATACTAACTGATATAGTATATATAGTATAAAAATACTAACTGAGTTAGTAATTTTTAATAGATATATTTGGACTTTATTACAGGGTGTTCAAAGAAGCAACATTGTCCAAACATTCACATTGTCAGTACGGGTCATCATATCAATGTTTAAAAGCTAAAATGAATCTTTAGATAATTCAGATGAATTTATGCCAAATGAACAAATGATGTTTATGAACTTTGAGTTAGTTTGACCAAATTGGGTAAAATTAAACTTTAGCTATATTGGTGACTTAGGTGCCAGAAACGTAAGTTGATTAATTGAAAGGTTTACCATTTATTAAGAGGAATAAGGTATATACTCTATACTGTAAGTCAGGAAGCCAAAACCTTAAATCTTCTTGCTCCCCAAAACTCTCTCTCTCTTTATTTCTCTCTCTTTATCTCTCTCTCTCACACACACACACGTATAATTTTCCAGCTTCTTGTAGAAATTGAAATTCACATATAAGAATAAATAAAATCAGTTCTTGAGAATAGACATAGGAAAACATATATTAAGGATTAGAGCTTTACGTAAGACATATATAACAATCTTATATTAAAGTGGTTTGGGAAAGGTGCTTTCCTACATTCTTTTCTTTCAGTAATAAGGTATAATATTTTTCATTCTGCTCCTGGCCATAGGGAACACATACAAACATTCATAGACACATACACGTGCATCTAAACACACACACATACACACACACACACACACACACACGCACATCTGTTTTGTGTTCTCTTGTGCTGCTTCTTCTCCATCTGAGTACTTAGCAGTGAACACCAACTTCATGGCCAGGGAAAAAGAAAGAAAATCACTATTTTTTAAAGCTTGCCCCCCAACTCCCATCTTTCTAGGTATTTTATCCTCTGTAGCTTCTCTGAACACAACATTACAATTGGTCTGTTGGTTGAATTTTTCAACATTCTCAATATGAGTGTAGCATTTGTTTAACTATGGGATGCTGAGTGATTTAGGAGGAAATGTTCAATTTTATAGGCTCAAAACTAAACTCATCCTCATCAACATCCCTTAAAAAACATTTCTTCTAATCACCTATCATTTAGTTTAGTAAGCTAGAATCTTAGCAACATGTTCTACTCTTTTTCCCCCCTCACTCAGTATGTTTTCAAACTTAGCTTCAGAATCCTTGGAATCCCCAACTTTCTATTTCTTATCATCTACTTTTGATACATTGCTTTCTTGTTCCAACTGCTCCTGTGTCGAAAAGTGGCACTTATCACAATGAAGATGCTGGGGGATCAATGTCATTCAAAACTCCAATACAATTTTAGCTCTAGAAATTCCAGTGTAGGGAGACCCATCCCCTATCCATCCTGTGCATATACTTTTAGTCAGGAAAAATAATTCAGCATCTAAGTTTTTATGGGCATATTTTATTAACGAAATTATGAGCCTATTCCATGAAGGCCCAAATGGCCATCCTGATGAACCTGTGCTATATCTCAATTGTGCTTAATTATTTTTTTAAAAAGCTGCTTATTCTCCCAGTTAGTTCAAGGTGAAGCTTTCAGCCCTAATCAGTTCAGACTCACTTAACTCAGACTCTCTGACTTTCTCTCAAATAAATAAATAAAATCTTAGAAAACAAAACAAAACCCCTAGGGTGGTTGAAGAATGTTTAGTGACTCACAATGAATTTCCAAGCTTTCTTGGCTATCATCACATCCAATGGTCCAAGACCATCTTCCAGTAGTGAATAATTAACTGTAGTTGAGGAGAATCTAATCAGAGATCAGAATCCAAAACAACCACATCTTGGGGTACCTGGGTGGCTCAGTCACTTAAGCATCAATTGAGCATTGGCCTTAGGCTCAAGTCATGATCACAGATTGCCAGGATCAAGTCCCAGGATCAAGTCCCACATTGGCCTCCCTGCTCAGCAGGGAGTCTTCTTCTCCCTCTGCCCCTACCCTGCTTTCATGCTCTTTCTCTCTCTTTCTCTCAAATAAATAAATAAAATCTTAGAAAACAAAACAAAAACCAAACCAAAACAAAAAACCACCCACATCTAATACCAATGCAGGTGCCCATTACAGATGCTACTGTTTCAAAAACACTCCTCAACAATGCAGGGGATTCATTGTTTTCTTCTTTGCAGATGGTCTTCTTACAGAACATACTAAGCTCCAGATTACTAGGGACAATTCTACGTGTTACTGGGGATGATGAGGACAGTGTATGTACCGTCCAGCCAGTGAAGGTTGGTCTTCAGCCATCTTTGACCCTCTGCTGGAATCTACTGAATTGAAAATCAAGATCTGTCCTCTTCATTATGAACCATCGTATCCTGGAATCAGATATTGAAACCTGTGTTCATGCCATGGCCTCCATTCTCTACGGTTATGTGCACTGTTGCCTTTGCCACCTGACAGTAGGAGCCTCAGGCTCCTTTTCTTTGCTGACCTTTGGACTGCCCAGCTTGGGTTCACAGATGCGTGTGAGGCTACCAGAAAGCCTTTTTGTGTCCACTTTTGACTTGGCTATCACTCATTGAATATTATTACTTCACATTGAGGTTGGGCATTTTGTTAGGTATTCAGTCACCTCAAGTGAGTCTTTTGAATGTAAAAGCAATGTTTTCTTAAAACAATTCTCTAACATCCTTGACTTATGCCTGGACTTTAGTCTGGAGTCCGGTCTCTCTCACCTTTCTGGGACTCAGGTTTCATAAATTACTTCTTTTATTTTCTGTAAAATTTCTTCCACTCTATAGCTGTTCAAACATGCATCTCTTTTCCTAGTGGGAGGAAAACCTAGTTTTCACATATTCCTCCATTGCTTCCCACTCTGTGGTTTATGGTATACACTCTAAGCTGTAAATCTTTCAGGATCGTAGCACTGTTGTGCTAAAATTAATTTCCATAATAGCTTTGCTTTCATAATAAAATTGTATCTGCTTTAAGACTAATATTTCTGCTAAACATGAAAAAAGATCTATTTAGAAATCTGCTGTTCTCCCTGAAGCAACAAATACCACTGACTGATTCGTTTGAGGGACACCAGAAAATATGAGAAATTCAGGATATATCATTTTCAGTTATTATATGCATTTCAGTGTTTTTTTGCCTGCAAGTAACAGGAATTTTGCCTCCAATGGTTGTCATCAATAATGCAACATATGCTCCTGGATGAAGGGACGTGAGCTGGGATAGACTTCTGTGGTGGTTCTGCCAACAGCTCATCAGCATCACTGGGGACCCAGTTCTTTCTACTTGCCTCTCTTCTGTGAGTTCATTCTCAGGCTGGTAGTAAGATGGCTGTATTCACTCCAGTGGTCACATCCCCAGGCACAAACATAGCCTGAAGAGAGTGAAAATCCTACCTTTTCTTATAGTCTTTCTGCAAAGTGAAAAAAAAAACTTTTCCTGAAGTTTCTGAGTCCCCTGGGACTAGTTATGGTAGTAGGATGATAGCTCACTCCTGCAACAGTCTCTAGCAAAATATTGGAGATTACTCCACAATCAATTAAGCCACTGGATTCGGCTTCCCCTGAGGCATAAGAGGAGAGGAACAGCAATTTATGTGCAATAAACTGGGGTCTACTGGGAATTCTATTGGTGAATGGCGTGAATGAATGCTTATTGGGGAGGCAAATGATAATATGAGCAATTATCTTAAAACAATATTATTCCTCAACATATACATGCAAGGAATTTCAAGATGTCCTTGTTTCCCATGATAAAGATTTTAACATGATTTTTACGTGAAGTAAAAGTGCTCTATCTACATGCTCTATCTCTTAGAGCAGAGATATAAGATGACCATGTTTTCATTAAAAAGATAATCTTTGCAAAAATGTGGAAAAATGGTTAGGGTATAGCGTGTGTGTGGTATGTGTATATATGTTGGGGAAAGCTACATACAAGAAGAAGATCCAGAGAGACCAAAAGTTTTGTTATTGTTTTTAAGTATTTTATTTATTTATTTGACAGAAAGAAAGAGATCACAAGTAGGCAGAGAGGCAGGCAGAGAGAGTGGGGGAAGCAGGCTCCCTGCTGAGCAGAGAGCCCAATGCTGGGCTGGGTCCCAGGACCCTGAGATCATGACCTGAGCCAAAGGCAGAGGCTTTAACCCACTGAGCCACCCAGGTTCCCCTTTGTTATTGTTTTTAAATGAAGAGAAGTTGCACAAATACAGAGAGTGAAGAGAGAAAACAGAAGTGAATATATTACTATTTTTTTTTCTTACTGTACCTTCATTCAGATGAAACAGTTTCTGCCTGGAGTTGCCTCTTTAGGGACAAGTTTCTGTATGCTAGTGGACTGCTTTGTGACTGAAGAATGGAGAAAGGTCAAATAAAGGGTTAAGTCCCAGAGAACATGGACGTGAGAAGCAAAGAGTTTCAAACACAATATCCACATAGACAGCAAGAGAGCAACAATTGGATTTAAAGAGAAGTTTCAGCAATGATAGGCAAATTGAATGTAGCCTAAGAGAGATGTGCTTGGACAGAATCCAGACTGGTTCGGATCATATCTTTGTGATATCTTTACATCTTTAGATCCCTTTTTTGACTTTCATTTGAGGATGTGTTAGTAAAGAGCTTAGACTTTGGGATTAGACTGACCTGGGCTTTCATCTTGTCAGTGGTGGCTAAAAGTGGGAATACCCTGTGATCTCAGAGGATGTTTTCAGCACCGACTTGGGCTTCAACACTCTCCCTATTCCTGCTGTCATGTCACAGCGCAGTGATTTAGACCACGGACACCAGAGAAACACCGCCTAGGTTTTATTGCAGTTTCACCGCTGAGGGGTTACAACTGTGAGGAAGAGGTTAGACTTCCTTGTATATCTTCATTTTCTTATTCGTAAAATGAGAATAATGATAGTACCTACAATATCAACTTGTGGGGATTAAATACCAGATATACTTTACTTGTGTTTGTTTATACTTCATGAATTTTTTTCTTCCTTTTTTTATTTTAAAGTTGCCTCCCGGTCAGTGTGGAAAGATAATTATATATTTAATGTTCTATTAAAAAATTATGACAGTTATAAAAAAAATGAAAAATTACCATACCTATGATAATTTAGATGTTATGGGGCTTTTAATGCCTTTTTTTTTGGTTCATTTATATTCCATATCACCACATTAAATTACTGTAGATGTGTGGCCTTGTCATATGAGTTTTTATAAAGTACGACAAGAGACTATTAGCTCATGATATATATGTACGGTGGATTACACTCGATGATCTGAGTATGACTTGAAATAAATTGAAGTGTTTAAATGATATTTAATTTTTTGAGGTCTCTTTTAAAATCTTGTGGGTTAAAATATATACCAATATATAAATACATACATACACCACTGAAAATGTGCCACACATTGGCAACACTGATGCACCATTAATCTAGCAATACTTTTGCACATGTTCATTTATAACATTTTTCCTGTAAGACCTGAAATAATTTATGTATTTCTTTTCTGTGGTCTATTCAGATTAAAGAATAAAAGATAAATGAAGGCTTATGTCCCCCCACCCCAAGATTAGAAAACCTTTCCCTTGGGGCTCCTGGGTGGCACAGTCGGTTAAGTGTCTGCCTTCAACTCAGGTCATGATCCCAGGGTCCTGGGATGGAATCTTTGCAATAAGCTCCTTGATCATCGAGGAGTCCACTTCTCTCTCTCCCTCTTCCTGCTGCTCCCCTTGCTGGTGCTCTTTCCCACACACTCTCCTTGGCAAATAAATAAATAATTCTTTTTTTTTTTTTTTTTTTTTTTTTTTATTTGACAGAGAGAAACACAGCGAGAGAGGGAACACAAGTAGAGGGAATGGTAGCGGGAGAAGCAGGCTTTCCGCTGAGCGGGGAGCCCGATACGGGGCTCGATCCCAGGACTCTGGGATCATGACCTGGGCCGAAGGCAGACGCTTAACGACTGAGCCACCCAGGCGCCCCATAATTCTTTTTTTTTTTTAAAGGAAACTTTTCCCTTGTCCCCTCTCCTGGGCTCTTTCCGATTTCTTCATGTGCAATTCTTGAAGCACCTGGTCAACTCCCTGCATTTTGCCTGACAAACCAGAGTGATGGTATCAATTACATTGTTACCAGTCATGGATAAAAATCCTGGTTTCTACACGTCCTTAGCAATATGTGCTGCAATTATATTTTAATTTAGGTTTTTGCCATTTTTTTAAAAAATATGCAATTTGGGCTTTAGTTATTTTCTTCCTTTTTATGAGCTTGAACACATTTCCATATTTTTATGGACAGTTCATGTTTTTACTCTGTACAAAATACCTCTTCGTAGTTTCTTATCTTTTTTTAGCACCTGATTATTGGATCTATCATAATGACTGATAGGTCTTATTTATATTCAGAGTAAAAATTCTTTGTTTGGGTACAGTATTTTCCTGACGTATGGAGTTTTTCTCTTCAATGCATATTTTGTTTGAAGTTTAATATAGTTCATGTAATTAAACATTTCCATTATAGTTTGCATTTCTTTCCTTACTAGCAAAGCTTCCCTGTGAAGACTGTAAAGGTCTTCTTCTGCATTATCTTCTGAAAGTTTCATAGTTTTATCTTTTTAATTATTTTAAGCAAATGAAACTGAGTTTTGTACACACTGTGAGGTAGTATCTGGTTTCAGTCTCTTCCATATGGAGAACTAAGTGTCCCAATAGTACTTACTGCCTTTATATTATTTTTTGTACAATAAACAACATCATTTCCAAATTACATAATTAACTGTTAGTGTCATACTCATATAACTTCATAGATAATTAAACATTTCCAAATTATCAGAAATACCTGTTCTGGAAAAATCCATTTCGCACATGTTCTTTAATGTAATCCTGGGCTCACTCTTTAAAACCAATGATCCATTTGCCTATGCTCACATAAATACCGCAGAAATTACTAAAATTCCTGAATAATAATAAAAATCTCTAACATTTCTATCATCTCTGTGAATAGTTGATAAAGTATGACTGTGTTGTTCTTTTTTCATAGTCCAATTATTGGCCACTCTTTCCTGCATTTTTTGCATAACCACAAACATTCTGCTGTGATTTTTCTTTTAATTATGTTGGACCTAATGGTTGTTTAGAAAAGAACTGTCCTCATCTTCCTCTTAAATCTTTTCTCTACAAGAACATGTTATATCTTTCTTTCTCTCTTATTTAGGTATTTTTAATATCTTTGGACAAATATCGGAACTTTCACCATTTAGTCTGATTTTGCTTTAAGCTTTTATGCAATTGTCTCTTATAGGATCATCTACACTGATAGATGCTATTAAATTTTATATAACTTTGTATGTTAATTTCAATGACAAATCCCATTTTCCTCTGTTAATCTCTTTTATTGTAAGAAATCACATTAATCAATTGGTTGATATTAAACCAGTCCTGCACTCATGATATTCACCCAAATGGATCTTTCTGTATCAACTTTCATGCCTTACTAAACTCAGTTTACTAATATTTAGATCAAGATACTTGAATCCATTGTTATGACTGAGAAAAATGTGCAGTTACCCTTCCTTTCAATTTTCATTTTTGCTTTTTGTATCAAGATTATTTTATACCTACATAATACCTAATAAATTTTTATGTATGTCTATATAACAAACTTCAAGAAAAAATTAATTATTGACTCTTTTTTTTTTAAAGTTTTGGGACTATTAAGGTGTTCAGCATCTTCTGGAATAAAGCTTTCTTCCATTTTGTTGTATTATATTCTTCTGGAATTTATCAATTAATCTGAATTTTTCATTGAACCCATGTTTTAACAGTTTATGTCTATAGCAGCTCATTTTATTTTATTTTATTTTATTTTTTTGTAGCAGCTCATTTTATATCTCCTTTCCATTCCAATCATGTCTTTTATTATTTTGTTTTCTCATTGGTAATGAGTCAGAGGTTTGTTTAATTTGTTAGGTTTTTTTAAAAGGAATAAATTTTTAGCAGGGCTATTTTTGCTATTAAAATGTGTTTGCCTACTTCGTTAATTTTTGCTCTGACCTTTATTTTCATCTTTTTCCTTAATTTGGGTGTACTCTGCTGTTTTGTTATTGCTGTTGTTTGAATTCTCTAATGCCCTAATTTGGAAGCTTACCTTAATACTCTGCAGCATTTGGAAACGCCTCACTATATCATAATCTTAACTGCAATTTGATAACATATATATGCTAAAAATTTTGTAATGTTTATTTCACATTGGAACACATAAATCTTAGATGTTAATAAGTGTTGTAAATACTGATAATATACCTGATGGTCTAAGAAAGTATCATATTTCTGCCTGAAAAATAACCCTGACTTACTGTTATTTACCCTGTAATGTCAAATACAAGAGGGAAATGGATTGTTATTCTATCTCCCAAACAGAGATGCAATAGATGTTCACTGAGCCAACCGAGTGGACCCCAAAAACATGTATTTAACCATGTCGGAGACTACAGAGACACTGGGTTACTGCTGTCCAGGAGCACATACATCAATTCTTCACTGGCCTTTCCCTAGTGTTCACATGAAGATAATCATATCAAGTAAAAACATACAATTCTGGGGCCCCATGTGGCTCAGTTGGTTAAGCATCTGACTCTTGATTTCAGCTCAGGTCATGATCTCAGGATTGTAAGATCCAGCCCTGAGTAAACTCTGGGTTCAGTGGGGAGTCTGGTGGAGATTCTCAATCTCTCTCTCTTTCTATCCTTCTGCCCTTCCCCCTGCTCTTTCTTTCTAAAATAAAGAAATAAATCTTAAAAAAAAATATGATTCTCTCAAAGCATAGTACGAAGTTATGTTTTATTGTCCACTCAATTGATGATTAACTATTGGAGAGACAGATATTAGAATTAAAATAAAAACTAGCTGGATTTCTTTTCAGAGGGAAAGAGCCATTTTTCTAAAAGAGGCTGTGTTCAAGACTCACTGTAAAGCAGAGGAAGCAAAAAAGACTTTATGATGCCGACACTCAAGCCCCTGAAGTGATGAAGCTGCAAGAAGGCTTGAAAATTGAAGTAATATGTAATTAGGTAAGAATTTGCCGATTATTTGGGCACCTTTTTATTAAAAGAAAAATACATTGGAGGATACATCTTCTTCCAACTGATATATATATATATATATATATATATATATATACATATATATATACTTCATATATATATGAAAGATTTTATTTATATATATGAAAGATTTTTTTGAATTTATTTGAGAAAGATTTTATTTATTTATTGGAAAGAGAGAGAGAAAATGAGCACACGCAGTGGGGGAGGGGCAGAGTGAGAGGGAGAAGCAGACTCCATGCTGAGCAGAGAGCCCCATGTGGGGCTCAATCTTAGGACCCCAGAATGATGACCTGAGCCAAAGGCAGGTGCTTAACTGACTGAGCCACCCAGGCACCCCACAATTGACTTAATTTAAAAGGATTGAATAAAA
>CM053603.1:169104933-169191241 GCA_028646535.1 Procyon lotor | reverse complement strand
CATAAAATGTAACAATATTAGAATAATTGGGATCCCAGAAGAAGAAGAAAGAGAGACAGGGGTGGAAGGTATATTGGAGAAAATCATTGTAGAGAATTTCCCTAATCTGTCAAAGGGAACAAGCATCAAAATCCAGGAGGTGCAGAGAACCCCCCTCAAAATCAATAAAAATAGGTCTACACCCCGGCATCTAAGAGTAAAACTTACAAACCTCAGTGACAAAGAGAAAATCCTGAAAGCAGCTCGGGACAAGAAATCGGTAACATACAAAGGCAAAAATATTAGATTAACAGCAGACCTATCCACAGAGACCTGGCAGGCCAGAAATAACTGGCAGGATATATTCAGAGCGCTAAATGAGAAAAATATGCAGCCAAGAATACTATATCCAGCTAGGCTGTCGCTGAAAATAGAGGGAGAGATAAAAAACTTCCAGAACTAATGAGATACCATATGTGAAGTTATTAGTGTAATGATTAATACATACTTAATCCTACATAAATTATTTTGTTTGTTCTTAGAGTAATCACGTTTGTCAAATTCCAAGTTACAAACTCATTTGACAAATGCAAATATTGAATCAAGTTTAAAATGTGCTTTGTCATAAAATTTTCATTTTAAATGTGAAATACTACTATTTTAATTTTTGTAAAAATAGATTAAACCAGTGCCTAGGTGGTTCATCGAGTTAAGTGTCCAACTCTTGGTTTTGGCTCAGATTATGACCTCAGGGTCCTGAGGTTGAGCCACATGTTGGGCTCAGTGCAGAATCTGCTTGAGATTCTTTCTCTATCCCTCTTCATCTGCCCCTACCCCCACTCACACTCTCTCTTTCTAAAAATCTATAAAATCTTTAAAAAGTAATAAAAGTACATTAAAATAGCAAAAGTTTAAAAAATTTATCACTTTTGGGGCGCCTGGGTGGCTCAGTCGTTGGGCGTCTGCCTTCGGCTCAGGTCATGATCCTGGGGTCCTGGGATCGAGCCCCACATCGGGCTCCCTGCTCAGCAGGAAGCCTGCTTCTCCCGCCACCATTCCCTCTGCTTGTGTTCCCTCTCTCGCTGTGCTTCTCTCTGTCAAATAAATAAAATCTTTAAAAAAAAAAAATTTATCACTTTTTGGCATTTAATACCACTTCTGCCATTAGAAGATTATGAAATATCTGTTAAAAACCTTACATTGGCCTTTCAATTTTCATTAGTCTTTATGATATACGTGGGCAGGTATTCATCACTTTAGTTTCTGAGAATGTGACCACTTCACTGTCTATGATACCAGCCTACAAAAATTAAACAATTTTAGGACCTCTGAAATGTGTATTTTGCTATTCTTCACAGAGAGAGCCCTTCAATTGCCCATAATACTTATATACTAATTTAGCTTCTAAAGATTCACTGTGGTATCAAGAACACATATATGCATGCATTATGCATATGAACACATGTGTGTATGTATAATGATATACATATACATATATGTATTATTTTATTATGCATTGTCTAGTACATATACAATGTTTAATGTGCATTATATTTACAATACAATGCATATTATATTGTACATATTATATTACATATAATGTATATATATGTGTGTGCATATTTATATATACAAATTTTAAAGGAGCCAGGGAGTAGTCACCTTTATTATCCCCATTATCTGTTCCTTAAAGCACATTTCCTGTGGAATTTGAGTGATTTATCCCTGTGATTTTTTTAAACTATAATAATATTTACAAATACTGTTCTAGAAATACTATTCATAGAAATATTTTAGTTAAAAATGTCTTGCTGAAAATATATCCTCTTATTGAATATGGTCAAATTATATTTAACTACATAATTAGAATAAAAATGCATTACATTGTGTGAAACTACACATACATACATGCAATGACCAGATCTAAACAGCCCAAATCTCTTCATTTGCAAACCTATTACTGAAACAAGAAATAATATGATTAGAACTTAGTTGGGATAAATCTTTGTCCCTTAATGGTTGCAATTTCCCATTTAAGAGGTGACCCAGTAATAACATATTAATCATAAGGATCTTTGAGTGAATGATTATGTCATGTCCAGTAACCTGACTGCTAGTGGAAGTTTAAAATGAGGATGAGGAGTGTTTGCTTAGTAAAATCTAACAGAGTGAGACAGGTCAGTAACCTATGATTTGTTACAATGAACAAAAAATGGAAAATAATACCTGACACTCTTTTTCCAAGAAAATAGAGTAAACTCTATTAATGGTTCTACAATGAGACGGAAAAGTCAAAAGAAATTTGAGTGTATTGGATGTTTTGTTTTAGATATTTGCTAAGGGATAGTTTTGATATTAAACCCCACCTCCAATAGCTATTTTAATTGCTTATTATTGGTATGCTAACAAAGCTATAAGACCAAGAATCTCCATTCTCTTATTATTTACGATTAAAATATTATTTCCAGGTATCATTTTAATAGTTTAAAAAGATTGAAAGATTCCTTTAGGGGGTCCAATAATTGATTACTTTCTGTTAAATAGTTTAAGTGCAGCTTTCAAAATTTCTTACAGTAAGTTTTCCACAAACGTGAATAAAAAGAATGGGCAAAACATTTGAAAGTTCTGTGTTTACGATTAAATCTTACAGAGTACTTTGAACTTCTTCAAACAGAAAGAATCACATCCTCCAGGTGGTTTCCCTCAAAAAGAACTGATAAAATGAGAAATGTTGATGGTTGGAGATCAGCACAGCAAGGCCACCTCAGAAAAGCTGACAGGATAGCTTTCAGGAAACCAACAGTGACTGTTCCTCAGATGGGAAAGGCCCACATGGTTATCCTGTGGTTATTTGTTCTATTTCTTGGTTAGAATTTTTTTTTTTTTGATGCTTCTCAGAACACAGTACATGAAACAACTGTGTAACAAATTACCCAGAGGGGAAAAAAGGACAAATTTCATATTTCTAATGAGATTTCATAAATCAGCAATATTTAGGTCATATCTTCCGGAGTCAATTCTATGAATCTTTCGTCTAATATTTATTAACGGTTGTACTTGAGTTAAAAAATATATACTATCACACTTGTTCATTGTTACCTTCTTGATACAACACTTGTCAAAGCATCATACTGTCATGAGGAAACTTGGTATTTGGGACACTAACATACACTTTTCCCATGGTGGGCAAAAGTGGCGGAAGACAAATGACTTAAAACTGAGCATTCTTGCAACAAGACAGTTTAGTGTCTACTAATTTCTACTCTTTTTTTTTTTAATTTTTAAAAATTTTATTTATTTATTTGTCAGAGAGAGAGAGAGAGGCAGGAAAGGCAGAGTGGCGGGCAGAGGCGCAGAGGGAGAAGCAGGCTTCCTCTTGAGCAGGGAGCCGGATGTGGGACTCAATCCCAGGACCCTGGGATCATGACCTGAGCCGAAGGCAGCCCCTTAACCAACTGAGCCACCCAGGCATCCCTGCTAATTTCTACTCTTAAAGAAAGGAAAACTGCCTAGTGGTAGCACCAATAGAAAAGAATAGCAAAAATGTGTATGTTCTTTTTTTAAAATATTTTATTTATTTATTTGACAGAGAGAGAGATCACAAGCAAAAGGAGAGGCAGAGAGAGAGAGAGAAGGGGAAGCAGGCTCCCTGCTGAGCAGAAAGCCTGATAAGGGGCTCTATCCCAGGACCCTGAGATCATGACCTGAGCTGAAGGTAGAGGCTTTAACCCACTGAGCCACCCTGGTGCCCCCAAAATGTGTATGCTCTTAATGAACCCCACTTCCCATAGAATCTTTGCCCCCTTGCTAGGAGTAGGTTTTTACACTGACAGTCTCACCATTTCACTCAGATTCTCCGAGAAGGCCAAATACGCTTGTTCACCTTGACCTACTTCTCTTCCTCATCAGGTGTAGCTGCAGGAAACATCAAACCAAAAATCGTTTTATAGCTTTGCCATAAAAGCTTGGTGAAGGAACTCATTTTTTTCCATGCTAAAATTTACTCTGTAATATTTGGAAATATAAGCTCAGGGGAATAAACTCTTTGAGGAAAAACAACAACAAAATACGCTTTACATTTTATTCTCTTACTTCTCTCTGGCCTTACTTATTCACTCCTGATAACAGTCCTTGCAACCTTGGGCCTCAGGTTATATTTAACACACATCTGGCATTAGGACAATTTTCTTAGTCCCATTTCTGATTAAAACCCTGGGAATATTAGTGCTGACCTGTAAAGTTTCCCTGACAAGGTTGGGATCATTTCTTTGACTTTTGCACCAGGACTCTTATCTTCTACAGATCAAAATCAGGCCTTTGAAATGCCTAGAGATGATCTCTCCCTGAATGCTCCAACACAACTGTTGGTCTAGAAAATCGGATGTAGAAAAATTATTCCAGCCCTTGAGCTTCAAGAGAATGGGTCAAGTCTGTCATTTTCAACTGCATAACTTTGCCGAATTATATAAAATGGCTGAGAGACTAAAAAATCACCAACATTTTTATATTTAAAAATGTTTTAAGAGCCAAAAAAGAGGGTTCTGTATCAAATTCACACTTTCTTATTCAAGTCTACTCTGCTTATTTAGTGAGTTTAAGTGCCATTCGGAGATATTAGATTAGAAGACTCAGGGGGCGCCTGGGTGGCTCAGTCGTTAAGTGTCTGCCTTCGGCTCAGGTCATGATCCCAGAGTCCTGGGATCGAGCCCGGCATTGGGCTCTCTGCTCTTCAGGAGGCCTGCTTCTCCCGCTACCATTCCCTCTGCTTGTGTTCCCTCTCTCGCTGTGTTTCTCTCTGTCAAATAAATAAAATATTAAAAAAAAAAAAAGAAGAAGAAGACTCAGGACCACGAAGTTAATTTATGGTGGAGAACCGAGAGTTTTCAGCTTCCAGTTCACACTACTTTTCTCATACATTAATATATTCTTTTTTTTTTTTTTTTGGACAATACTTGACAGAGCTTCTCTTATTTTGAAGCAAATATTTAAAGATAATGCATGGCATCACTTTGCTAAAGTTTAAATTAAAAAAACTGTATTGGATAGTAGATATTATAGTCATTGCAGTATTTCATTTATGGAAATAACAAAGCACAATAGTAGGCAACCTCCTGTGATTAACTAGTGAGATATCTTTTTTTACAGGTAAAGCAAACGTTTGTACAGGATTCTCGAGGAGCTTATTTGTAAGAAGAGCTGACTATTTACATTCAATTCAATTCAATATACATTCTAATTTTTTTTTCCCGGATAGTGATTTGTGTTTATGGTGGTGTTCAGTTTGCATTTCTAAGAAATAGTTTTGAGTGGGACCAATTTAACTTGAAGAATCATTCATATAAAAAATTTTTTATTTGACTCAGAAATGTAACCAGCTGAAAAAAAAAAACTAGCTTTAATTACATATTGAAGCAAGAATGAAATAGCACAGATCTTAATTACTTCAGTTCACAAAGATGCTGATGCTTATTTAAATCCTTTTCTGGAAATGACAATTAGGACTGTCCACATGGACTCTTTTGAGAACTTTATAGGACACTCATTCTCATACATTTATATAATTTTCTTTATGAAAAATCAAAACATTTGTCTGCTAAGTACTTTATTCAGCTTATTAGAATAAAACTAAAAATATAGTTTTTCAAGGGCTAGTACAAAATGATACCATAAATTAAAATCATGTGGACTTCATCTCTCTCATAAATATGTATTTAACATGGTAAAAATACATAGACTAAAGTTTGCCATTTTAATTATTTTAAAATATACAGTTTTGTAACATCGAGTACATTCACATTGTTGGGTAACAATTACCCCCATCCATCTCCAGAACTTTCTCATCTTCCCCAACTGAAACTCTGAATCCACTAAACACGAAATCCCCAATTTCCCCTCCTCCCAGTTGTTGGCCACCACCATTCTACTTTTTATCTTTACAAATTTGACTAATCTAGGAACCTCCTACATCATTTGTCCTTTTGGACTGGCTTATTGCACTTAGCATACTCTCTTCAAGAGTCATCCAGGCTGTAGTATGTGTCAGAATTTGTCTACCTTTTCAAGGCTGAGCAATATTTCTTTCTATGTTTATACCAAATTTTATGTCAACAGACACTTGGTTTGTTTCCACCTGTTGGTTATTATGAATAATGCTGCTATGAAGATGTGTGTATAAATATTTTTGTGAGTCTCTGTTTCAGTTCTTTTGGGCACATACTCAGAAGTGGAATTGCTGGTAATTCTATGTTTAATTTTGTGAGGAATCACCATACTGCTTTCAGCAGTGATGGCACCATTTTGCATTCCCACCAGCAATGTACAAGGGTTCCAGCTTCTTCAAGTCCTCGCCAATGCTTGCTATGTCTGGGTGTTTTGTTTGTTTCTGTTTCTGTTTTGTTTGTTTGTTTTAATAATAACCACCCAAATGGGAGTAAAGTGGCATCTCATAGTTTTTACTTGCATTTTTTTAATGATTAGTGATGATGGACGTCTTTTCATTTGATCATGGGCTGTTTGTCTATCTTGTTTGGAAAAATGTCTATTCAAGTCCTTTGTCCCTTTTTTAATCTTCTTGTTTGTTTTATTGTTGTCAACCCTGCCTGTATCTTGGTAAACAAATATTTGGGATGCACACAATTTTACAAGTAAGTGGGGATGATATTTCAACAACCAAACTTTATCTCAATTTTCAGAAAATTTAGTATAATCTTGAAGTATATTTTGTAGATGAAATTATAGATAAATTAAATCTTGCTTGTATTAGGTGTAATGTACCAATTTTCAATGACCAGCTGAAAATACAAATGATATGACTATTTTTAAGAAACAGTTGGAAAAAGCAGCAGAAGAAATGAGTTCTAACTTAAGCCCTGCCCTTGACCAGCTGTAGAGAATTTATTGCACCTATTTCATTTTTTTTTTTTAAAGATTTTATTTATTTGACAGAGAGAGAGAGACCACAAGTAGGCAGAGGCAGGCAGAGAGAGAGAGAGGAGGAAGCAGGCTCCCCACCGTGCAGAGAGCCCGACGTGGGGCTCGATCCCAGGACCCTGAGATCATGACCTGAGCCGAAGGCAGAGGCTTTAACCCACTGAGCCACCCAGGTGCCCCACCTATTTCATTTTTAATTAATATATTTATTTAATATTTTTAACTTGTAAGACTTATACTTACCTATATTGTGTCTGATGCTCTCAATCTTTGTTTTATTACTTTATGCCTTTTATGACAATCTTTTAAAGTGCTATTCAAAGTCTTTATTTATTCAAATATAAATTTGATATAGGTATCACACATTTTAACATTTGAAACTTGGAAGTTCTTTCAGTATTAAGAAATCCTTTTTTCATGTAAAAATAGACATTTTTAAGTGTTAAGTCAATTTCTTTAAAAGTATCAACAAAATTATATTGACAAATACGATTCAGACACTGATTGCAAGTCTGGAGAAAGCTAAGTAGTTTATGCCAGAATCTTCATGATTTGTAGATAGTTGTCACAATCCTGTTGTAAATTAAATTACTTCAATATGAACTCTAACTAAAAATGTTATTAAGACAAGAGTGGTTAATATGCTAAAGATTATCCAATATTTACCCTGAGAATGAGACATCTGTGAAATGAAAATTTTGAGATAATTTATAAAGAAAGCTTATTATTGTCAGTATTTTGTTATTATTCTTCATTTGAAAAATAGTTTTCACATTGTGTAAATCAAAATTTAGAATCAGACTTAGAATCAGTTTCCTGTCTTTGTATTTTTGTCATTCGGATCTTTTGAAAGCTGTTTAACTGATGGACATTGGCTGGTGCATCTGCAAGCTTCCAGAGTGTTATAGAAAATATTTAGATACAAGAAAATATGAACATACATTTTGAGGCGACTTTAAGAATATAATTAAAGAATATGTCATATACAATCTGTTTTTACTGCTTCCTTGTATCCTCCAGTGATTTTCGAATTATATTTAATGACCATATTTACTTCAATGATTAGGGAAAAAAAGAATAATCTTATTAATCTCCTCTTACTGAAAATGTGAAGTAAATCATATCTCAAGAACAGAACAAATGCATGAGCCTAAAAGTGAGAACGGATATTTTCCCCCCAACGTGGGGAAATATCTATTTGAGAATTGATGTCTTCAGGCCTGTAAGAGCAGCAGTGTTTCCATTACAAATACCCACCCAGTGTAGCTACTGCATTATCTTTTGCTATCACTTTCTTGATGGGGCTTTGATTAAGGTAGAATTTGCTTTTCAAGTCAGGTTCTGCAGCTCAAAAATTCTGCTGTAATTGCCACCTTTAGACTCTGCTGGGAATCTTCATTAACTGTTAACCCAGGAGAGAATGAAAAGACCTGACAATTTTAGATGTGAAACGATGAGTATCTCAGAGTTAAAAATAATCTCTGAATATATCATTCTGTGAATGTTGCAATAGAAGTATATGCAGGATAGTGGGAGGAAAATGAAGGTGATACTGACTTTACTATAGTCAAGACTCAGTGCATGTTAAAATACAAATGTGTAGAGTAATTTTAACAATAGTTAATATGTACTGAATTGTCAGTGTTGGTCAGTCAATGAACTGAGATTTAAATGTGTTAGTATATTTAATATTCATTGGAAACTTGCAGATGAGCAAGCCAGCATCCGTAAATTAAATAGCTTTCCCCACATATAAACGAAACCATGTAAATAAAAAAGAATATGATGCTTGTTCTGGGGAGAATATTTCAGTAAGTTATACAAAACTTTCTGAAAAAATTATTCCAGAAAAGTTAACCATAAACTATATTTCTAGGACTTGAACATTTTCATACCGACCTCTTAATTTGCATTTTAGATTTGTCTGGGTATTTGGGTATTTAAAGTAAAATGCTAATCATTGTATTATGATGTTAAAAACATAAAACATGATCATCATCCTGCAAGCCTAATAATTGAAAATTATTAGAAAATTTAATTAATTTAATTTAATTAGAAAAATTAAAGAAAATTCTAGATAAGTAATATATTAAAATAAGTATAAGAGAAATTGCATTACTATAATACTAGGTTTGTATGAAAAGATATATATCATGTTCTCTGTTTAAAAATTCTTACATACTTTTTTAGTTTCTTATTTAAGAAAAAAATAGGAATAACTCCAAAGTTCAGTAGATTTCAAAGAACAAATGCACAGGCAGACAGCTAATGGCAATCCATCAACACCTAAATTCTTTTTTTTTTTTTTTTAACACCTAAATTCTTATGAGCTAACCAGTACTGCTAGTTCACTAAAAAAAATATTCAGTTTTTCTTTTAATATTGCTACTATATCAAATTATAATTTGTGCAAATATTAGTTCCTATATTCAAACAAAAATTGCAGTTTTACTTACCATACAATGAGTTCACTTGGTATAGGTTATCTCACTGCTGCTAATCCCAAGTGTAAGATTTAAGAACTTGAGATATTCACATTTTCTACAATTTTAATAAATAACCTAGACAACTACACTTTAATTTGTCACATTTGTGATTTTAGGTGATAAAAATACATTTTATCCATAATACTTATTAGACAATGATATCTAGATTCATTGAAGTAAAGAGATTAAAAATAAGAAAATTAGCAAAATAAGTTTTTCCAGATTATTTAAAAATTATATCTATGGATGCAAATGTTAGTGCAAGTTTATAGAATTTCAGCATAAATATTAGCCTAAATGTAGAGATTTAAAGATTTAAAGCACCAAAAGTTAAATGTGCTTTATAATTTAGAATTTCAAATTAATTTAATAATCACATTTTTATTAATGTAAAAATATCAAAAATTTTTTAAGGTGTAAACTGGGCTTTTGACAGACTTTTAAGGGTTTGTGTTTTATGATGAGCAATTTTTTTGATCTCACAAAAAGTGTAGTAGCTACCATCAACAACAAAGATTCCTTACTTGTACGCTGAAAATTATACTATAGTCTCTAGAAATTAAATGTGAAAGCCACAGCCTTCAGTCTTTTCAAAATCTCTTTCTGGATAGCTCATGAACAGTGAACTTAAAAATACTTCACAAATAGCATTGCATAATGTTATGACACAAATACTGACATTTTCATGTGGATGTATCTTTTTGAGAACTGAGAGGAGGTGAGTAACATTCAAAAAAAGAAGGCACATGGGTGCCTTGTGGCTCTGTCCTTAAGTCTCTGCCTTTGGCTCAGGTCATGATCCCAAGGTCCTGGGAATGAGCCCCACATCTGACTCATTGCTCAGCAGGAAGCCTGCTTCTCCCTCTCCCACTCCCCCTGTTTGTGGTCCCTCTCTCGCTATGTCTCTGTCAAATAAAATTAAAAAAAATTTACAAAGGAATAAACCTTTACAAAACGGCAAATGTATATTATCAAGAACAGAATTAGAGGAATTATAAGAAACAATGTTTTAATTAAATAGAGTAAATATAATAATAAATTTATTGGATGGCATGGATAATACATACTTGATCTGAGAATTTATTTTATTTGAAGAAAACCACTACTCATCATTTGGACAGAACTTTACTTATTATGTTCTATTCAACGGAGCTTTAAATAGTAAAATGAATATAATATTCCTGAGCTTGACACAAGAAGGTTGTAGTTATAAATATGCTTATGGAATGGTAGAAGGATAGCCTACACTATAACATCTCCCACTCAAATTGAGCATGCCACTTTCCAAAATTTTATGGCACAGTCTGCTCCAGTATTTGTATAAGAGCAACATCAACCAACAACCAACAAAACTCTCAGAGTATGTGTATGTGTGTGTGAAATAACATTCACAGGACTGAACAATAAGTTTTTGAGCAATTGTAGGATGGTTGTAGTCCTGGAAAGATACTATTACTTGTCTACTTAAGTTCATAATATATGCATTTTTGCCCTTGTAAGCTGTAACACATTTGTTTTCCATTACCACAAGAAATTTGCTCTTACGACAAAAGTGAGTGTAAAGTGGACATGATATTTTGGTTTCAGCAACTTAAAAATGCTTTTAGTACAATTCTCCATGTCAAACTAACATCCTACAAACTGTGATTAATGAATTATGTTAGCATTATAGAAAACTATACCCAGTACCTTGAAAGTGTGATCATTATAAATTTTTGTAGTTAAGCTGTCAATGGTAACTGTGTTGTGGATAAATGAAGATGAACACCATGTTCCTTTGTTACATTTTTTTATTTTTCCATGCTACACTTGGGTAGAAATTTAAATGAAAATATTTTAAAATTATCAAAAGCTTGGTATCATTCATTTTTTATTTTATATAAGAAAAAAATCTGTATATTAAAACTTCTGAGTTCTAACTTTCTCTTTATATTATTAAAATGAACATTTGTACAATTTTATTTCCATATGCAAAATATAATCTCCTTTTGAAGAAAACACTATAACATACATCTCTGTTTATAAAACTAATGGTATTAATTAAAAGTAACCATTGATTCCAGATAACATACAGAAGCAAGTTATTATATCACTCCATATCAATGTAAATGCTTGGGAATAGTAATATAAAGCTAGTGTCTATTTTTATTATGTAAATAATGTCCCTAGGTTTGTTGCCATTAATCATCAAAGACTTTGTTAATGCATTAAACATTCATTGTATGTTTCTGTTTCTTTAATATTATGTCTTAGTTTTTTTTTTTTTTCACTGCTCAGCAAAACAAATAATAATTTCTGCCAATGAAAAGTGAGGGTTCAACAAAGACAGGAAAACATTGATGGTCATTCTCTGTCTGGTAGTTACTAGATTAACAATCAAATAGATTCATCAAAATAGGAATATTTGTCTTGCATTTGTACTTCCATTTGATAATTATCAAGAGACTATGTCATACTGGTATGACTTAAAAATTATATATAAATGTCAAGTTATGACGAGTTTTACAAATTTATGAATAATGCTTTTTCTCTGTTTCTAAAAACTAAAGATTGTGATCAAGGGAAACACTTAGTATAGCTATAGCTATTATTGACTGTGTAAACACTAGCAAGGCCATATACTGCTCAAAAAGCAGGCCTGTTATTTGACTATGTGTGCATACTATGGCCATTGATTGGTTGACAAACCCTAGTTTGTACAATATTTCTTCCATCTGAAATTTTATCTCAGATCTACATAATAAAGGAGAGTTTTTATTAATGATAGCACATGCTTTTTATGAGTCGGTAGTTTCAATATTGAAGCATGATCCATCAACAAATAATATTAGGTCAGTGTTCTCAGTGGGAATCTTCCATCTAAGCAAGATAAATGTCCCTAAGTTAGTATGACATCAGTGAGCACACTACTCTGGAAAGGCCCAGAGAGTGGCAGGATTCAGGATGTCATAGTGGGGAATAGTAATGTGACAGAGAGATAATAATAGATTCTGAGAACAGTAGGTTAACCTACTGGCTTAAAAATGTTGTTTCCGGGGCGCCTGGGTGGCTTAGTGGGTTAAAGCCTCTGCCCAGGGTCCTGGGATCAAGCCCCGCATTGGACATTCTGCTCAGCAGGGAGCTTGCTTACCCCTCTCTCTCTGCCTACTTGTGATCTCTCACTCTCTGTCAAATAAATAAATAAAATCTTTTTAAAAAAAATGTTGTTTCCTCAGTCATGGTAATTATGAACTGCGTGAAGAACCGTGAGATCAAGTGGGGAACCTAGAACTACTTCAGGTCAAAACATCGAGAATTTTTGAAGCTATTGCCCTAAAATAAAAGAGATAGGCCTTCGCAATCTGTTCAAGGATGGAGTCAAAGTAAGCATGGGTTTTTGTTTGCCATGACATTGAGTTAAAATTCCAAGGAGGTCACTCATATATAGATTTTCATGGTACGGATGCCCAAAGAAGGTGACTGTTGAAAAGCCTTCTCCAAGTTCTTGAAGTCCTGTTCATGTGTAAGCTCCCTAAAGAGAGTCTTAATGTGGACTTAATTAATTAGAAAGGTTTTAATCTCAGAAGAAATTGACATTCACATTAACAGTCTCTAGTTAAACCCAGCACTGTGAATTAAATGTTTGTGTCCCCTCAGCAAATTCATATTTTTCAACCTAACCCCCTAGGTGATGATATTTGTAGGTGGGCTTTGGGAGGCATAAATTAAGTCATAAGTGTGGAGCCTCATAAATGGGATTAGTACCTTTTAAAAGAGGCCTAATAGAGCACCTTTGCCCCTTCTACCATGCTGATAATACAGGGAAAAGAAGGCCATCTATGACCCAGGAAACCCTCCCCCAGCAGACACAGAAGCTGAACCTGACCATGTGGGCACCTGATCTTGTATTTCCAGCTTCCAAAGTATGTTAAATAAATTTTTGTTATTTATAAGCCACCGAGTTTATAGTATTTTGTAATAACAGCCTGAACAGACCAAGCATGTATTTTCTTGGGCTACCATTTTATGAGGGGTCTAATATAAGTTTGGGAAGTCTTTGGTTCATCAGGAGACACTGTTTTCCCTCTTTAGGTAGGACATGACTTCGGTGATGGACATTAGGGTTTTGTAGTTGCTAGTAGATTCTTTAAGTTCTGTTTTGTTTTTCCCAGTGGTGCCAGTAAAGTGTGGTGGAATATATTATGGAGTTCAGCCTGTTCTTCTCTTCTTGAGAGTGACATGATAAATGATCCATTTCATACCCCATTTTCTATTCATGTCTTTCCATCCCCTCTGCAGCCTCTTCCTAATTATACTAGATTAGATTGCTTTCTTGGTTAGCTTCCTGCACTTAGTACTTTACTTCCTCTTTCTACCATGCAGATAGCTGTTGGAATCTCCAACTCATTAGTGGGTCTCTTAACCATCTTGTCCAGGAACTGAAGGTAGCTGTTACTTTTCAATAGAAGTGACAATGGTCTATTGTACATTCAGTCTTATTTTCATTTTTATTATTGACAAAACTTAATAATTAGCTACCTTCTTAATTCATTCATATTTGACCACAGCAAAGGATTTGCTTGACTGACTCTCCATCTTGGAAGAGGGAAAAATGCAGAGGGCAGAAGAAAATCTTTTGCTCACTCTTCCCAAAGGACTATACTTTGGGTAACAAAAGGAGAATAGGACTTAACAAATGTGAATAATTAATTCATTTTAAATTTAGTGAGTACAGTATCTATTTAAGAGAGCAATTGTACCACATCTGTTTATTACAGTGCTACCATATTCTGTGCTCATCTACTTTCACTCAAGAATCAGTGATCAAAACATCTATAACATCAGTATTGCATGGAAAATACTCTTTTGTCATGCTGAGTCTCAATTTTTTCTTAGAAACAACTGACAATTATGAAATTCCCACATTCATTTTGTATTCTATATTTAATTTTTTAGCTAAGAATTTCCAAAGATTACAAAATAAGAGAAAAAGTTGACATAGGTGTGGCATTCGAGAAATAAATTTTGAGTAGCCATTTACCACAGAGACCATCTTATAAACTTGTATACACACAGTGGACCTCACACTGACAGATTTATTGCAATGGCCTTGTCACTAAACTGTGGGTACTCATTTGTTAAGGACAGAGCATTTTGGAGATGAATGATAGCAAATAGTAAAACAGCCATAAACACTTCAGACAAATTATAGACGATCTGCAGAGAATATCAGGGCTTTTTATTAATTACTATAAATTTTAGATATTCTTAAGATGAGAATTTTTATTTAATTTCCAATAAAAATTCTTTAAAGAGCAGGCTGTGTTTAAATGCACCCATGAAAGTAAACAGAAGACAAAAAGTATATACAAAAGAAAGTTTGGCCTTGAGAAATTAAAATCCAATACAACAGCCATTCTTTAATCCTCGGAAAAAGGGAAAGATAATTTGATTTGTTTAGCATCCTCTCCTTATTTTGTTCAGTGAATTCTAATTTTGCTTCAATTTTCTTCCTGAAATTTAACTGCTTTTTTTCAAAAGAGGGCAGTGTGTCTTCACAAATGTACAGAGAATTATAAAAATAGTTTCACATGTTTTTGAATTTCAATCTCTGGGGAAAATTGAGTGGAAATAAATTTGAATATAATGAATATCATAAGAACATGCTGCTTAATTTAAGTACTATTCAAAGTGGATGTTATTTTTACTTAATTTGTTTTAAAATCATGTAACTTACATACTTAAGCATGTAACATAGATGATTGGTTTTAGACACGGTCAAAGATTAAATCCTTAGTTATTCAACAGAATTCTCAGTGTAAAATCTGTTAAAGTATGGTAAAAAGCAGTTAAGGCATTTTTATATCTTAACGTGTTTTAGTAGACATTTGTTTAATTTTAAGTTTTAATTGTATAGTGTTAGATAAGCACACACTTATTGTGATGAGCACTGAGTCACATAGAATTGTCATTATATTGTGCATCTGAAACTAATATAACATTGTATGTTCTTTATAATCCAATGTAAACATTTTTTAAATAAATTATTGTGTTGAGATAATTTACACACATTCCTTAAATTTATCATTCTTTTCCACTCTACATACTAGAATTTAAACCAAAATTATTGTTTCTGAAAGTATTATTAGCATCTTTTGAAATATTTATCCATAAGGAGATGAAAAAAATGCACATTTATGGTGATCTAGACAAAGTTCCCTGATTTTGACTTGCAATGAGTTAGCTCAAACCTTACTATCAGACCTACCACAACCAGGTGCTGGATAATGAATGAGAAAAGGTGCTTAGCTCTATTGGAAGACAGATTATATAAAAAGATTTTATACTTACATGAAATATTGTAGTTCATGAAGGAAAAATTTCTGGAATTCCAATAATTTATAAGCCAGATAATTCAGTGGAAGGAAGTCCTGAACTGGGCGTCAAGTGACCTTAAACTCATATATTTTTGCCTCTTGGTCCAGTGTAGAATTTTCTTCTGAAATATATTATTTATACCCATACATAGATAATTTCTTTGTACAATTGAAACAAGAGTAAAATGAACTCTAGTGTGTTCACCATTCAACTTAAGAAACACAATGATGCCATGTCTCTAAAATGCCTGGTCTAGATTTCTGATTATATCTTCCTGCCTCCCACCTCCCTTCTCCCAAGGCAGCTATTACAATGACTGGGTTAATTATGCTCTTTTATTTCATTAGAGCTCACATTGTATCTCTAAATCACATTTTATTTAACTTTCTATATTGGAAATATAGATATTTCTTTTTCATCTGTTATCCCTGCAACGATACAAAATTATTGCAGAAGAACATTGTTGCAGGCATGCATCCTTGTCTTGTACCTGAATATAACAGCAATGAACTTAATATCTTATCATTCAGTACAATGTTTATTTTATTTAAAATTTAGCAGATTATCTTCTGCTACTGAATTGAAAAGGATTTATCTTATACTTTTAAAAATCATAAATGAGTGATTTTATAGAATTTTTTTGCATTTAAGGTAATTTATGGCATTTGTCCTATTTTGTTTACCATATAAATTATAAATAATTTTATAATATTATATTGACATTTTATTCCTATAACTCCCAATCTGATCATAACCTAATCTCATTTTTATCCATCTGAGATGGACTTTTTCACTAGTGTCTTAAATGATAGTGATCTGTAATTTTATTTATTCATACAGTCCTTGATTGATTTTGATAACAATATTAAACTGGTTTTCAAAATTAGTTGAGTTTTTCCCTTCCAGTTTAATTTCTTGCAGCATTTTGCATAATTTTCAAGTTTCTAGACCTTAAATATTTAGAAAAGTTATCTGTACAATCATTTGTGTTCGAGCTTTTCTTAGTGAGAATATTTGTAATGGATGAAAAATTCTGTCAGTTTTAGGATGTCACAGTTACGTCTTAATAATTTGTATGTTTCCGGAGATTTGGCTTAATTTTCAAATTTATTCACACAAAGTTTTACGTAACATTCTCTTGAAAGTGCCATCTCTTCAATATATGAGTATATCTGTATATACATGAATATATGGAGAGAGAGTCTCGCTCTGTCTATATTCAGTTACAGTTGACTCTTGAGGAACGTAGGTTTGAACTGTTCAGGTCCACTTATTTGTGGATATTTTACAGTGCAGTATTGCAAATGTGTTTTTTCCCTATGATTTTCTTAATAACGTATTCTTCTCTCTAGCTCTTTTTATTGTAAGAATATACCATATGATACATATAACATTCAAAATATATGTTAATCCACTATATTATCTGTAGGGCTTCCAGTCAACAGTAGGCTATTAGTAGTTAAGGTTTTGAAAGGCCAAGTTATGTGTAAATTTTCCACTGCCTGCTGGGTCGGGACCCCTACTCCCTGCATTATTCAAGGGTCAACTTTAATATATATAATATAAAATATAATAATAATATATATTAAATATATAAATAACCCATATATGTATATATATGTTAATGTTATTTGTTCTTCCTCTATTGTTATTAAAATACAGAATAATTATAGGGTATTGAACCATTTGCCAGAGAATTTAATTAGTGTTAAACATTTTTTATTTTTTATTGCATTCTTATCAAGTTATTTTCACACATTTCTTCTTTCCCAGATCCTTTGGATTTCCTTTATGTCATTCTTCATTTAACATAAAAGTTTTCAGCCATTTTTATTTTTCTCTAAAATGAACATTTAAGGAAATTCATTTTCTCTAAAATTTGGTAAGAATTCAGCTCATGGCCAAAAATTGACATCATTTTTGAGGCCTGGCTCCAGGCAATTACAAAGATTTTACCCAAAAGGCATAATGGGAGACAGTTGTCCTTACACAAACTGGGTGCCCAGTGAGGGCGCTGGTCAATTCAGTCTGAATAGAGTTATAGTCAAAGACTTGGGTCCCCCTGACTGGCCATGCTTTTGCATATATCTGCTTCCCTAAACCAAGCTCTACTTTGTTTTATTTCTATTTTTCTACTTGGTTTAGGCTTAACTTTATCTTCTTTCTTTAGTTTCTCTAGATGGAAATTTAGATTATTGATTTTACATATTCCTTCTTTTCCAACACAATAATTCAATGCTGTTAATTTTCCTTAATGCACTGTTTTTGCTGCTTTCCACACATTTTGGTAAGTTATATTTTCCTTTTAATATATTTTTTCAATATGCATTTCAACATGTCTTAAAATTTGCCTGGTGGTGGGTATTGTCTATCCCCTTAAGCAATTGTTTTGTTTTTAATGAGTCATGGATATTCTGTCTTGACAAACATAGGTTGCTTTTTTTTTTTTTTTTGGATACGGATATCCTGCAAATAAGGATCTATTTTCCTCTGCTTGCATATTGACCTCTGGGCAAGTTGTTGATGTAGCTAAATGACAGATTACAGAATCAGTCAGGATTTTAAGCCTTTCTCTTCATGGTTCTGTTGAATAAACTACACAAACTCTGTTCCCTGTTACAGAAATTGACTGGAGGTTTCTTTCCTTAAAACAACTATTCAGGCCTCCTTTGGTCTTTTGAGTCCTTCCTCTGGGATTTGAAGTTGTTCTCCAGATACTCATTCAGTTACTGGCAATACATTCTAAGGGCAATAAATTTTTAGATGCCTTTAAACTCTCTCCTGGAGACACCTGTTTACATTCTAAGATGAATAAAGCCAAGGGACCTTCCACTCACCTCACAGAGAGGATTTCTCTGACAGTCTTTTTCTCTGTCTTTTTGGAGGTGAAGAAAGGACAATGTGCTGGCTGCCCTAGAAAAACTCTGGGTCTCATAATTTCAAGCTTCCTCCCTGTGGTAGAAATTCCACTAGCCTTATTTTCCACCTACTTTACCCTACATAGTGTTAGCAATCAATATAAAAAATAATCTTATGCCTTAAATATCTCCATTGTAATCACTTTTTTCGGAGGAGATTTAAACAATGGCACCAGGTTTAAGAAATCAGGCTATTTATTTAGTATGTATCTTAGTTTTATCATTCAATAACTTTATTCCTTTTTGTAGGGCATGTTCAGTACCTTCATAAATGTGAAGTATTTAATATAAAGCCTGACAAATCATAAACACAGGGCACTTACTTACCGTGTACTGAACTTATATCTTACTTAATAGATGATATATGATATACCAAACTAGTTTGGAAACTTCTAATATTTAAGGATAGATAATATGTCATATTGTTGTTCAAACTCCCACAGTGATCAGTACAATGTCTTTAACAGAGAAGTCATGAAGTAAACTTCCTAAACAGTTTAAAGGACTCTGAAATGATTTGATTTGAGCTGCTTTTTGAAAATAATTAAAATTCAACATAAAAGGAAATATGAAGACAATATATTATAAGCAACCATGAATATGTGTTTAATTTATTCATCAATCTCTAGGTCTTGTAGATATTCCAGTGACATTTGACCTGAAGCGTATGCTATTCTTTTTATCTCTTTTGTCTTCTTACTTACTTTTTTCTCTGCCACCCTCATGGAAAGCCTTGTTTATTACATCAATTAGCAAGAGATGTAATTGGTAACAACTGTGTATATATCCATTGTCAGCTGTCACAATGATTTTAACATTTTTTAATATAGAGCAAGATGTACAAGATAGGTGAGGTCATTAATAGATTATTTTCAAGTAGTCCATGCTGTTACTCTGGCAAATCCAATAAATGACTGAAAGAATTTTCCAAAATCTACTTCTGTGAGATATTTTACAAAATGGATAACAGATTCATTTTAAAAATAATTCCTAAACTACCAAATTAAAGATGATGTGTTATGGAATTACTCAACATTTTATATATAAGCACCTGTTTATGATCTGCTGTGGACTGAATGTTTATGTCCTCCAAAAATGCATGCATTGAAATACCAAGGTGATGGTATTTGGAGATGGGACTTGGGAGATGATTAGGTCATAAAGGCAGAGCCCTCATAAATGGGATCAGTGTCTTTATAAGAGACCTCATAGAGTGCCTTGTCTTTTCTGTCATGTGAAAACACAGCAAAAATGAATGAGGGAGAGACCCCTCACAAGAGACCCGTCTTGTGCTTTGCTTGGACTTCCCAGCCTCCAGAATTGAGAGAAATAAGTTTCTATTGTTTATAAGTCACCCAGTCTAAGGTAACCTGTTATGAAAACCCAAACAGACTAAGATAGTGTTAATTCTAAGACGTTAATGAAACCATTCTGTGTTCTTAAATGTAATTTTAAGTTTTTGTGTTATAATAGGAAAGCCGGTTGCCAAATAAAAATGTGCATTTTCTCCCATTCATAAAACATTATCATCATTTTAGAATGGATATTGACATATTTCTAAGGGACATAAAGCTTTGCTTACATCAGAGAAAATCGATTTAAGAAAACCCTATAACCTTGTTTTGTCAACAATGTTTTTGCAGTTTTGACCCCCCCTTTTTTTTTTTTAAAGATTTTATTTATTTATTACACAGAGATATAGAGAGAGCACAAGTAGACAGAGAGGCAGGCAGAGAGAGAGGGGAAGCAGGCCCTCTGCTGAGCAGAGAGCCCAATGCGGGGCTGGATCCCAGAACCCTGAGATCATGATCTGAGTTGAAGGCAGAGGTTTTAAACCACTGAGCCACTCAGGCACCCTGACCCCTTGTTCTTTTGAGGGAAAGGAAACTGTACCATATCAGATAATCAGTGTTAAAATTATCTGTCTAGGGCACCTGGGTGGCTCAGTCGTTAAGCATCTGCCTTCGGCTCAGGTCATGATCCCAGGGTTCTGGGATGGAGCCCCATATCTGGCTTCCTGCTCAGCAGGAAGCCTGCTTCTCTCACTACCATTCCCTCTGCTTGTGTTCCCTTTCTTTTTGTGTTTCTCTCTGTCAAATAAATAAAATCTCTAAAAAAAAATTTTAAAAAATTATCTGTCTATTTTCCCAATAGGGTGAGAAGATAAAGAATTTTCATCAGCAAAGAATATCCTAGCAAGGAGGTACTTAGTAGTATTATTTAGTATAAGCCTATGAAATGTTGTAATACAACTTTGAACATCAATATTTAATTTGTCTAATGTGTTTCTTCTTGTAGGTAAGTGTCTACAAATTACAATATCCCAAGAGTCACTATAATGGAGAAGAAAAAAAAGAGAGAAAAAAATTAGTAACTTAAAAATTATAAGATATTCTAGTTATGTGTAATTGATGTGCTTTTATAATCAATCACTAATGCAGATGGTAAGGACATTCAAATGTCTCCAACAACAAATTAGTAAAACAGAATAGATTAATAATTGACAATAAACGGTAAAAATAAGAGAAGTAATTATACACTCATATTTTATTTTATATAACTTTATAACAACAAACATTACTTTGAATTATATGATTTACTAAATTATTTCTCAAAATATACTGATTTTGAGTTCTTATATTTTTGCAGTAGCTTTCATACAGTACCAAGTCTGAAAATAGTGTAAGAATTGATAGGTTCATAATATATGTAGATTTAGTTCATTGTCACTTACAGTTTTAGCAATTTCTCCAGTCGCTGAAAAGATACAGAAAATAAATGGAACACTGATTTCACTAAATTGTTTTCCTGAGGCACTAATCATCAGAAACTACAGGCAAGCCACCAAGGACCATCATGCAAAAACAGAATCAATGTTGATTGCTTTTATTGTTCTTTGCATCTGCTTGTCTCATTATTTGTTCATTTTCTTTGATTTGTTGCCAAAATTTTATCAGAGTTTACAAAAGCATTTATACAATTATTAATAAAACATCTATTTGTTTGCTTTGACGGAACCAAAAAATCTAGTGGAAAAAAGGAAAGTGAAAGGAAAATGATCACATTTTATGTTCAATTTGATGCCTTTCTTACCTACTTTAGCGGAAAATGAAATATATCTCTTGGTATTTCAAAGAATATGCAGAATGCCATACCATTGCCAAAAAAACAGAGGTAACTTAATTCTTTCATAATTACTGGAAGTAGTTGGGCTCATAATTTATTTCAAAATAATATCAGGGACTCCAGTGGTCGATAGTGTTTGATTTTTCATCCATATTTTCAAATTTCAAAAGTGATATTAATATATCAGAGGGAAGCCTCATCAAAAAATACAAAACTTTAAAAGTTGAGATTTTCACTGTATGTCAAACAATGCCTAGTTTATAAAGATGCTCACATAAAACAAAAAGAAGTACTATTGCAAACACAGGTCATTTGTTATTTTTTCCCCATTTTTTCCACTGCTGAAGCAGCCAAATTGTAATGATATCAAACTCTTTGTAGGTAATGTTTTGCAAGGCACAAAAAAATGTACTGCCCTTCAACCATTATGCTTTTGCTTAAAGTCATGGACTGAATGGTTCTGCCCGCAAATTCATATGTTGAAGTTCTAACTACCGATGTAGTTATATCTGGAGACAGGGTCTTTAAAGAAATAATTAAGGCTCAATGAAGTTATAAGGGTGGGGCCCTAATAAGACAGGACTGATAACCTTATAATAAGACGAAGAGACAGACAGAGATCTCTCTCTGTGCACAGACAGAGGAAAAGTCATGTAAGAATAGAGGGAGAAGGAGGCCTTTTGCAAGCCAAGAGGAAACCAATCCTGCTGGCACCTTGATCTTGGACCTATAGCCTTCAGAATTCTAAGAAAATAAATTTCTGAGGTTTAGGCTACTTGGTCTATGATATCTTGCTATGAGAGCACAAGCAAACTAACACACCTAATATAATCTCCAAAGTAGAACATTTTATAGATTTATTTTTATTGAAGTTTAATTATCATGTGGTATCATATTAGCTTCAGGTGTATAAAACAATAATTCAACAATTCTATACATTATTACTCAGTGCTCATCAAGATAAGTGAACTTTTGATTCCCTTTATCTATTTTACGCATCCCTGAACCCACCTCCCTTCTGGCAACCACTAGTTTGTTCATTGTATTTAAGAGTCTGTTTTTTTCTTTTTAATTTGTCAAAAAGCAACATTTTAAATCTTTATCTGTGGAGACTGGGGTTTGTAGCAAAGGTTGAAGTGATTGAATTAGAGCATCTGTCCCCATTTTATAAACTGTGCTCAACAGGCAAAACCAGAGACCTGATCTTGATTTCCAATAAAAGGGACAGGATTTCTGTAAAAAATGGCTAAATATAGGGTTGGGAAAGGCAAAAACAAGATGAAACCTTGGCATCTTGTGGTGGCAGAAAAAAGGTAGTGATCAAAGGTCAAGAGGATGGGGACATGACAAAGGGACATAGGGACCAATTTAAAAGAACTCCCAATGGCAAAAGCTGGAGAAATGTAATTAATAAAATAAATAAGGTGGCATGGGATTACAATGCAGTGTATAACACTAAAATACATGAACTGATAGTTATAATAAATGATTAAATAAATAAATGGAGGTAAATAAATGCATGTTACAGAAAATTCCAAATACTATAGATGACCATGCTAGCTAGCTAGCTATGTAGCTATCTAGATATACTCTACTCCAGGAGATTGAATATAACCCCTCCCTCCTTCTGAATGTGGTCTGGACTTGGTGATTTGTTTTCATAGAATCAAAAAAAAAGAAAAAGGAAATAACATAGTCATTTTAGAGTGGGGAAAAAGCTAACAAATGCCATCTCAACCAAGTGATTTATATTAATATCACCAGTGATAAATCATTTGGATATAATGTACACTCTGATAAATGTGATGAAAAGCGTGCTTCCTTTTTGTGGTATTCTTCCCCAAATTCCATAACCACAGTCTAATCATGAAGAAAATATGACTCAAACTCAGTTTGAGAAGCATTCTTCAAAATCCCTGATTAGTACTCCTCCAAATTCTCAGTCTTTGAAAACAAGTAAAGATTGATAAAACTATTGTAATTAGAGGTGATTAAAGAGACAGGGTATGTATCCTGGACTGGGTATTGAACCATTGAAAAACTGGTAGAGCTCTAATAAAGTCTGAATTTTCATTAATAGCATTTTTTTCAATACTTGTTTCCTAGTTGTGACATTTCCCTTAAGAATTAAAAATGTTAACATTAGAGGAGAACTGGGTGAGGGATATACGAGAACTCTGTGTATTATTTTTATAACTTTTTGATAAGTATAAATCCATAGAAAAATATAAAGCTTACTAAAAATAATAATACAGTGTTAGATTTTGAGCAGGGAATATGCATGACAAACTATTGGAACTAAGGCAAACAAAATTTGGAACTATTGCAAGCAAAAGTAGAATTTATTAGAACTATCATAGATCGAAACAGATGAAAAGGTGTTAATGGAGAAGAATACATTAATATGTACTAGCATAATTCTAACTAGTAACTAATATAGTATTACATGAAATGGACAAAAATGAACAAATACTAAAGTGAAATATATAAATGTAAATATGAATATAAGTAACCATATATGTATATGCATGCATTTATATAATTGTCAACATTTGTTAGTGATTAGGTGATGTAAGTCAGAGAAAAATAAATTTTTTTAAAGATTTTATTTATTTATTTGACAGAGAGGAGAGAGATCATAAGTGGGCAGAGAGGCAGGCAGAGAGAGAGGAGGAGGCAGGCTCCCTGCTGAGTAGAGAGCCCGATGCGGGGCTCGATCCCAGGACCCTGAGATGGTGACCTGAGCTGAAGGCAGAGGCTTTAACCCACTGAGCCACCCAGGCGCTCAGAGATAAATGAATTTTTATGAATGAATGAATAATAGTTCTTCAAAGTACTTATATCTCCCTTTCTTCTATAAACAAAGTAATAGAACAGCATAGAGAGAGAATGAAAAATGGAAATCTTACAGGCTCCATTCTCAAACTAGACAAGATATACAATAGGCAGAATGTAAAGGAGGGTTAACAGAAGTAACGCATTAAGTGAAATTCTTACAGAAAAAAGCTTTACACCTGTGCTCACGAATGTCAAGAGTGATGAGAGAGATGGTCTTGTGGATAAAGACTTGAGGATGCATCTGGGATAAATTGTGCTCATGGAAGTAGCTACCGACATCCATTTCAGTTCCAAGAAGTGGAGAAAGAGTAACACAGTGAATCTCACCCACAGGCCAGGTTTATATGAAACAGTCCAGACAGTTCACGCAATGGGGGAACAGTTTTAGATTGTGAAGAGTGGAAGGCTACCATGACTCTTCCTCATTCCAAGGAGTCCTCCCCGTTTAGCTGGTCTGGCAAATTCTGACTCAATCACCAATGAACAGTATTAAAGGAACTTGAACTATGCTGACTCAAAGTTGCTTTAAGAAAAAAAGAGGGCAAGGAATTCTCACAAAGTATTTCTATTAGGCATCAGATAGGATGAAACAGTCATTAAACACTCAAACCAAAAATGAGTGTGTGTGTGTGTGTATTCATATGCACACATTCCGGGTATATATGTGACATACACACTCAAATTTCAGGAGATATAAAATAAGCCCATAAATGCCTATGTAGACATATACAAACACATACAATATACAGTTAATGTTAATATGTACATGTAGTTGTTAATGTGTGTGTGTACATATGCATATGCATATATCTCTACACAGGTAAATGTATACACATATACATGTGTAAATGTGTATAAATGCACATTACAGTGGGTATACAATATATACATTACATGTAATGTCTATTTTTGTGTGTATACAGTCACATCTGTGAAAGAACACAGTGAATCAAAAATTAAAGAATTCAAAGTAGAGTTAATAAAACCGCTAAAATAAATAAAACAACAGCTACCCAAACTTTACAAAAAAGCAAAAGTTGTTTTAGATTAGTGAAATATTCAAGTTTATTACGAACACATAGGGTAATTCATCCTGAAATAAAGAGATTACCTTCAAATATAAATCCTAGAGAAAAACGGATTTGAAAATGCAAAAGGCTTCTGGCCCCCGGGTGGCTCAGTCAGTTAAGCATCTGCTTTCGGCTCAGGTCCTGCTCCCGGGGTCCTGGGATCAAGCCCCACATAGGACTCCCTGCTTAGCAGAGAATCTGTTTCTCCCTCTCCCTCTGCCCTTGGGCACCTGTTGTGATGAGCACCGGGTGTTGAATGGAAGTATTGAATCACTATATTGTACACTTGAAACTAATATGACACTGCATGTTAACTAACTGGAATTTAAACAAAAACTTGGAGAAAAAAAGAAAATGCAAAATGTTAGAAAATATTTTTCCTTTGAGTTGTTAGAAATTTCTACAGCTCTAAATCAGATAAGAAATGTCTGGGGAAATGAAGGAAAATATACTGCCATTGAGTATGAAGTACACACACACACAGTCCCCAGGGAACTGAGAATATAATATATAGGTAAAATGTCTTAGGCTGGGTGGCTTATAAAAAGCAAACATATATTTCTCACCGTTCTGGAGGCTGGGAAGTCCAATATTAAGGCACTGTATAAAAAAATATATTTTATTTGAACTTTTTTCTGTGCAAAATAGCATATAATGCACAAAGTTCCAACAAAATATGTTGGAAATAGTTCTGTAGTTCAGTGTGTGTGTGTGTGTGATATATATGTGTGTGTGTGTATGTATACACACACAATCACCAAGACAATAATATCATTACACATGAAGTCTCTTTATAGAATCTCCTTTTTTTTCTTGTTCCTCTTGAACTGCATGTGTACACTATACTAAAGGTCAATGAGTACTATCCACAAATTGAGAAACAAATCTCAAATGGGTCTCTTGTGGTCCTGACTTGAATGACTTCTGAATAGAGACACTGAGATCACTGATATATTTGTTTGGAAGACTAGATGCTGGAAAGGTTTCCATAAAAAGGTCAGATAATCCTATGCTTATGTTTTAAATTAAAAAAAAAAATTACTTCTGTAACAAATGGCTCTGTTAGTTATGCAGGGATGATGAATGAGTGTTTTCATTTGTGCACCTAATTTTCTACATTAACTTTCTGGAGGAGTAAAGCATTTGAAACAAGTGTTTTTTGATTATCATAACATATACTCTGCCTAATGCTTCCCTTCAATTTGTCCGTTGTGTAAAAAGTGTGATTTAAAGGAGACTAAGTCTAAGTGTTTTTGCCTAGAAGTTTGCTTAACAGCCTGACTTGACATAAAGACAGGTATCACTGTTTATGGTGTGTTTCTCAGCTTACTTCTTTGGCACTAATATGATAGGTTCAGTGTCTTAAGAATTGGCTTATGTTTTTTGTTTTTTAAAGATTTTCTTTATATATTTGACAGAGAGAGAGATAGATCACAAGTAGGCAGAGAGATAGGCAGAGAGAGAGGGGGAAGAAGGCTCCCTGCTCAGCAGAGGGCCCTATATGGGGCTCGATTCCAGGACCTTGACATCATGACCCAAGCCAAAGGCAGAGGCTTTAACCCACTGAGCCACCCAGGCTCCCCAAGAGTTGGCTCATGTTAGAACTTACAAACTGGCATTACATAGTAAGTATATCAGTTTACTGAATTGTATGAGCAGTAAAAAATTTGTGAGAATGACCAGCACATTTTTTCATTATAAGAAACAAATGTTTTAAGATCTATTTTAATCAGAAGTTTGAGGAGGATGACATCAGGCTGAAGGAATGTAACATTAAATTACATCTGACTGTCAGAAGTACTGATGCTTTCATCTCTAATGTGAGAGTATGTGCCTGCTACACAAACATTATAATAAAATAAAATGATGAGATTGTGCATTCCATTGAATTTTGCTAATTGGGGAAGGCCATTTTCCCCCCAAACTCGCAGTCTTGTATTTTTATTTTGTATTTAGATACTCTATAGTAATTATTAGTAGAGTTTCTCTTCTATCAAATTTTATTTAAGGTGCAGTTATATTTCCACCATAAATATAATAAAGTTATATTATTTCTTTAATAATTTTTAGAATTGCGTGCATTCCTTAGAATGTGATTGGTTAAAACCTCTAGAATAGATCTGGATGTCACTTCTACTGCTAACTACCAAAAGAATATTCATAGCAGTTATATAAATTATATAAACTACTCATGCCTGGAAGAATTTTTAATCTTTAGTGTTTCCATAATTTTCATCACTCTTAAATAAAACTATACAGTAGAAATTGAGAATGGGGCCTATAAATGTCAGAACATTCCTTAGAGGTCCATGCCTCAAACTGACTGTCTTGTGATATTTTCAGCTCATCTGTCCTGTGCTAGCACTAGAGTTTTCATTAAGTATGAAAAGTGGGCAGAACTTGTTTGCCACTTCCAAGAAAGAGTAAGGAGGAGTAATCCTACTGATTTTGTTTCTAGCTCTTCACTTCAAATAAAGAGAGCAAAAAAGGCCTCCCAAGAGTCCTAGCTACTTTGAGGGGATGGTTTTATAAATAATTGAGTTACATACCCTCAGAGAAAATTCTTCCTTCTTTCTTACATTTTTTTTTTTACTTTTCTTTGACATTTTCTTTTGACATTAATACTTTTTATTTCTAAATGCTGTAAGAATAGCCAGGATTCTGAACAAGTGAGTTAACTGTACCAGGTAATAAACAACATAGAAAACATACAAAAAATATTATTATATTCCTGGTTTATTACATTTGGAAATGCATAAATAACAAAAACTCTCATTGTCTAAATGGTTTTACAATAGGTTATTATGTAGTTTCAAGTGAAGAATATCAGAATGGAATGTGCTACCTGTTTGTTATAAGAATTATTTTGAACCTAAGGCAATCAAGAGGAAGCAAATACAAGAAAACTCTCTGCCCTCCCCTGATCTGCCTAAAGGAAGGACATAAATTTCTAATTTCCTGCCTTCCCCCTCCCACCAAGAAGGAAAGAAGTTAATTACTGTAGACAACTCTAGACCCTTATCAGCTCAGAGGCCTCACCAGAGGAATCTACATAGCAAACCTTTATAAACTAATCCCTAACTACCATTTGTTTCCTCACATATTTCCTTCCTATGATTTGACACCCCTAGAAACTCAAAGTTTTTTTTCCCTTAGTCTTGTCAAAACATTTTGCTCCTTTAAGATGCTACATAAGCTCAAGTTCTAACCACTTGATTGTATGCCTGATGCTCATGTTAATATATTTTGTCTTGTTTTACTTCTGTTAATATCCACTGTTAGTCCAATTTATATGGCCCTAGCCAAAGAATCTAGAGGGAAGAGCTAAAAAGATTTTTTTTTTCCTCTTCTACACAACTGTGGTTTTCTCATACATTGACTCATATCTCCCATCATAATTAGAAAAAATGTAAAGAATGTAAAGAAAGCTTTTAAATCTGCTGCTATGATATATAAACATTATTTATATCATAGTACAATGACATTTTAAAATACACTGGTAAAGTAGAAAAAATATTGAAAGGATTTTGTTAGTTGATTAAGAAAATAATTTGGTAGCTATTGTTAATATGAATTTATTTTGTTTAGTGCCTGGTATTCCACACCTTTTTTTTTCTTTTTTCCTCTTTTCCAAAATTTAAGGCACCTTGTTTTCCTTTTTCAATATCAGTAATGTATAAAAATAAACCATGTGAATCATAGTAAGACAATAAAAGTTGATAGAAAAGACAAGTCTTTAAATTTCACTAGAAAAACCTCTAGAAATAATCATAATAATTAAAATAGAGATGGAGGGGGTCCTGGGTAGCTCCTTCAGTTGAGCTTCTGACTCTTGGTTTTGGTTCAGGTTGTGATATCAGGGTTGTAAGATTGAGCCTCCCTTCCACCCCATGTTGGGCCCCACACTCAGTGTGGAGTGTGTTTGAGCTTCTCTGTCTCTGCCTACCCCCTTCCTGCTTGTGTGCATTCTCTCTAAAATAAATACATAAAATTTTAGAACATAAAAATAATATACTAAGTGAAACAAAATGAAACAAAATATAAAATAGAGACAGGGATTGAGTAGAGATATAGTCTACATTGTTGAAGCTGTATGATAGGGAAATTAAGGCTCGTGATACTATTCTCTGAATGTGCTTGAAAATTTCTAAATATATAAATTTGCAAAAAAAAGTGTCGAAAAACAATAGGATTAACTATTTGATCTGGGGTGAATAGTACAAAATACAGATTAAAAATTTGAATAAAAAACCTAGATAGACTTTTTAAAACTGAGAGTATGTGTAGCTTTTCAATAACAAAATGAACATATTTCCCAGTAGTTGCTCCCCAAAAGTTTTAATTCTGCTAAATTTGTTTCATGATTAAAATGCACTTGAGAAAAGAAAAACAAAACCCATTTGTTATTCTTACTGCTTTAATAAATCGTAAGATACTACTCATCTGTTGAAATGTCATTCATGTCTATTGCCTATTTCCTATTTCTCCTGATGTCTTACACTAAAACTTGCTCAGAAGCAAAAGTGTCTTTGTAACATCACTCTAACTCCTGGCTCTTTCATCTCCAATTTTCACAATGCCAAATGATCAACACTACTGAACATTTATGATTTTCTCTTCCTTCCCACCACAATTTAAAAATATTCATAGTTGAGAAAGCTATGTATAGCTGAGATTGGGATTTTTAGCTGGGATTGGAATTTTTTTCCTACTGTTCAAAGCCCTTCATGATTCTCCTCATTCAATTCACCCAACTCTACTTCTTTCAGATTTTTTGATTTGTAGCTCTAAATTGCAAACAGCTCCTTTTGGAGCAGGTGTCTCTTAGAGCGTGTAACATGTCCTAGTCTTCCTTCCTTCCTCCCTCCCTCCCTCCCTCCCTCCCTCCCTCCCTTCCTTCCTTCCTTCCTTCCTTCCTTCCTTCCTTCCTTCCTTCCTTCCTTCCTTCCTCCCTTCCTTCCTTCCTTCCTTTCTTCCTTCCTGTCTGTTATGAGAGAGAGCACATGCACTGGGGGGCAAGGTGCAGAAGGAGAAGGTGAGAGATAATTTTAAGTGGGCTCCATGCTTAGCACAGAGCCCCATTCAGGGATTCTATCTCTTGACCCTGAGATCATGCCCCAAGGGGAAATCAAGAGTCAGATGCTTAACCAAGTGAGCTGCCCAGGCACCCTAGGCTTTCATATGTTTATGCCTTCTGTTTATTTTCTGCTTTCTGAAATGTCCTGCTCCCTTCATCACCCTTTTTCCATTAATATCATCCATTAAAGTTGAACTCAATGCTAACCTTTATTACGCAGTGGTTTTATATAGGGATTATTATTCTCTGAATTTCAAATAACATTTACTTTCAACATCACACATTTGATGTATAACTAATTATGAACATCTGATGCTACTATAGGTCCAAAGGCCAAAGCTCTGAAATCAGTAAGAGGTAGAATCAGGACACAAATAGTTCCCCAAGATCCATGAAGGCGAGGGCTTAATTTATATCTCACGAGTCCCTTCAGAGTTTCCAGCAACCTTCTGGGCACATATTTTGGGCTGTTGTTATTAGTTTAAAATAGTGGGGGATATTTTGGACAAAAGCAATTCAAAGAAGATTACGGAGAGTACAAAGCATGTCTACACCCCCTCATGTAAGCTGTAATCGTTCATTGCCTGTCTGTGCAGTATCTGATGGTGTGAATCACGTCTTTTCCTCGAGGACTACAAGCAGGGAGCAGTTTGTTTGGAGCCTAATGCAACTGCACTGAAATGTGGTCTTATTAGAGCTAATGTCAGTGAACCTGTCAGATTCAACATGAGTTTCTGTCATTGTCTCTGGAGCAATGAGATATTTCTTTGATTGATCTGCAGAGTTGCCAACTGCTTGACGTTACTTAGCTTTTTCCTGGGCTTTGAATGAGTTCATGGCTGTCAATCAATTTATATACACATATACAGGAAACTCTTCATCTGGAAAGACTCATGGTGTTAATATTGCCAAATTTCTTGTGATTTAAGCCAATTGTATTGGTCAAGAGTGCGTTATTGGTGAAAAGGGCAAGAGATATTTACACTGTAAACTAAATTTCAAAGCCACTGTGACATAGCTAATGCTTTCAGTAAGCAAACATAAAACAAACCATGTTTCTCTTAATTAACTTCCAAAATTGTGATTTTTGCTTTCTAAATTAATAAAGTAGCAAATATAAAAGCAATTTTAAAATTACAAAGTTTGTGGTGGCTGGATGAGTCAGTCAATTAAGTGTCTGCCTTCCACTCAGATCATGATCTCAGAGTCCTGGGATCAAGCCTCAAGTCAGGCTCCTTGTTTAGTGGGGAGTCTGCTTTTCCTTCTCCCTCCCTCACTGTGCTCTCTCTCTCATTCTTAAGTAAATAAATAAAATCTTTAAACAAAATCATGAAGTACTTTACTAAGAACTCAATTTAAAATTTAATATTAATAGTTCTACACACAACTCGTTAGGAATAGCTGAATAATTTCTTTCTTTTTTTTTTTTTTAAGATTTATTGATTGATTTGAGAGAGAGAGAGAGACACAGCAAGAGTGGGAACACAAGGAAGGGGATTAGGAGTGGGAGAAGCAGGCTTTCCACAGAGCAGGGAGCATGATGTGGGGCTTGATCCCAGAACCCTGGGATCATGACCTGAGCCGAAGGCAGACACGTAACGACTGAGCCACCCAGGCGCCCCAGCTTAATAATTTCTAACTGGAATCTATGCAATTTTTGTGTGTATGAATAGCAGATTTTCCTATGGAATTTTTTTAATTATAAGAAGGTGACATTAAATATATCTGAATGGATGATACTATGGACTGGATATTTGTGTCCTAAATTCACCTCCCAAGTTGATATATTTAAATTCTAGTCCCCAAGACAATGGTATTAAGGGGTGGGACCTTGTGGAAGTGATAAGGTCATGAGGGTGGAGCCCTCATGTTTGGAACTAGCACCCTTATAAAAGAGGCCCCACAGGCACCCCTCAGCACTCCCATCATGTGAGCTCACAGCATGAAAGCACCATTTATGAACCAGAAAGTGGGCTCTCACAAGACACCTAATCTGCTTGGAACCAGTCTCCAGAACTGTAAGAAATAAATTTCTATTATTTTTAAGCCATCTGGTCTATGGTATTTCTGTTATGGCAGGCAGAACAGACTAAGAGAAATGATTAGGAAGGTTTGATAACAACCTTTGAGGGTGGAAGGTAGAATGAACTTCCTTCCATTCTTTCCAGTCTTTTGTGAATCTATATATGACCAATATTAGTATAAAAAACTGGCACCTTTGAGTATACTCTCTTAATTCTAAAGTACCCTCAGGGTTTTTTTTTATCACCAAATCCTAGATAATTTCTCATAGAAATTAGCAGTTTACATAACCACAAATCTTTGTCATAATGCAAATGAGTTTACCAGTTACCCTGCATGGGGACAAGTCATTGTATAGGCCAGAGTTATGCTACAGTTGGATTGGGAGATATTTATCCTTATTCCTAAGGAGGCCAAGGAGTCTAGCTTTGCTTTTGGCCAAGACAAGGGTTATTGAATTAACTAACAAATTAATGATTCTTGAGGTACTCTTTAAAAGCCAAAACTCCTCTCATGATGCCCAGGTCCAGTATATTGATAAATAGTTTTCACCAAGCAGTTGGACCAGAGAGTCATATTCTACAGCTGGAAGCTTTTGTTAGAAGTCTTCTGAAACTATCATTCATCATACCTACCATGGTGGTTCATTTCAAAGGTAAAGCATGGCCTTGAATAAATAAGAAATCTCTGGGGTGGTTTGACCCTCGAGGTCCTTCAGACCCCTGATGCCAGCCTTCTCTCTTCCTTGCCCCCCCATTATATTCTTTGCCTTTGTTACAAGTCTTAGGTGAGTATGCTCTGTTTAGTCTGTGAAACTTCTATTTATTTAAACATGTGATCATTACAGTCATCATGCAGACTTCTATTTATGGAACGAATAAGTCACAGAATAAAAGGCATAGCCTAGGGAACAGAGTCAATGATATTTTAATAGCACTGTACGCTGACAGATGGTAGCTACGTTTGTGGTGAGCATAACATAAGGTGTAGAGGCTGATTCACTATGTTGTACACCTGAACTTAATATAACATTGTGTGTCAACGATACTCAATTATTTTTTAATTTGATAAGTTTTATAATTCTTGGCTTCTTGACTCAGCACTGTTCTCCTATCCACATCAGTCAGATCCTGTGTGTACATACTAAACCTTAATATAATTTGAAACTGCCCAATTTTCAATATAAAGACTCAATTTATCCTTCTATCCCTCCTTCTTTCTTCCTAAAACCTGCTTCTTTGGTTTATTAAGTGTTAAAATACTTCCTCCTTGTCTATTGACACAATTCTTAACTCACTTCCTTTTATTTTTATTTTTTTCTTCTATTTCTTCTATTCTTATTTTTTTCTTCTACGTTTCTATTTAAATTCCTGCTAGTTAAAATATAGTGTAATATTGGTTTCAGTGTAGAATTTAGTGATTCATCACTTACATATATAACATCCAGTATTTATCACAAGTGCCCTGCTTAATACCCATTACCCATTTAACCCACCCCAGCCCACTTCCCACACCCAATTCCACCACCCACCCACCCACCCACAAACTGAGGGTTCTAGCAACCCTCAGTTTGTTCTCTATAGCTAGTTCTCTATAGCTAGTTCTCTATAGCTAAGAGTCTGTTTCTTGGTTTGCATCTCTCTCTCTCTCTCTAAATTTAGTTCACTTTCTTATGTTTCACACATTTGATTCCATGATTCATATTTTAAAATCTGGCAATGTCCAACTAACCAATGTAAGTGGTTTTTGTTTATTTAAAAACAATTAGTGATAGACTAATGAAGAAAAACTGAATAAAACAAAAACATTCATTCTTTTGTTGCATTATGGTCAACCATTTCAGTTGGGTGTCAGTGCTTCCTAGAAATTTTATTTATTTATAGCCCCTGATATTTATTTTTACTTTTTTAAAGAAAATAGATGGAGAGTTCATAAGGGAATCTATGACATGTCTAAGCCTTTAAGAGAAAGTTTCCTAGGTAATAGTTCATCTTATGAGAAAAGAGAATGAGGCATATCTACTTATTTAGTAACATTAGTTTGATCATCAGAAGGAAGGGATACATTTAAATGTAGCGATGTGTCACTAAGATTGTTCTCATGACCAGCCTTGATGGACTTTTATTTGGCATGATAGTGCAATCAAAGATTAGGGACTCCATGAAAAAGGACCAAACATTGAGAGGATTACTTAACAATTTGAAGTGTAGGATTGCTTTCAGAACAATATCACAAAGATATATATATATATAATATATATAAGTATATTATTTATAAATATATATATATATTTATAATTTTATATATATTTTATATATATATAACATATATATGTATAATACTGATGAAGCCTAACATATTTACCAACTGGACTCACTTCCTTGGAACTACAGTGTGCAGAGGCCCTCCTGTATATATATATATACACATAAATATGTATGGCCCTATATATATATATATATATATATATACACATATAAAATAATATAATTTAATAATTTATAATAATATAAATAATTTATATATATTTATATATGTATATATACATAAATATGTATGGCCCTATATAAATAAAATAATTTATAATATAATTTAATGATTTATAATAATATAAATAATTTATATATATTTATATATATAAATACAGGAGGGCCTCTGCACACTGTAGTTCCAAGGAAGTGAGTCCAGTTGGTAAATATGTTAGGCTTCATCAGTATTAGTTAGGAACTCTCCAGGTCTGACATACCTGAAACTAGTGATTGTAAATCCTATGACAGGGGTCAGCTGTAGCTGACCTACAGCTCCAAGAATGGTATCACTTAGTGCCACAAGTCTGAGAAGCATGGAAAAGCAGCTTGGGCCAAATCAAAATGTAGGAGAACAGCAATTTTGGAAGCATTAGGAACAATGCTCATAACATTTATATCTGGACTTTAGACACAAACCAACTGCACTTCTCACAGGGGGTTTTCTGAATATAATGAAAAGGAGTTTAGAAGTAGGTGATGGGGCTCCTGGGTGGCTCAGTGGGTTAAAGCCTCTGCCTTCGGCTCAGGTTGTGATCTCAGGGTCCTGGGATCAAGCCCCACATCGGGCTCTCTGCTCAGCAGGGAACCTGCTTCCCCTCTCTCTCTGCCTACCTCTCTGCCCACTTGTGATCTCTCTCTGTCAAATAAATAAATAAAATCTTTAAAAAAAATTTTTAAAAAGTCAAAATATAATTTTAAAATACCTGGAATTTTAAGAAACATTAAATTATTCATTTAGAAAGATAATATTTTTTCAAGATCTTTTATAAAGTTGAGTATTTTTGACATATTAATATTCAATTTGAAACAGATTATAGTAAAACACTGTATAAAATGATACCTACCTTAAATCCTTATATTTAAATTCAACAATGACATGTTCTGCCAGAGTGATATGACTCAGGTACTATCCATAACATGTCTCAAAAGAGGATGTCCACACTATTTGCAATGGGGATATTAAAAAATACTCTCTTCCCATCAGACTGACATCCTTGGAATATGGTTTTTTGTTTGTTTGCTTTTTCTTTTTCTATATGGTGCTGTTTTTTCTTCAGCAGCATCAGTTCCTGTCTGTGCCTGTTTACTGTCATGAGGTCAAGTGTTTATTCTTGTTGCAAATGGAAACCAACTCCATTGAACTGTTAAAGCATTTAACTCCTGTTTTATGCAAGAAATTATTACTCACATTCTATAATAATAAGGAATGTAAAGGTTACTTGATAACAGTAACATATAAAGTCAAGTAGAATATCAAATCTAATTAAGATCAAAATGTGAAAACATTTTCCCCCAATTTTTTTGTTGGGAGACTTCTCTGTTCACATAAGCAGAACTTAAAGCAATGTGCAAATATCAGAGAAGAGAAAAATGAAGTATATTATCAATCTCCTTGCAAGCCACAAACTCTGATTCTCCTTGCTTTGTTCATTGCCCAATGTAGCTCTGCTGGAAATGAGGACCACACAGCTTTACTGAACTTGTTTACGACTATAGTGTCCCTCACTTATCCCAATCCATAAATTAGCTGCACTGTCTCTTAGAGGAATGGGAATTCTACTGCTTCCAATGTTTTGCACAGTGAAGTGTGTTTAATATCTGAAAATGCAGGGCTTTTTCTTTTCTTTATTTTTTTACAAGGTTTTAATATACATTATTATGCTCATACACTATTCCCAAAATGTGTTGGTTGTCTAAAGTTTGCAAAGTAAAGAGTTACTTATAGCCTTCCTTAAGTGTTGTGCCGTAAGCAGATTTACCTCCACAAATGTTTAGATCAGGGCTACTTGAAATGTGCTTTGTCATTAGGATGGAAGTTGTTAACTTAAAACAAAAACAAATACAAAATATGATGCATTTAGAAATTTTTATGGTGATATATTACTATGGCAATACTCAAATGCATATTCTTTTCACTCAACAGGGTATAGGTCATGTTGAATATAGGGAAACGCATACGATGAGTTTCAAGAGGTATACTAAAAAAACACTTTCAGGGTATTTTTTTAGTTTAATTTGTCCTTTTGGGTCTTTTATAAATGAGAATTCCCAGTTGCATTAAAAAAGTGTGTGTTTCAGCCTTGTTTCTAGCAAATGCAATTAGTTCCTCAGTGTATCATGTTTTCTAAAAACATTTACTTATTTATTTGAGAGAGAGAGAGAGAGAGTAGGGAGAGGGGCAAAGAGAGAAGGAGAGAATCCTCAAGCAGACTCCCACCTGAGCACGAAGCCCAGTTCTGGGCTCAATCTCACAACCCTGGGAGCATGACTTGAACCAAAACAGAGTGGGATGCTTAACCAACTGTGCCACCCACGCACCCATGAACTGTATTATACTATGAAGGATGGGATTATCAACAAATGTGGTTTGGAGTTTAAGTTTTTTGTTAAATGGCTTAGCTGCAACAAGAAAACCTTCCAGATTAATCACCCATTGTAAGGAGTTTATGACAATTTAAAGTAACGCATTGCTTTTTCATCAAGAAACTCTTACTATGAAAAACAAAATGGTAGCTGAACTAAAGAGTAAGTTTAGTAATGTAAAAAATTGTAAGATATGTAAAGGTTAATGTTAAAGTTGAAATCATTCTCTCTGCTGTATAATAATTTGGATGCTGATTACAAGCAACTATAATTGCATGCTGAGGGTTAATGGTTACTGAAAGGTAAGTTTTTTTAGAGACTATTCAAACTGTAAATAGACATAGTTTTTCTGTAGAATGTGCAATTTTGTCCCAACTTCTTAAATAAATAAAATAGCCCTCCCAATTCATTTATTTATCTAAAAGATCTGTAGGTAAATTTCTGTAATCATTATAATTACCTTATGTTTCTTTTTATTCTGGTTATATCTACTAAAATGTAAATATTATGCCTGATTAATCTTAGCAAACAATATTGTGTGTCTTTTATGCCATTTTTCTAATTTTTATTATTATTTTATTGTCATGTTTATTTATTTATTTTGTGGAATAAGGAGCTAAGGGAGAGGGAGGAAGGGAAGCTTAAGCAGGTTCCATGCCTGATGTGGGGTTCGATCTCATGACCCTCAGATCAAAATCTGAGCCTAAATCAAGAGTTGGATGCTCAAATGACTAAGCCAGACAGGTACCCCATTTATGGTATTTTTCTAATTATTTATTCAGCATTTGGTTATGAAACATTTTCAAACATGCAGCAAAGATAAAATAATTTTATAATAAGTATCCATTTAATTACCATGCAGAATTATCAATAAATTCTTACTATAGCTATTTGATTACTCATCTTTCTAACCTTTTACCCAACTTGTACATCCTCTTTTTAATACATTTTAAATTGATAAGATCATACTCTTCTCTCTAAATATTTCACATTCATAAGAGTTCAATGTTGGTGCCTGGGTGACTCGGTCTGCTAAGCACCTGCCTTAAGCTCAAGTCATGATCTCAGGGTCCAGAGATCAAGCTCTGCATTGGACTCTCTGCTCAGTGGTGAGTCTGCTTCTCTCTCTTATTCTCCCTCTGTGCTCTCTCTCTCTCCCAAGTAAATAAATAAAATCTTTTTTAAAAAGATTTCAGTGTTTATTTTTCAACAAGTATTAAAAATACTAACCTTAAAAATTACTTTTGCTGTGTATTTTAACAACCATAATATAACCCAAACTTATAAGGAGTTGGAAAACATTAGTACTGACTAATAAGCTCACTTTTATCTGTGTCCACACTGGGGGATATAAACATTTGTTAATTTTTTCACCATTGATCAGCATTGTATGTTCTAGAATTTTATTTAATTAGATTCATGTGGAATGCACCTTTTGTTTAAGTTTCTTCATTTACTACCATGATTTTGAAAATTCATACATAATTTTGCATGACTTCTATATAGGAGTCCACTCAGGAATAAAATATAGTCTGTTTATTCATTGATGGGCTCCTGGTCTTTTCAGGTTTTGAATCTGGGTAAAGTTACAATTTCCTAGTTTGTACAAGTTATTTTATGAACGTATGTTTTTATGCCTCTTGGGAGAGTACTTGAGAATGAAATTTCTGGATCATACCTCTCCCCTCCAAAAATCCAGACCTATTTTTTATGCAAGTGAACTATTTTCACATGTTTGAGAGTTTCTAGTTGTCCTACCATCTTGCCAATATTTAGTGTTGTTGATCTTTTTAATTTTATAAAATGTCTCTTCAAATCATCTGCCAATTTATGCTTTTGAAAAATTTCTTTGGTTGTAGGAGTTCTTTGTATATACTGGATTTCAACTGACAAAATGTTGGAAGCCTGAAGAAGAAGCTTTTATTTCATATTCAAGTAGAGTCAATATTTTTTCTCTCTGGTAAGCAACTTCATCAATGTTCACCATGGTATTGATGGCATTGCTAAGACATTGGACACCATCCATTCTCATATACGAGTATTCTAAATCAAGAATTATATCTTTATGACTTCTTATCAAGTTTTTGCCAGAACTGAATGGTGCATATAGCTTGGTCCTTGGGGATGATGGCCTAGGAAGCCATATTTTCTTGGTTGCTCTGAATACATGTGCCATATTCTCAACAAACTGGGTCTCTGTTATGGGAGGAATGTGCCATTTTTAACTTGAGGCTGAGGTATTGTTCTGTAGGTTATAGAGAGGCACTGTTAGATCACTGGTTACATTATATATAAAATCAGCTTAAAAACATATATTGATATATATGAAGTGTCCCATTGAACCATAATTGTAATGGGAAAACCACAAAAAGCACAAAGATAAGTGAAGATATACACAATATTTTATTAAGTATAAAGCTTAGAACTGGCATCCACATATAGGCATATGTGTGTATGACAAACTATGCTGCAGGTTTTAAAATACACATATCTATAACTATCTCTTTCTATCTTTATCTCTAACTTTCTCTCCCTCTCTCCACCTCATCTTTAACTTTGAATCTATGTGTTATATATTTTTCAGACATTGACTATAAAATAAAGCAACATGGCATGATTGACTCTGCACATCTAGGTTCTTACCATCTGTCCAACATCTTCGCATGTTCTCATTGGTAATCAAATTTCAATCACAATGACTTTCTTTTATTGCATGATGCTTGAGGCTTGGGAAGCCATCAATACCCCTTTTGATGATTAAGGAATATTATTGTTCTCTACCATAACACTACATTTAGTATTACATATTTTGAATACTAGCAACAACCAAATCCACATTATCAAATGTCCCTTAAGTAAAACATTTAGTTAAATTTAAGTTAGAAGCTAAACAGCAACAGAAACTGACACATAAGTTAAAAAAAAATGTAATTTTTTTCCATTATGGAACAAGGAATATTAAAAGAAAACTAAGCATTCTATTATTCAATGGGATGTCTTTTCTCAAATGTAAGTTGACATGATTTTTACTACTTCAGAACACAAAGATGATGATAAATCTGTATTGTGAAAGATTAGCTAATCAAAATCAGATTGCATGTAGAAGTATGAGATGATTTAAAAATGTTTACAGTGTGGGGCGCCTGGGTGGCTCAGTCGGTTAAGCGTCTGCCTTCGGCTCAGGTCATGATCTCAGGGTCCTGGGATCGAGCCCCGCATTGGGCTCTCTGCTCCATGGGGAGCCTGCTTCCCCCTCTCTCTCTGCCTGCCTCTCTGCCTACTTGTGATCTCCTCTCTGTCAAATAAATAAATAAATAAATAAATCTAAAAAAAAAATGTTTACAGTGTATTTTAGCTCTGTCAGTGTCAACAGTTTTATACTAGTTTAACATATGATACAGATCATATTTTCTTGCTTTAAGAAAAAGTTTATTAATTTATTTTACAGAGAGAGAGAAAGAGCTGGGGGAACAGCAGAGGAAGAGGGAGAGAAAGTCTTAAACAGACTCTGTGCTGACCACACAGACCAATGTGGGGCTCAGTCTCACAACACTGAGGTCAGGACCTGAACTGAATTCAAGAGTTGCACACTTAACCAACTGTGCCACCCAGATGTCCCACTCTTGCTTTTTAAGCTGAAATAGAATCCAGATTCTGAGACTACATGATAGTGAGACACAGGCACTCTGTTGCCCCATTACTTGATTTTGCCTCTGCTTTACCACTTGTTAAATGTGTGACCTCAGGCAACTTACTTATCATCGCTAAGCCTCACTTTTTTTTTTTTTTTTGTAAAATATGAGGATACTCGTAACTTATTACCTTATGGGTTTTTTATGAAGTTTGGTGAGATAATCCATAAAGCATATAAAGCAGTGCTTGATACATAGACACTGTTGCATGAATGTTAGCTGTTGTTCTTATCATTATCAGTACAATGTTGATATTAACAGTATGATTAAATCATGTCATAGCTTTAATATTTCAGTACTAAGTTATGATAACAATGCCTTTGCATATCTCAGGTGTCTTAAGTTAGTAACTTTTGATCTGAGAGTTTTTGAATGAATACAAATAACTATATAAAGCTTAACCATGGGAGTTGAAGCTAGAGGGTGTGTGGTATGTTGAAATATAGATTAAAAGCCCACTGGGTCTGGAATATAAAGAGTAGTAGAAGAATAGCTTCTTACAGCATGGCCCAGGGAAAATCTACCAAAGCCTTCCGAGCCGTGGCAGGAATGTTGCCTCTTGGTCTATGAAGTCTGGGAAGCAAAGAATGTTACTGAAAGCCAAAGTGAATCATAATCACTAGGTTTGACTTTGAATAAGAAAACTCTTTCTGCAGTGAGGATAGAGGATTAAAGGAGAATGTTCACGCATATAAGTTTGAGATGATAGTGATTTGGGTTAAGTGTTGATTTTGAAAAACAGATAGATCGCAAGGTTTTAGGAGGGACATTTGAAAGGATTTTATGGATTGGAAATAGATGTCTGAAAGAGAAACCTAGAAGACTACACAATATTTGGATTGCAGTGTCATTTACTGGCATAGAGGGAAGAGAGGTGAAGGAGAACAAAGTTGCATTTGAGTTAAGGTGATTTTATGGCACATCCACTGGAGAGGAACTTCAAAGAAGGAATTCGATATATATGTCTAAAAAAGAAGAGACATGCACTAGACATATAAATGTAGAGTCATTTGTTGTATAGTATTGGAAGCCATAATTATGGAAGAGAACCATCCAAAAAGACAGTATAGAATGAAGAAAGAATGAACACTGAACAACAAAGCTGAGCAGATGATTTGGGGAAAACATGATGAAAAAGAGCAGGAAGAGTGGAAGACAAAATGCATATTAAGTGATCATCACTTAATTCATTTTTTAAAAAGCAAAGAACTCTGTCTGGCAGTGGGACTTGGAGGGAGGACATTAAAGACAACTGAAAGAGACAGGAAACAGTAGAACTAAATTATCTTTTTTTTTCCTACTTCATTCTGCATTTTGATGGATACTAGTAAATAATGTGAGAATATTCTGTGTCCATACAGACTCATAGATGCTTGTCTACTTTTATAACATTTGACACAAAATAAAGTGTACTACAAAAACAAAGACATGAATATGTAGATATACAGAGATGGTTTTATGATATTATTGAAGAATAAAGTGAAAAATACTCAAAAATCCTTAATCTGTGCTACCATACACTTGAATTTTTGGTTCTGTACATCATCATATAAACTTCTGAATTAGAAACTAAGTCAATGAATTACTGTATACCTGATTTTAATGAAAAGGAAAATTAATAAATGAGCTTCACTAAATAAGTTAAAATAAGCTAGAAGATGTTAATTCTCACTTAGAAAAAGAAAATAACATGTAACTAAGATATGGAAATAAAATGATGGTATGAACTTGAAGGATAATAAAAGCCCAAGTAAGAAAGATATCAAATCCTTGTGGATAAAGATTTTTCATAATTAAAATAAATTTTCATTATTATCACTGCAAAAGTTTAATCAAGGAAGAAATTAGAGCTCTTCGGCATGAAATGAGAAATGAGATAGGAAGGACAATAAAACTGCTGAAGTATTAAATGAATATTTCCCAATGTATTTATAAAGAACAGCATTAATGGTTCAAGAACTGGAAATTCTTAATTAATATATCTTTACTAACACTTAAAAGGTCAGCATTTTAAGTGGGCTTTCCAATTTGCCTTTAGCAAATTTGATGATACTAAAAAGTAAAATCCCTATAATTTGTACTGATCCTATTGGGCTTTATATTTTATCTAAAAATGTTTAAAGAATAGTAACAGATTTAAAAAAAGCTGTTTTAAAGATTCAATCCATTTAGCTGTTAATGCTAGCAAAGTAATTTCATTAATTGCTTTATGATCTCCACAAACAGGAATGGCAAAACTGGTTTGTGTTTTATCCATGTCACTGAATAATCTTTTTTAAAATAACATGGAATGTATTTGTACTGTAAAAAAAAAAAAGTAGTGATTACAGAAAAAAAGTATATAAATGAGAAAGTACAATAGTCCTTAATCTCACTATCCAGAATCAGTCCATTAATTACATAGAAAACAAATACAGTTCCATAGAAAAGAAGGCACCGGGTATCTACCCATTAAATTTAGTAGTATTCTATGGACCAAAGCAAGCTATATGACCAAGCCCAATAGCAATGTGGTGGGCAGCATAATGTACCCAAAATGAGAAGGGATGTCAAATGAATATTTGCTAAACAAATCTTCAAACTGTCACACCCTTCATCAGGCTTTCCTCCTGGTGTCTTGTGTGTGGGTGTGATAGCTCAAACTCAGGGAGTTGTCTTGGACTGTGTGGACTGCTAGATGCATTGCTGAAGATGGGGATGGCTGAACAACAGGGTAGAAGAACCTACTTGCCCTTGGACATGTCCTCAAGACCTCTTTTATATGAGGCAAAGGTGAATTCTCTATTTTTTAAGTCAGATGACTTAGCCTTTGTCATCCTTCTCATGTGAACCAAATCCCAACACACTTGAATCTTTTTGAAATAACGTGGAAAGGCAGCATTTGCAGACACCATTTTTTGAAGTGAAATTTCAGCTACATAAAGTGTTACATGATTGAAGTCACAGAAAGTGCTACTTGTGGAATAGGTACCTATCCCCATATGTACATGAGACGTGGCAGTAGTATTTAGTGCAGCAACAGAGCTAGAGTGAATCAGTAATAAAGCAATGGCAGGACAGAAACTGACCCAAGAATTCTGGTGGGGTAGAAGACCAAATCTCCCTCAAAAATGTCAGCCTACCGGCATCTGGGTGCATCTGGCTCTTGATTTTGGCTCAGGTCATGATCTCGATGTCCTAGGATGGAGCCCCAGGTCAGGCTCCGTGCTCAGCGAGAAGTCTGCTTGAGGATTTTTAAACAAATCTTTTTAAAAAATGTCCGCCTAAGTAGAGATGAGATATATTGTGGAATTCCACACAGATGCTAAGGAATATAATAGTCTGAAAACAGAATATGTATGAGATTTTCTTTCATGGACACACAGAGATACCAGGGAACATTTGGGGGTAGGGTGGGATTCAAGTACTACCGTTGTGAAGATGGGGATACTAAGCTAGTTAATTTCAAATACTACTACTACACAGAGTCACCAGTATCCTGGGATGGGGAGTTCTGAGCTCTCCTTCCTCATCATTTAGAGAGTTTGGAAATTAGCCACTAAACCTCTATATTGTATGCTTGGTTCCCTGAAAACAGAGCTTGAGGGAGAAAATGTATATACTAGCACTTTAGTAGAAAACTTAATCACTTGAAATTAGCAAAGAGGGGAAAAAGAGCAAGTATTTAATTCTGCAATTTTTAATTTTCTTTGCTAAACAATAAAAAGTGGGTATTATTAGAAAAAGAAAAAATATAGAAGTTTGAAAGACCTATTATAAAAGGGAAGCATTATATGGTTGATATTGACAAACAACAAGTTCTATGTTGCTTGCTAATTTAGTTAGGTTTCAGTTCATTTGACCCTTGCAGGGAGTACCAGGAAAAGATATTGTCTTTGCAGGAGATGTGTTAGAGAGTACAGCTAAATATAGCTAAAAGCTTATTTTACTGCAAACATAAAAATAAAAATAATTGATGGCATTATCTAAAGCACATAACTTCAAGCAAAATTCACAAGCTGGAACACATAAAGAAAGTGATGTTTTGTTTATATACAAAGTCTTTTCCCACCTGGAGCAAAAACACAAAACTAAGGATTGAAAAGGTCAATGCTTAGAAATACTCTATATTAGGATTATTATCATTTTGCACCAATTTTATATTAAGGTGAAAATCTATCACATATGTGAATAACAATGTCAGTTTAATGACAAACATATGAATAATATATTTACATAAGTCTTAAAAAGACAGGCAAAGAGAAATCCAACAATGATTGAGGTCAAATAGATCATCAAGTTGATACAAAGTTGCTTAAAAGTCAACATTAAATTGGGTTAGAGAAAGCTTCTTAAAAAGTAATATATCATGCAAGCTAGAGTTAACTATTTAGAGCCTGGATTTGTTAAGAAGTTGGTGCAGGAAAGAGCTACTTAATGACCCAATTAAAACCTACAGGTTTCTTTCTTTCTCTTTCTCCATCACTGCTTCCTAACCCCCTTAATAATTCAGCTCAAAATCTACTGAATGGGGTGAGCAAGGTAGAAGTCAATCAATGTCTGCTGCGTATTTGTGTGGAGAGTGGGCATCCTCTGAAAATGATTATGTGAAGATGCATGATAAATCCAAATTTAAGGACATTTTTCAAAATATCTCTATCAAGGGGTTCCTGGGTGGCTCAATGGGTTAAAGCCTCTGCCTTCAGCTCAGGTCATGATCTCAGGATCTTGGGATAGAGCCCCGCATCGGGGTCTCTGCTCAGCAGGGAGCCTGCTTTCCCCTCTCTCTCTGCCTGCCTCTCTGCCTGCTTGTGATCTCTCTCGCTCTGTCAAATAAATAAATAAATCTTTAAAAAATATCTATATCAAAATATCTTTACCAAATAAATTAAAGCATACGATGCTGATCTTCAAGTAAATTCAGTGGATTTGTTATTGTATGCAAGCAAAAGAAAAATATACTTAGTTAAAGATACAAGGAAAGGGTAATGATAATTTTATTTCATAGAACTTAAGTTTAAGGAAGATATTGATTGTTAATAAATGAACCTAAATAAAACTAAGCTTCCCACAACTCAAAATTTACGTATAATAAAATCCAGAATGCTTTGGCTTAAGTGTACTGTGGCAAGAAGCTTGGGAAATGTTATGATAGTTTTTAATACTTCTAATGCTGAAAATATTTTCTTTCCAATGAAACATCAAATTAATGTACTTCTAAAATTAAGTCATTTTGGAGTTGGAACTATCAGTGCATATTTTCTATTTATTATAAAATCAAAAATTTATAAGTTTCTAAAGATTACTATTTAAAAAAGATGATGAAGAAGAAAGTCTCTATAGTTCAACTCTGGATATTCCAGTTTAGGTGTTTGCAGGCTGGAAGGGGGCCTGTGGAAGGCAGGTGTGATAACTCGAGTGCTATTGGAGCTCAGATGCCTTTCCTAGGAGCAGATGGATGGGGCTCTCTGTTAGAACCAAATGTCTCCATTTGTTACAGCTACAGTGCCATGCCCAAAGGCTGGCCTGTCAAATGCACACTCTGGAGGCAATTGCCTCACATGGGCCCTCAAACAAAACAAGGCTTCCGTGTCTCTGGCTGAATGTCTGCATTCTTGGAAATGTTTTGGTGACAAATTCTGAACCAGGATTCATTTTTTAAAATGTATACTAAATGGGGGAGCCTGGATGGTGCAGTCAGTTAAGCAAGAAATTCTTCATTCTGGCTCAGGTCCTGATATCAGGGTCATGAGATAGAATCCCACATAGTGCTCTGTGCTTAGCAGGGAGACTGCTTAAGATTCCCTCTCTCTCTCTCTCTCCCTCTGCCTCTCCAATCTCCCTCTCTAAAGTAAATAAATAAATCTTTAAAATAAATAAGTAAATAGGGGCGCCTGGGTGGCTCAGTCATTAAGCATCTCCCTTTGGCTCAGGTCATGATCCCAGGGTCCTGGGATCGAGCCCCGCATTGGGCTCTTTGCTCAGTGGGGAGCCTGCTTCTCCTGCTACCATTCCCTCTGCTTGTGTTCCCTCTCTCGCTGTGTTTCTCTCTGTCAAATAAATAAAATCTTTCTAAAAAAATAAAATAAAATAAAATAAGTAAGTAAATAAATAAAATAACATGATTACCAGCTGATCAAAATGTACCACAAGTTAGTCTAAGTTTGGGGTCTTTGATCCCATAAGCAGTAGCCAAAGTCCTCTTAGGTTGGGTAAATTTGGACCTGGATCAGGATGCATATCAAAAAGCAGTATGTCAGTGATCTCTCTTCACTACAGTCCTAAATCTCTGTGGTAGAAATGCGACTTCACACCCAGTGATGTCATATTGGGAGCCTGAAATCAGCTATGGTTAGTGTATATACACCATGGAAATTGACTACAAATCAGAGTTTAGTTAATTGCTTGGTTTAGTGAATCAAGAAAATGTTAATACTGCAGATTAAATTGAAAAGTGTAACCATTATATTTTGAGTGGCACAAAAATTGAAAAAGTAAACTTCTAATACACATAGACTATCGTCTGATCCAGCAAAAGGAAGTCATTCATGTCACTAGAGAATGAAGGAAGTTCTGACATATATTTTCTTCTTTTGCTTCTGCCACAATCTTTAACATAAACACCAATATCAACTAATATAACCATTGAATGACTATAGATGTGAGAATTCACATACACAGACACAAAAAAGTCAAAGCATTTTGTGAGATGCAACTGGCTTTATGGAATTTATACAAAAGTGCATTATTTACTTTATCATCATTTGTAAATTATGTGCTATATATAATTTGTATCAGTAAAATTTGTAAAAAAATTTTATATATCTGTTGGGGAGGTAGAACTGGGGGCTACACCTATGTCAGTACATCATTATCTCTTGGTTTGGTTATACATAGATCCCTGGGCTGAGAAAAGAGTACCTAATCATTAATATTGAGATTCTACAGAGAAGCATAGGAAAAATAAGAAGAGCAGCACCGGCCATTGTTATTGTTTATGGAAGAAAAGATTCTGACATCATTTCCTGTTCTGTAGCCTGAGAATAATACCTATTCAATGTTCGTTGAGATCAATTAAAAGATATAAAAATATCAAGAAATTGGGGCACCTGGGTGGCTCAGTGGGTTGAAGCCTCTGCTTTCTGCTCAGGTCATGATCTCAGGGTCCTGGGATGGAGCCCCGCATGGGGAATCTCTGTTCATCGGGGAGCCTGCTTCCTCCTCTCTCTCTGCCTGCTTCTCTGCCTGCTTGTGATCTCTTTCTGTCAAATAAATAAATAAAATCTTTAAAAAAAATATCAAGCAGTTATAAGGGCTCTGTGATTATTCATCTTTCTCCCATTAAGATAATGGCAATAATAATAGTAATAACAGATGCTCTAGAGTCTTCTATTAGTATTCCAACCATTTTATGTATATTAACACATTAGTTACTACCACAGCCTTCTATGTAGGTATTATTATTGCCCATATCTCACTAATGATCAATCCATATTTTGATATTTAAATATATATGTGTAATTTATAATGTGAAGTATTTAATACCAAGTTGGCAGCAAAGATATTGCCTCACTTTCTTTTTTTTATTTATTTAAATTCAAGTTAGTTAATATTTGGTATAGTACTAGTTTCAGGAGTACAACTTAGTGATTCATCACTTATGTACAGCACCCAGTGCTCATCCCAACAAATGCCCTCTTTAATGCCCATCACCTATATAGCTCATCCCTACATCTCCCCATCCAGCAATCCTTAGTTTGAGAGGATTCTCTATTGTTCTCTACTGTTAAGAGTCTCTTATGGTTTGCTTCCATCTTTTTTTTTTCCCCTTCCCTATGTTCACATATGGAATGCCCCCTCAAATTCCACATATGAGTGAAATCATATGATATTTATCTTTGACTTACTTTGCTTAGTGTAATACACTCTATTGTATGTTCCATCCATGTTATTGCAAATGGCAAGATTTCATTCTTTTTGATGGCTGAGTAATACTCCATTGTATATACATACCACATCTTCCTCATCTATTCTTCAGTCAATGGACATTTGGGCTCTTTCCTTAAGTTGGCTGTTGTGGATAGTGCCGCTATGAACATTGGGATGGATGGGCTGCTTTCAATCAGCATTTTTGCATCCTTTGGATAAATACCTAGTAGTACAATTGCTGGGTCATAGGGTAGTCTGTTTTTAACTTTTTTTTTTTCATTGTTAACTTTTTGAAGAACCTCCATACTGTTTTCCAGAATGACTTTTCCACTTTTCATTCCTAGCACAGTGCAAAGAGGATTCCCCTTTCTCTGCATCCTCACCAATACTTGTTGTTTCTTGAGTTGTTGATTTTAGCCATTTTGACCCGTGAGAGTTGATATCACATTGTGGTTTTGATTTATATTTCCCTGATAATGAGTAATGTTGAGCATTTTTTCATGTGTGTATTAGCCATTTGTATGTCTTCTTTAGAGAAATATCTGTTGATGTCATTTGCCCATTTCTTAACTGGATTAATTATTTTTGGGGTGTTGATTTTGATTAGTCCCTTGTAGAGTCTGGATACTATCCCTTTATTCAATATGTCATTCACAACTATCTTCTCCCATTCCTTCAGTTGCCTTTTAGTTTTGTTGATTGTTTTCTTTACTATGCAGAAGCTTTTTATCTTGATGAGGTCCCAATAGTTCATTTTTGGTTTTGCTTCCCTTGCCTCTGGAGATGTGTCCAGTAAGCAATTGCTTCAACTGAGGTTAAAGAGGTTGCCACCTGTTATGTTTTCTAGGATTTTGATGATTTCTTGTCTTACATATAATTCCTTCATCCATTTTTAATTTATTTTCGTGTATGGTGTAAGAAAGTGGTCCAGTTTCATTCTCCTGCATGTTGCTGTCCAGTTTTCCCCACATCACTTGTTGAAGAAACTATCTTTTTTCTACTGGATATTCTTTCCTGCTTTGTTGAAGATTAGTTGACATTGAGTTGTAAGTCCATTTCTGGGTTCTCTGTTCTGTTGCATTGGTCTATGTGTCTCTTTTTGTGCCAGTACCATACTTTCTTGATAATTACAGCTTTGTGATACAGCTTGATGTTTGGGATTGTGATGTCTTCCACTTTGTTTTTCTTTTTAAACATTCTTTTGGCTATATGGGGACTTTTCTGGTTTCATACAAATTTTAGAATTGTTTGTTCTAACTATGTAAAAATTCTGGTGTTATTTTGATCAGGATTGCATTGAATGTGCAGATTGCTTTGGGTAGTATAGACATTTTAACAATTTTTGTTCTTTCAATCTAAGAGGATGAAATATTTTTCTATTTCATTGTGTCTTCTTCAATTTCTTCCACAAGTATTCTATAGTTTCTCACGTACAGATCTTTTACCACTCTTTGTTAGTTTTATTCCTACGTATCTTATGATTTTTGGTGCAATTGTAAATGGGATCAATTCTTTGATTTCTTTTTTTGCTGCTTCATTATTGGTCTATAGAAATGGAACAAATTACTGTACATTAATTTTATATCCTACAACTTTGCTGAATTCATTTATCTATTCTAGCTATTTTTTGGTGAAATCTGTTGGTTTTTCTACATAGAGTATCATGTCATTTGTGAAGAGTGAAAGTTTGACTTCTTCCTTGCTGATTTGAATCTCTTTGATTTCTTTTTCTTGCCTGACTTCCAGTACTAGGACTTCCAGTACTATGTTGAACTTCAGGGGTGAGAATGGGTATCCCTGTGGTGTTCCTGACCTTAGGGGAAAAGCTCTCTTTTCCCCATTGAGAATGCTATTAGCTGTGGTTCTTTCATATATGGCCTTTAAGATATTGATATATGTTCCTTCTATCCCTACTTTCTTAAGGGTTTTTTATCAAAAAAGGATGCTGTATTTTGTCAAATGCTTTTTCTGAATCTATTGAGAGGATCATGTGGTTCTTATCCTTTCTTTTATTAATGTGGTGTATCACATTGATTGATTTGCAAATACTGAACCACCCTTGTGGTTCTGGAATAAATCTCACTTGATAGTGATAAATAATCCTTTTAATGTACTGTTGGATTTGATTTGCTAGCATATTATTGGGAAGTTTTTGCATCCATGTCCATCAGGGATATTGATCTGTAATTCTCCTTTTTAGTGGGGTCTTTGTCTGGTTTTAGGATCAAGGTAATGCTGACTTAGTAGAATGAATTTGGAAGTTTTCCTATTATTTCTATTTTGTTGAACAGTTTCAGAAGAAGAGCTATTAATTCTTCTTTAAATAGCCAGTAGAATTCCCCTGGGAAGCCATCCAGCCCTGAACTCTTGTTTGTTGGGAGACTTTTGGTTACTGATTCAATTTCTTTGCTGGTTATGAGTCTGTTCAATTTTCTATTTCTTCCTGTTTCAGTTTTGGTAGTTTGTACGTCTCTAAGAATTTATCCAGCTGGCTTAGTATTCACAAACTACGTTAGTTTTTGCTTGTCTTTGAAACTCTTATCTCCCCTTCTATTCTGAATGACAGTCTTGCTGGATAAAGTTTTCTTGGCTGTGTATTTTTCCCATTTAGAATGTTGAATATATCATGCCACTTTTTTCTGGCCTGCCTGGTTTCTGTGGACAGATCTGCTAACCTAATTGTCTGCCCTTGTAGCTTAAGAACATTTTGTTTCTAGTTGTTTTCAAAATTCTCTCTTTATTTTGGTATTTTGCAAGTTTCACTGTGATATGTCTTGGGGTTGACTGGCTTTTTTGAACTTTGAAGGGAGTTTTCTGCACCTCTTGGACTTGAATGCCTGTTTCCTTCCCCATATTAGGGAAGTTCTCAGCTGTAACTTGTTCAAAAAAACCTGCCCCTTTTTCCCTCTCCTCTTCCTCTGGGACTCGTATGATAAACATATTATTCTTTTGTGGAATCACTGAGTTCCTTAAGTCTGTATTCATGATCTAATAGTTTTCCTTCCCTCTTCTTTTCAGCTTCATTATTTTCCATAATTTTATCTTCTGTATCACTTACTTGATCCTCTGCTTCTTCCATCCTTGTGATTACATCCAGTCAGTTTTGCAATTTTCTCAGTTATAGCAAATTTTTAATTTTGGCCTAACTAGTTTTTAGTTCTTTCATTCCTGTTAGGGTTTATCTTTCAAGTCCAGCTAGTATTCTTATGACTGTTTTTCTAAATTCTTGTTCAGATATATTGTTTATATATGTTTTAAGCAAATCCCTGGCTATGATTTCCTCTTGATCTTTCTTTTGGAGAGAATTCCTCCAACTTGTCATTATGTCTAAGTTTCTGTGTTTTGTGTGTTTTGCGTATTGTATATTATGTTTTGTGTATTATGTTTTGTGTATTTTGTGTTTTGTGTATTATGAAACTTGTTGTATTTTCTGCTCCTGAGAGTAATACTATAGTAAGAAGGGTCAGGAAGTATTTCTAATGTATGTTGTGTCCACTCTACTATTGTGTTTTGGCTGCTCTCTCTCACAGGTCAATCCTCCACAGAGTTCCTCCTTGCTAGCAGTGGGGAGTGTTTGGAACTTTAGGTGTTCTTTGATTTGTTTGTTAAGACAAGCCTGAAAGAAAAACAACAACAACAACAACAACAACAATAAAGAAAAGCCTGGTCCAAGAAAAGAGAAAAGGAAAAGGAACAAAAAAGCAAACAAACAAATGAAGAACTATAAGCCTGATTTTCAGGCTTATAAGAATAAGAAAAAAGGAAGGAAAAAGTAAAATTAAAAAAAAAGCCTGATTCAAAAAATGAGACAAGAAAACAACTGACAAACAAAAAAATTATATGCATGATATCAAAGAAAAAAAAAAAAGGAAAGAAGGAAGAAACCCTGGTCCTATTTCCACCAGAAATGAAGCTGATGCTTTGGAGCACTCTATTCAGTAGAGTTGGTATATGTGGGGTGCCGGTGTTGGTGATCTGAGGGAGAGGCCCATTGTGCTGGCTTACCATCAGCCTACCCTTGTAAAGATGCCCCTGCCAGGCACAGGGGTGCAATGTGTCGGGGTTAATGTAAAGCATGAAATCATCCATAATAACTAGCTTACTAAAATGTTATGTGGAGGCCACTGGGAATGATGGAAGGTTTCAGAGAAGGTTGTAGGCCTTTGGAATGCCGAGGCCTGTGTGACCACTTTGATATTAGAATGCTGCAGAGTTGCCTTCCCTGAAGCTTTCTTAGCCCAAACAGCTGCCCTGTGATCTAAGAGATGTATGCATTGTCCCTTAGGCTATGTTTAGCAGAACTCTTAGAATATGAAAATTAGCATATCATATCTTTTCTGTAAACAGATTTCTTAGTTGCAGTAAGACCCCTTGTCACACATCTCATGATTGAAAAACAGTGATAAAGATTTGTCATTATCCTGAAGGACCAATAAAAGCAGGAGCAAAGAAGAGCAAAGGGTCTTCATCTCTGACCGTTGACCATCTTGCCTTCTCTGTTTCACAGCAAAATTTGGAGTTATCTTTCATCCATCAGTATAGGGATTATTGGCCATTCCTGACAGCAGGGTTTGGTGAAATCAATTCCAGCCTCCACTGGAGATGTGATATTTCTCTCTGAAATCCAACGTGTTGATGGGCAGGTGGGGGTTGGGGGTGGAAGATGGCATCACCTGGCCTTTGCATCCCCATTCAGGAGGCCCTCACAGAGAAGTGACCATTCTCCTATTCTGTGTCCCAGGCTTTCATTACATCCCTGCTCTCAATCTGCCCATTCTTGAGCTATTGGCCTGCCTGGAGCCACTGATCTGTGTTTTATCTCTGGCCGGTGACTGGGATTCAAAACTCCAAATCTTAAAATGCCTGCCAAGGTGGGGACCCACTCCCCACCCGTGGTGGGAGCCTGGCCATGCACTTGGGACCTTTTTGTTCCAGAGAAAGAGTTACACAGTGTGCTGGGTAGCTGGAATCTATTGTGGTGCACAGCAAAAGCTGTGACCAGATAGTCTCTGTCCTCTGCTGTTAATCAGCTGCTAATGGCTCCTGTTGGCCCTTTTGTCCTCCAAATGTACTCCAGGAAGGGGAGCAATCTCCCCCAGTGTGATCCAAGAGATCCCTCCCACCCCAGTGTGTTATGTGAACCCCATGTGCTGGTCTCTCTTCTGCTTTCTCCTTCTCACCCTGACCTCACTCTGTATTCTGCAAAAAGGGCTCCCTCCTCTTAGTGGGACCATGGCTTTTTTCTCTAATTCACAACTCTGAAATTCATAACTGCCTCATTCTCTCATTCTAATTGTGCAGATTGTTTTCTTAATCCTCTGATCAAGTTCCTAGTTGTTCAAAATGATTTGATGTTGATCTAGTTGAGCTTGAGGGGTGAGGCAAGCTCAAGGTCCCCCTACTACTCCACCATCTTAACTCCTCCTCCCCTCACTTTCATTTAAGACTACTAATGATATACTTTCTAATCTCACTATTTCAAAATAAAGAGCTCATTGCATAATATGAAGTTAACATCGAACAGAAGTTCCAACATATAGGCTTAAAATAGTAGACCAGTAAACTAGCTAAAAGTTAGGGATTCATTAGTCATTTTTTGACACAAAAACTTAATTTTAAAATTAGACTTTCTTCCAGACTCACTAAAGGAAAATTTCTGGGGGTACTATAGTGCATTCCATTTTAAGTAAGACAAAGTCTACTGTATAAACAGCAAATATAAATTACTTCAAAAGAGCATGTTGATGGAACATTTTTAATAATTTTTATCACAGCTTGATAACTTTATTAAAATTATTCAAATACATTTGTAATCAGCATGGCACTTAACCTAGATTTGAGACTTTATCAAGAATTTGCCTTTATGTTAAACGTAAATTTCATAAAATTAAAATATTTCCTGCAGACTCTTTTTAGGAAAATCACATTCACAAAAATTTCCTGAGTAATTTGCTTAAACACAGCTACACAGCTGTCCCAGCAAACTATAACACTAATAATAACAACTAAATATGTTTTTGGCAAATTACCAATAATCACATTACCAAGACAGTTTTAAATTTAAGAAATAGAGTGTCAACGATAGCAGGATAAATATTATTATTAAAAAAATAAAGAAATGTGACAGGGAAAAGGAAGAGATTGTCACAGTGTGTAAAACATATTGAAACATCCAGCTACATGTTTTCTATAAGGAAATCACTTTAACTATAGAGACCTATATATTTCACAACCAAAGGAATGCAAGAAATAAATCATATATCCACATACTAGCAATAAACAACCAGAAATTGAAAATGCATTTATTATCCTATCAACATTATAAAATACATAATAATAAATTTGATGTAAAACATGTACACTGAAGGGGTATCTGGGCGGCTCAGTCAGTTAAGCGGCTGCCTACAGCTCAGATCATGATCCCAAGATCTTGGGAACAAGCCCCAAGTCAGCCTCCTCCTCAGTGAGGAGCCTGCTTCTCCCTCTCCCTCTGCCAACTACTCCACCCACTTGTGCTTTCTCTCTCTCTGTCAAATGAATAATATTACATCTTAAAAAAAAAAAAGACATGCACACTGAAGACAAAATATTGGCACACTCAGTAGCACACTGAAAACAACAGGATATTTTATAGAAAAATTAAATACCTATGAAGAGATGTTCATGGATAAGAATGCTCAGTACTATTAAAATGTCTATTGTTCAAAGTGTGCTATATATACCTATAACACAATTCTAATTAATATCTTAGCAGACTTTTTTGTAACAATTTTGAAGCTAATTCTAGACTTCACATGAATAGTTTATGTATATACATTTTTGGTAGATTACTAATGATTTATGACACAAATTCTAGAATTATATATGCATAAATAAATAAATGCATAAATAAATCATATATCATAATATACTAATAAATATTATGTTCTAGATATATATGAATACATATAAGCATATTATATTTACATATAATATGCAAATATATGTACTATAAATTCATAAATATAAATAAATTATATATTTGTATTATTACACACACATGCACACACACACAAACCAATGAAAAGGCAACTTAGAAAGGAAAAACAAATGTGAAGTTTTCGGACTCCCTATTTCTGTGTTAATATGCCTTTTCCCCATGAAATGTGTTGTCTATTTTTAAAATCTGTCTGCGGATTGGATTGGTTCTTCTTTCTTCTCTCTTTCACTATCAATAATAAACTCCAATCAAATCGGATGGATCATTTTTTCCTTTATTTGTCCCAAATTCATCATCGAATAGCAGAGCTCACAACAGTGGTTCTTCTATAAAAGTATGAGTTTGTCTATATGTTAAAAGAAATCATTCATTAGTTTGCCAGGTTGTATACCTTTTCTGTATTATGTATTAAGGTAATAAATTAATGTACCAAATCCATTCTCCCACAAAATATTGATATCTACATCTATATGAATAAAATATTCACAACTGTTGGAAAGATTATCTCCCTTGCACTAATTTCAAAAGAAATCCAGTTCTCTCCTGTATTTCTCCAAAACCATGGAAGGCACACAAATTCTAATTACTAATCTTTCCCTGCTTCCCCTCATTTTTCATCTGTTCTTAAAAACCTCAGTTGCTCCAATACCCACTTTTCAACTGAAAACCTAATCTATGTGGCTTTTAAGATTTCTGTAATCTTCCCTGAACCCAGATTAAATGAACCTTCTAAAATTAAACATTTCTTCTCTCCATATTTTAAATTTCTGGTCTTTCCAACCAATTTTTATTTTCTTAGTATAAGAGTTGAAAAGGATGACTCTCAGTGAATTGAGTTTTGAAGAAGTCAAGATTCTGAATCTGCTTTAGAAGGAAGAAAGTAGGGGAAATTGGAAATAAATGCATTCTACAAATGAATTCATCCACACTCATATATAAGTATATATGCTTTAAAAACCCTAAAAAACATAATTGAAATAGAATTCACAATAAAATAAGGTGTTTGCATCATAATATAATTTTTAAATGCTTTATCTATAAATACATGTTAAAAGTCATTATAATTTTCCTTTAACAGAAATGGCCTTTAACAGGTCAATATTGCAATTTAATCTTATAAAGGATATTTTATGGGAAATAAAATATTTTTTTAGCTTGTATAAAAAGTCACAATAGTATTAAAATTTTTGACAATACTCTTTGAACATTTTATCAGAAGTGTTAACTTCTCAGATGGTGATTATGGATTTGGTCATACCCAAAATTTTGTGTCAGATTAATTTGGGACCATTTATTTTAACATTAATTATATCATGAAATATAGGGAAGCCAAGGTCAGGGCTCCAGGTAAAGTTGAAATCCAAAATGAGGATAAGGAAAAAACAATAGAAATGGAAATATGGAAAGAGAATAAGCTTTGAAAAGCCTTCTGGCTTTTTTTCAACTGAACCCAACTGGCTTCAGTTGAAAAAGCCAACTGAAGAGCTGAACTGCTCTGGGGTACTTGGTAACACTTCAGCTTTTGTGGAAATGGCCTGGGGATGATTGACAGGTACATTGTTCCATGGCCCCCTGATGGGGCACTATTAACACAGAAACCCCAGGAGCAGCTTTAAAAATTGGAGCAGAATTTAAAAATTCTTTGAAATTTTTACTCCAAGCACTGGTTGTTGAGATAAAACAGAGTATGTATGATGTGGATGCTCAGATTTTAATATTCATTGCTAAAATATAAAAGAGTCTTCCTTTTCATTTTTTCTATACTTTCTGAGAGAAAAAATAGAGAGGATTCTCATTTCATTTCATGGTTCAGGCAGAAAGAACTACAGACCAAAATTAAAACAGTCATCTTGATTGATGATAATGAGTGAAACAAAGATCATGTTTGTAATTCCTCATTCCAGACACAAATTCAACTCAAAAAAAGTCACCTGATATTTTAAAGCCAATAGTTCATCAACCTCAGAAGCATTCTCAAATCCACAAGGATAGGTTATATGGAAAAAGAGACCTTCAAAACAAACTGAAAGAAAATAAGAATAAAAGCAACTTGTAATCTCTTAACACAGCAACTTCCACAGGAGATAAGTGGTTGGTTTTTTAGAGTAGTTTTGGTGTGAACATAGAGCAATTATCAAATTCTTGGGATTTTTTTTGTTTGTTTTGTGTTGATTTAGTTGGTTTGTTTTGGTTTGTTTTGCTAAATTGGTTTGTTATGTCTGGATTGAGAACCTCCCAAAAGAACCCATAAAAGGCAGGCTGGATGCAACAGCAAGAGGATTTATTTCCAGCTAGCTGGGGCTCCCACTGACACATAGGCCTCAGCATAGTGCTAAGGTGAGAAGCCCCGCCTCTCCCCTTTGCAGCATTTTTATGCACGAGTAAACAAGCACAAATGTCACTACACACGCAGGCGAGTTCCTTATTCTTTATATGGCAATTACCTAAATCTATGCATTTCATTGGTGCATTTGAACAACTCAGGGGCTAGGCGTCACAGGGAAGCTAAATTCCAGGAATAGCTTCATGCCCATACCCTTAGGCCTGTCTTTTTCTGGCTTAAAATGAAGCCTGTCATGAAGGAACGGTAATCTACTTAAAAACTGAACTCCACAGGTTAGGATGCTTGTGCTATGTGAGCTACCAAAAACAAGAAATGAAGGAACATAAACACATTTTCTTATTATAATCACAGAACACTTAGAGCAAGTGATTTCACCCACCTAAGTGATATGCTTTCCTGGAAAAGTCAAGGTAGCATTAACACACTCTGCTTAGCACTATTAATAAAATACCTATTCTTTTATTTTAAACTACTTTTGAATGATTTCTGTCTGTTAAAGCAAAAATTGCAGTTGACAAAGCTAAAAGCAGTTGAGGACTTTATTCAAGGCTACGACAATGGGGAGTAAGACCAGGACTGACTTGGAAGTCAAATTTTCTCAAAAAGTTGCTGAATGTCGAGGATCTGGGGTGCTGGGGTGGGTATCTTAGACTATCGGTATTTAGGTTTGTTAGGTGGCCTATTGAGAGAAAAAGTATATTTGCTCCTATTCTCCCCCTTTTTTCCCTCCTATCTCTTGAAAGGAAGTGGTTTTACAGTGTGGATCAGAACCTACCTAAGTTGGGCTCCCACCCTCCTGCAGAGACTGGAAGAGAGTGGCTCTATTTCCTTTGATGATTACAGTTCAAAGGGTTAGTTTGCAAGTCCTTGAGGAACACTTCCTGGGTTATAAAATTGATAAGAGGTTTTTTAAAAAAGATTTACACCTCAAAATGGCAAATAAAAATTTACAATTATAAGTAAGACAAGGGACAAGAGACAAGAAGAAGTCCATCTAAAGTTTGGTCAGTTGAGTTGGGACACTTTGAAGCCATTTTGGTCAAACTCCACATTTGGTCACATATACATTCCTCACTTAAATTTACCAAATTTAAATATTTTTTTCTTGCTTAATTTATCTTTACTCTTTAAGTATTAATATTACCATTTTGCTAGGTACTTTGTGGAATAAATTGCAAGTATTATGACCTTCCCTCTTTTGCCAAAATATCCTCTATAGCATTTATATTTTCTCATCCATTCTCAAACCTGGGAACTTTCATTACATTTACTTATAACACTCTTTAATCTCTTTCATCTGGAAATATTTTTTCAGCTTTTCTTTATTTTTCATGACAGTGTCATTAAAGAATAAGGATGGTTGAGTTTGTCTGATTGTTTTTCTACGATTCAGTCTAGGCTATTTATTGTTGTCAGGAATAATAATCTAAAGGGTTTATTTTTTCAGTATGTCATGTTGTAAGCATGATGCATTATTATATTGGTTATGCTAACTCTGGTCACTTGGATAGGGTGGTTTCTTTGAGTCTTCACAGTGAATGTTCATTGTTCCCCTTTATATATTTAAGAAATAATTTGCAGGTAAACACACTGATATTGTCTTTTAACAAAAGTTCATCCACCTTTTTTACCAACCATCTGTGATTCTACCTGCCATGGTTAATTTTATGTGTCAAGTTAGAGGGTGTTTTTAGACGAAATTATCTAAATTAGTGAGTTTAATGTAAAGCAGATATCCTCCCATAATATGAATGGGGCTCATCCAATAAATTGAAGGTCTGAATAGAACAAAAAAACCAGCCTTCTCAAAGAGAAGAGACTCTCGTCCACCAAACTGCCTTCAATTTCACCTGTGCCATTGGATCTCCTGAGTGTCAAGTCTGCCAGCCTTCACTGAAAACTTTGGACTTGGCAGCATCCGTAATTAGGTCAGCCAATTCCTTTTAATAGAGGTTTAGGAAATGCAGAGGGCAGCATGCAAGGGACAAACTTATGGGCAAGACATGACAAGTCACAACTTCTAACACTCAAGATTAATACTTCAAAAGTCCTACAAGACCCCTGCCCACTTCTCTTGATCTTACCTTCCTTCAGCCCCATCTTTTCTTATACTTCAGGCACCCTGGCCTTCTATCCTTAAAACATGTCAAGCTGAATATTAGTCAAAGCACATACCTGCCTCTTTCCTTTGCCTTTGTTCCCTTTTCCTAGACCATTCTTCCCTAGAGCTCCACATGGCCAGTAACTTCTCATATTTAGGTCTTAACTAAGCTACCCTCTCTAAGGAAGGGCTCATCTGACCTCCTTGGCTAAAATAGCCGTCCCCCAACCCCTAGTCACTCTGTATTTTATTTTGCTATTTTATTTTCTTCATAGCATTTATCATTATCTGAAATTGTCTTATTTGTATATTATTTGATACACCCACAAAAGAAGCTCATCTATTTTGTCCATACTGAATCCCTAGCACCTACTCAAAAATATTTATTAAATGAGTGAATGAGCGAAATATTTTATGACATCTTTCTAGCAGAATGAACTGCTTCCTCCTGGGTGAGCTATGCTAGTTTATTTATTCCTGTATGCAGTGCTTATTCTAGTTGTGGTAGACTGATACATGGATGGTCTCCAGTGAAACACAGCATCCAGTATTCATGCTCTTTTATAGTCACTCACATATTAACTCTGGCTTTGGCCATATGACTTGCTTTGGCCAAATGGAACATGGAAGCAGAGACTTGATAAGAACTTGGATCCTGGTGCCGGGAATGGCCAGCAATTCCTGTACTGACTGATGAAAGTTTACTCCAAATTTTCCTGTGAAAGAAGGAAGGCAAGGGGTCAGTGCTCAGACGCCAAGACCCTTTGCTTTTCTTTGTTTCCACTTCTATTGGTCCTTCAGGATAATCACAAATCTTTATCACTGTTTCTCAAAGATGTGATGTGTGACAAGGGGTTTTACTGAAACTAGGAGGATCTGTTTATGGAAAAGATATGATATGCTAATCTGCATATTCTACTAAATATAGCCTAAGGGACAATGCATACATCTCTTAGATCAAAGGGCAGCCGTTTGGGCTAAGAAAGCTTCAGGGAAGGCAATTCGCAGTGGCATTCCAATGGCAGACTGGTCACGCAGGCCTTGGCATTCCAAAGCTTCCTTCTCTGAAAGCTTCTTTGCCCTTCTCTGAAAGCTTCCTTCACCCTGAGTGGCCTCTGTGTTACATTTTAGCAAGCCAGGTATTATGGCTGATTTCATGCTCTATCTTGGGACACTGCCTCTTGAGGTCCTGAGTTACCTTCTAAATAGGTCCAACTATATTTATTAAGAAACCACTTGGAGACTTGATGTCCAACCATCTCACTGTTTCAGCCATTCCAGCTCAAGTGCTGGAGAGAGGAAGCTCTCTTACACGTTCCAATCTCAGCAGATACCAGGTAGAGTGGAAGAACTACCTGGTATGAGTTCAGCTCAGTTGCAGAACCATGAGAAATAATACATTATTTTTAAAATAAGTTCGGCATGGCTTATTACATAGCAATAGGTAGCTGAAACACCACTTTACCTTCCGTTATAAAAAGGGGAAAGAGTCTATTCCTTTCCTCCACTAAACTGAGCCCACTACATAAAGCAACATAATTATCTGTGCCTTCCCCTCTTTGCCTGGCATACTGCACAAATTAAAGTCAATCCAAGAATGCATTTTAAGTCCATAATCCATTCAAAGATAAATTGAGCTCCTCCACAGGCCACTTTCTGTGTCCAGTGTATGTCAGGGACAGAGAGGGATGTGAAAAGTAGTGAAGATTCATTCCCCAAACACTTCACATGGCCGTTCCTTGAGTCTGGGGACCTTGACCATCTCCCAGCACAGCAGCGCAAGTGCAGGGGATGGCATCAGTGTCCAGAGGACACTGAGTTAATTCTACAAAACAAATGTCTGTGGCCTTCTTGAGTAAATAAATTCTTGATTGCATTTATGGACCAGTCTTGAAGATTATAACGTCTATCATTTCAGAATAGTAAATCTCCCCAAGTGCCACTTTATTCCATTATGCACAAAATAACCTGGCCCGAAAAACCTCTTTTTGACCTTTATATTTTTAAGTTCTTAGTAAACATATAGTTATTACTATGAAATTCTCTATACTCATATCTTATATATTAGGTTATCATAATATTTTAAAATTAAAACAAATATAAGCATGAGAGGAATGAGAATATGATATAAATCACAGAGATGATATCTTCTTTCAATATTAAAGAAACTTAAATTAATAGGTTTCTTAAAGCTATACAACAGTATCTTTAAGATTTTGAACTTACATTCAAATTTAAGAATATTTTACATGGAAATAATTGTAAATGCTCAGGAAATAGGAAAAATAGTCAAAGATTTGGATTTAATCTTGGAATTTTCCACTCTTCATATAAGAATTCTCGGTCCACAGAAATTTTTTTGTCTTCTTAATGTTACAAATAGACTATTTTGTCCTATTATAACTAATGATTCTGGAAAGGATTATTAAAAAGGGGCATTGCCTTAACTATTGAGTAAGAATCCTTATGTCCATGTAGGACAAATAGTGTTCTTTAAGAAACAAAATATTAAAGTAAGTTGCAGAGTTTTGGAGCTATTATGTTAACATTGATAATGATAATGATTGTAAGACTGTGAGCACTAAGAAAATAACTTTACAGCCTGACAACCACTCTCTAAGGTACATACAATTAAAACAGCATAAACTAAGCAGTTGTTTTTATTTTAATCCCACCCCAGTTTAGCAGTTGAGGGATAGTATAGAAAAATAAAACATAGCTGAGCTGTCTATAAAAAAAAATAAAAAAAATTAAAATAAAAAAATTTTTAATAGAAAACTGAAATCATGAGTCTGTTTCAGTTTTATTTTTGGCTGAAACATATCAGTTAAATGTGTGCATGTTTTAACGTTTTTTAAAAATTTATTTATTTACTTTTAGAGAGACTGAGAGAGACCACAAGCAGGAGGGGCAGAAGAAAAAGGAGAGAGAATCTCAAGCAGACTCTGTGCTCAGCACGGAGCCGAACCAGGGGCTTGAACTCATGACATTGAGATCATGACCTAACCTGAAACCAAGAGGCAGATCCTTAACTAACTGTGCCACCCAGGTGTCCCTAGTGTGTGTTTCTTAATCTCAATATTATTATTATTGCTGTTATTTTACAGCATCATATAAATTTTTAAAATTTGATTTTAAACTGGCATTGCAAAAATATGAGATTTAAATAAAATTAGGGATTCCAAACACATAGAAATTTACTCTATGATAGATGCTTTTTTAGGCCAAAGTGAACACTTGAATATATTTAATAAATAGAATTATATCATTTTGTTAAAATTCGGGGAAATACTATAATTTCCTTTCCATCTACATCCCTGTAAATTTGTATTTATCAGATTAAAAAAAAAACTTTTGAAGCATAAAATAATTGTAGAATTAACTAAATCAATTTAGCAGTCATACCAAAACTCAGAAGAGATTAATTTTTAAAAATATGATTTATTTATTTTTTATTTAATTTTATTTTTTCAGTGTTCCAAGATTCATTATTCATGCACCATATCCAGTGCTCCATGCAATACATGCCCTCCTCAATACCCACTGCCAGGCTCACCTAACCTCCCACCTCTCTCCTGTCCAAAACCCTCGGTTTGTTTCTCAGAGTCCACAGTCTCTCATGCTTCATCTCCCCCTCTGACTTCCCCCAATTCACCCTTCCTTTCCTTCTCCCAATGTCCTCCATATTTTTCCTTATGCTCCACACATAAGTGAAACGATATAATAATTCCTCTCTCTGCTTGACTTATTTCACTCAGCATAATCTCTTCCAGTTCCATCCATGTTGACACAAAATTGGGTATTCATCCTTTCTGGAGGCAAATCCATATTATGGAGGCATGTGTGTATTATGGAGGCTTAATATTCCATTGTATATATGGACCATATCTTCTTTATCCAATCATTGGTTGGAGGGAATCTTGGCTCTTTCCATAGTTTGGCAATTGTGGCCATTGTTGCTATGAACATTGGGGTATATATAGCGCCCTTCTTTTCACTCCATCTGTATCTTTGGGTTAAATACATGGTAGTGCAACTGTAGGGTCATAGGGTAACTCTATTTTTAATTTCTTAAGGAATCTCCACACTGTTTTCCAAAATGGCTACACCAACTTGCATTCCCACCAATAGTGTAAGAGGGTTCCCCTTTCTCCATATCCTCTCCAACACTTGTTGTTTACTGTCTTGTTGATTTTGGACATTCTAACTAGTGTAAGGTGGTATATCAGTGTGGTTTTGATTTGAATTTCCTTGATGGGTAGTGATGATGAACATTTTTTCATGTGTCTGTTAACCATTTTTGGGTCTTCTTTGGAGAAGTGTCTGTTCATGTCTTCTGCCCATTTTTTGACGTGATTATCTGTTTTCTTGAGTGTTGAGTTTGAAGAGTTCTTTTTTTTTTAAGACTTTATTTATCTATTTTACAGAGAGAGAGAGATCACAAGTAGGCAGAGAGGCAGGCGGGGGCAGGGGGGAGCAGGCTTCCCGCCGAGCAGAAAGCCCGATGCGGGGCTCAATCCCAGAGCTTGATCCCAAGACCCTGAGATCATGACCTGAGCCAAAGGCAGAGGCCCCAACCCACTGAGCCACCCAGTTGCCCTGAGTTTGAAGAGTTCTTTATAAATCTTAGATATCAACCCATTGTCTGTAGTGTCATTTGCGAATGTCTTCTCCCATTCCATGGTTTGCCTGTTTGTTTTGTTGACTGTTTCCTTTGCTGTGCAGAAGCTTTTTATTTTGATGAAGTCCCAAAACTTCATTTTCACTTTTGTTTCCTTTATCTTTGGAGATCTGTCCTAAAAGAAGTTGCTGTGGCCAATGTTGAAGAGGTTACTGCTTATGTTCTCCTCCAGGATTTTGATAGATTCCTGCCTTACATTGAGGTCTTTTATCCATTTCAAGTTTATCTTTGTGCATGGTGTAAGAGAATGGTCAACTTTCATTCTTCTATAAATAGTTGACCAATTTTCCCAGTACCATTTATTGAAGAGACTATCTTTTTTCCATTGGATATTTTTTCTTGCTTTGTTGAACATTATTTGACCATAGAGTTGTGGGTCCATATCTGGACTCTCTACTCTGTTCCACTGGTCTAAGTGTCTGTTTTTGTGTCCGTACCATGCTGTCTTGGTGATCACCACTTTGTAGTAAAGCTTGAAATCAGGCAACATGATGCCCCCATCTTTGTCTTTCTTTTTCGACATTTCCTTAACAATTTGGGGTCTTTTCTGGTTCCATACAAATTTTAGGATTGTTTGTCCCAGTACTTTGAAAAATGGTAGTGGAATTTTGATCAGGATGGCATTGAAAGTGTAGAATGTTCTGGGCAGTATAGACATTTTAACAATGTTTATTCTTCCAATCCATGAGTATGGAATGCTTTTCTGCCTTTTTGTGTCTTCTTTAATGTCTTTCATGAGTGTTCTGTAGTTCCTCGAGTACAGATCCTTTACCTCTTTGGTTAGGTTTATTCCCAGGTATCTTATGATTCTTTGTCCTCTGGTAAATGGAATCGATTCTCTAATTTCCCTTTCCATATTTCCATTGTTAGTGTATAGGAAAACAACTGATTTCTGTGAACTGATTTGTATCCTGCCACATTATTGAATTGTCACGAGTTGCAGTATTTTGGGAGTGGAGTCTCTTGGGTTTCCCATATAAAGTATCATGTCATCTGTGAATAGAGAGAATTTGATTTCTTTGCCAGTTTGAAAACCTTTTATTTCTTTTTATTGTCTGATTGCTGTTGCTAGGACTTCTAGTGCTATGTTGAACAACAGTGGAAAGAGTGGGCATCCTTGTCGTGTTCCCTATCTCAAAAGGAAGGTTGTCAGCTTCTCCCCATTGAGAATGATATTTGTTGTGGGTTTTTCATAGATAGATCTTATGAAGATGAGGAATGTTCCCTCTGTCTCTACTTTGAAGAGTTTTGATCAGGAACAGATGCTGTATTTTGTCAAATGCCTTTTCTGCATCAATTGAGAGGGCCATGTGGTTCTTCTTTTTTAATGATTTGTTCTATCACATTGATTGATTTGTGAATGTTGAATCACCCTTGCATCCCAGGGATAAATCCCACCTGGTCACGGTGAATAATCTTTTTAATTAGTGTTGGATTCTATTAGCAAGGATCTTCTTGAGAATCTTTTTATCCATATTCATCAGTGATATTGGTCTGAAATTCTTGTTTTTGATGAGGTCTTTGTCTGGTTTGGGGATGGAGCCAGGGTAATGCTGGCTTCATAGAAAGAGTCTGGAGGTTTCCTTCTGTTTCTAGTTTTTGAAACAGTTTCAGGAGAATAGGTATTATTTCTTCTTTAAATTTTTGGTAGAATTCCCCCAGGGAATCTATTAGGTCCTGGGCTTTTGTTTTTTAGGAGGTTTTTGATGACTGCTTCAATCTCATTATTAGATATTGGTCTATTCAGGTTGTCAGTTTCTTCCTGATTCTGTCTTGGAAGTTTATAGGTTTCCAGGACTGCAGCCATGTCTTCTAGGTTGCTTAACTTATTGGCATATAGCTGTTAATGATTTCTAATGATTGTTTCTATTTCCTTGGTGTTAGTTGCAATCTCTCCCCTTTCATTTGTAACTTTATTAATTTGGGTCCTCTCTCTTTTCTTTTGGATTAATTTGGCCGTGATTTATCGATCTTATTGATTCTTTCAAAAAACCAACTTCTAGTTTCCTTGATGTGTTCTACCATAGCTCTAGTTTCTAACTCGTTGATCTCTGCTCTAATCTTGATTATTTCCCTTCTTGTGCATGGAGTTGGCTTAATTTGTTGTTGGTTTTCTATTTCTTTAAGGTGTGAAGAGAGCTGGTGTATTTGGGATTTTTAAATTTTTTTGAATGAGGCTAGGATGGCTATGTATTTCCCCCTTAGGACCGCCTTTGCCGTATCCCATAGGTTTTGGATCAATGTGTCTTCATTCTCATTGGTTTCCATGAATTGTTTAAGTTCTTTGATTTCCTGGTTGATCCAAACATTCTTGAGCAGGTTGGCCTTTAGCCCACAAGTGTTTGACTTCCTTCCAAACTCTTTCTTGTGGTTAAGTTCCAGTTTCAAAGAATTGTGGTCTGAGAATATGCATGGAATAATCTCACTCTTTTGGTATCAGTTGAGCCCTGATTTGTGACCCAGTATGTGGTCTATTCTGAGGAAACTTCCATGTGCACTTGAGAAGAATGAATATTCTGTTGTTTCAAGGTGGATTGCTCTGTATATATCTATGAGGTCCATCTGGTCCAATGTGTCATTCAAAGCCTTTGTTTCTTTATTGATTTTCTGCTTGGATGATCTCTCTGTTACTGAGAGTGGCATGTTAAGATACCCTACAATTAATATATTCATATTAATATGACTATTTTGATTAACAGTTGGCTTATGTAGTTGGCTGCTCCCATATTGGGGGCACAAATATTAACAATTGCTAGATCTTCCTGGTGGATAGGACCTTTAGGAATGATGTAGTGTCCTTCTGTATTTCTAACTACAGTCTTTAGCTTAAAATCTAATTTATCTTATATGAGAATCACTATCCCAGCTTTCTTTTGAGGCCCATTGGCATGAAAGATGGTTCTCCATCCCTTCACTTTCAGTCTGCATGTATCTTTAGTTTCCAGATGTGTCTCTTGTAGACAGCATATGGATGGGTCCTGTCATTTTATCCAGTCTGCGATCCTATGCTGTTTTATGGGAGCATTGAGGCCATTCATGTTGAGAGTGATTATTGAAAGATAAGTTTTTATTGACATCACCTTGCCTGTGGAAGTTTTTGTTTCTATAGAATGTCTCTGTAGGTTTCTATTCTATGTCACTTTTGAGTTCTTTCTTCTTTTATAGAACCCCCCTTAATATTTCTTGTAGTGCTGGCTAGGTGTTCACATACTCTTTTAAACCTTCCCAGTCTTGGAAGCTCTTTATCTCTCCATCCATTTTGAATGTCAGCCTTGCTGGATAAAATATTCTTGGCTTTACGTTCTTCTCATTTAGTGCCCTGTCTTGGGAGCCCTTTCTGGCTTGCCAGGTTTCTGTGGACAGGTCTGATGTTATTCTTATGGACTTTCCTCTGTACATAAGGAATCTCTTCCCCCTAGCTGCCCTTAGACCTCTTGTCTAAAATTATAATTCATCTCATCTCACAATTAAGTGTCTGGATGTCTTTCTAGACTCGCTGATCTTGGGGGCGGGGGGCTCCTTTCTGGCTCTAGGACAGGAACACTTGTTCCATTCCCTAGACTGTATTTGTTCAACTACATCTTCTAGTCTTCTCTCTTTCTCTACTTCCCTGGGGATCCCAATAATTTTAACGTTGGAATATTTCATGGCATCGTTTAGTTCTTTAATTCTATTTCCATGGCTTCTGAGCTGTTTGTTCCAGGCCTCTTTCTGTTCTTTCTTCTCTTATCAGTTTGTCCTCTAGATCACTAATTCTATCTTCTGCCTCAGTTACCCTGGCTGTTAGAGTATTCATATTAGATTGGGTCTCATTGATAGCATTTTTAACTTCTGCCAGATTTGTTCTAACTTCTGCTCTTAGAGATTCTATGTTGTCACTGTTTTTCTCCAACTTAGCCATTGCCTGGATAATTGTCACCCTGAATTCATTCCCTTTCTGACATACTGTTTATGTCCATATCAATAGTTCTGAGGGGGAGGGCATCTCTCCCTCAGTCTCTGAGTTTTTCCTCTGTTGAGTGTTCTTCCTCCTAGTCATCTGATGAGAGATGGTTAAGGGGATGTATAGCTGAATATATCAACCACGATCCAGGTAAGGTGCACCCTGGAAAATTTTGGAGCAATCGGAATTCACCACCAAAAAAAAAAAAAGAAAAAAAAGATAAATCCCAGCCAAAATGAGCACCCAAAGTAAGATTTATAAGGTATATAAACAAACATGAACAAATAGCAAAAAGACTGACAAAAGTAAATGATAAGAAGAAAAAAGAAGAATCCAGCCCAAATGAACCCCCAAAATAATATTTATATAATACCAGAACAAAAACAAATACACAGAAACACTGACAGAATATTAAGATGGGAGGGTAGTTATAAATCCTTGATGTGGGTGAGGAAGGTTATTTGGAATCTTCCTGCGTGTATCTTGTTAAATCTTTGTTAAAGGACTCAACTTTCCAGAGATACAGGGAAATTAAAACTGGTTTATACATAGGGGTAGTATTAAATAGGGAAAAAAGATTACCTTGAGGCTTATATCTATATGTATATTAAAAAAAAAAGAAAAAGAAAAAGAGACAGGTATATGTATGAAAAGCGTTCAAGTTAAAAAGTTATTATGGAATATGTTTTATTATACTTCTAGTTGTAATGGTAAGTAGGTTAAAAAAATTAAAAGACCAAGAATCGTCAACATGAATTAAAAAAAAAAAGTTGTATCTATGAAATATACAGGTTTTAGGGCAACACTGGGAGCCTAATATATTGTTTTCCCTGATGTTGAGGTTTTACAGTTTTATGGGGACCCTATGGTTAGTGTCCTCTTGCTTTTGTCTTGTCTTCTTGGGGGGAGGGGCCTTCCTCATTGTTTTCCAGTCAGTCTTGCTGGAGTTGAGTCATCCTACCGGCTATCAAAGGGCTGGGCTCTGTGGAAACTGGTTTTTCAGGCTTTTGCCCTCTGGGGGTTTTTGTTCTTTGACAGCTTTTTGCAGCTTTTCAGAGGGTTAGAGCAAAGATTCTGCCTGTACCCAGGCCTCCGCCTTAGACTGTCCCTCTCTGGGTGGTTCAGAACACAAAGACTCCCCCTCTGCAAACTCCACTACATACTGCAGCCTCACACAGGTGGTGTGCACCCCCAGCCACCATCCCAGTGGTCACCTGAAGCCCCTGCTCATCTCTGCACTCCCATGCCACTAAAATCACGGTGATATTGGTTTGGGAAACCCACTTCCAGTGCCTGCCATTGCTAAGACTTCTCTCTGGGGTCCAGGCCCACATAGGGTGCACTTAGACCCTGCGGGTTGTGCAGGCTGCCAGGAATTCTGGCCTGAGATGATGCTGGGTTCTCTCAGGTGTGGGCTGGTAACGCTCAGACCCCTTGGCTGATCATGGATGGTCGAGGTTCCAGAGACCACCAGCTGACCCCCACACCACACTCTCTCAGGTGCTTGTGGGAGTGCACCCAGCCCCAGCAGTGGTGCAAGCAGTAGAAGACTGCAGGCTCATGGACCACAGTCTGGACTCCCACCAGTCTCTAACATGGGTGGTCGCCCGTGGTGACAGTCTTGGGAACATGGACTTAGGCCTGTGCCTATGACCACCCAATGCCACCAGTTGCCCCTTAACATCTTTTGCTCTTTTTGAGTGTTTTTTTTTTTTTTAAGATTTTATTTATTTATTTGAGAGAGAGAAAGTGAGAGGATGAGAGGAGTGAAGGTTAGAGAGAGAAGCAGACTCCCCGTGGAGCTGGGAGCCCGATGTGGGACTCGATCCCGGGACTCCAGGATCATGAACTGGGCCGAAGGCAGCTGCTTAACCAACTGAGCCACCCAGGCGCCCCTTTGAGTGTTTTTAACGAGATGCCAAGTTAATGCTGGTCCCCAATCACAGGGCACTTTCACATTGGGGTATTACTTTCCAATGGGTCACTTCTGGTGGCTCCCTCCCCCTTCTGTTTATCCTCCAATATCAGTCCAAGCATTCCCACACTGCTTTACCTCTCCACTGCTGTCTTCTGCCCCTGTAGAGATCCAGAAGTGTATAATGTTACATCTCAGGCTGGTTTCATGGGTGTTCAGAGTGTTTTGGTAGATATTTAGCTCATTTTAGGGGACTAGTTGAAACAGGGTCTCCTACTTCTCTGCCATCTTGCCCCTCTTCTTAAAGACATGCCTTTAAAGATTTTAGTATAATTTAAAAACTTCTCCATTTTTAAAAAGATATTTTATTTATTTATTTGACAGAGAGAGGGAGAGATCACAAATAGGCAGAAAGGCAGGCAAAGAGAGAGGGGGAAGCAGGCTCCTCATTGAGCAGAAAGCCAATGTGGGACTAGATCCCAGGACCCTGAGATAATGACCTGAGCCAAAAGCAGAGGCTTTAACCCACTGAGTCACCCAGGCACCCCAAAACTTCTCCATTTTGTGTAGCAAATTATTTATAATGAAACATAGAACTGCTTCCTAAAACTGTAAGGGAATTAAAAACAATGGAAACCTTATCAGAGCATTCAAGATTCTCCAAAGAAGTTATCTATATCAAAGTAAAAATTTACGTTTGAAGAGGTTACTAAATTATGAATAGACGGCAACAAACTTAAACATTAAGCAAAGAGAATTCTAATTTTCTCTTCTTAAGTTGCATGTGTCCTTGAACAAATCACTTAACTATTCCACATCTTACTTTTGTATGTTAATTGACACAAAGGAATTGCCTTTTAGTGAATTGAAAAAGTAGTAGAATCAATTTTAATAAAACTTAGATCTAATAAAATATAAATTGCTGTCTTGTGGCAAAAGAGAATAGATAATCTCACTTAGGAACTCTCAGCAGCGTTGCCTTGAATCACAAAATGGGGCACTTAGCAATCATTTATAAAGTTGACACTTAAACCTTATATCCAGACATTAGAAGATTTGAAACAAATCAATATATATGGAAAATGCATGTATTTCTTAAAATTCTACTCTGACATGCTCTATATTAAAATGTCTTACCGTTTCTTCTAAAAGCCACATTTTGAGTCATATTGTTGATATTACTATAAAGGCTTATCATACAGTTTATTCATAAGATCTATGTAAATTTAAATGTCTTTGCCTTAAAAATTCAAATTCTTAATAGGAATACAGATTTAGAAAACATTAGGCATTAAAAATTGAACATTTCACATGTTTTTATATCATAAAGGGTGAAGGATGTTAATTCCTATAATTTTATGTGCTCCACAATTTAGTAGCTTCTTGCTTTTTAGTTGCACGTAAGGAAAGAGTAACTTCAGTAGTAGAAAAGCATATGATAAAAGTTAAAATTAAACGTCCTTTAGTGCTTTATATTTTTTATAATAGTATTTTAATGATCCACATAGATGATTAAATTTAGCTCCATTTAGATATAACATAGATTACATTGGTCTTATTAAATAATTGTTTTTCTATTCACATTTTTAAAAGATAGTTGAAAATTTTTTTAAATTTCAAGTAAAATGATATTTACCTCCCAATGTTCTAACTACTTGTTTAGATTAAGTTAATTTAAGCAAAATCTATAAAATACAGTTGGATTTTTATCTTCCTTACATATATATAATTGTTATAATCATGAAATCAATTTTTGTCTATTGCATTTTTAAGTTTTTCAGTTATTGAATTTCTGTTATATGAAATACTAACATTTGCCAGTTTTATATCTCCTTTCCTCAAAAAGATATCAAGCATTTTGTTTTTCTCTCTGATCTTTTATTCTTCAAATTTGTTTAAATGACATCACTCATTAAAAGAAAAAATCCAAGTTACATTAGAAGGTCTACAATATAGTACAGGATTATTTTATGCAAAGAAAAAGGCAGAGTAGCTAAGAAATTTAGTGTGTTTTCCAGAAAGTTTATAGAAATTTCCAGAAATTTAATGTGTTTTCCACTAAAAATTTTAATGTGTTTTCCAGAAATTTTAAAATTAAAATTTTAAATATTACCTTCAAAAATGTTTTGCTTATACAATAGCTTATCCCTCACTTACTCAGAATTTTCTTAATATCAATTTAGCTGATAGATTAGTGGGTTTCAGGCAATCCCCTTGATTTTCTGCAGGTACAACTCCTATTGGACAGTGGGTTAGGAATATATTGTGAATGCCGGATGCAGACCACAAACCCTCTTTCAACATCAGCTTTGTCTTTTTCCATTTCAGTTACTCCTGTGTGTGTGTGTGTGTGTGTTATATTACCTTTCATTATATACTATGGTTTCTTAGGCTGAAAATTCTGCAGATATATGCTATAAATTATATTGTCCAATAGCTATTTGTTTCAAAAATATTTGATGCTGGCACTTTTACTTTGGAACTATAAGAATCCCTAAAACATTTTTAACATGATTTGAAAGAACATTCTGCATGGTATAAATTTTTGATCCATGAAAATCTTTGAGGATCTTTGTTTTAATGTTATTATTAGTCATAATTATACAGAAATTAACCTTTAAAATATTTATAAATGTTAAGAAAGCACTTGCCTAACTAGATTTACTTTAAACTCTTTTTTTAATATAAATTATCTTACATATTTCTAGTTATAAGATTATGCCATGTATCATAATAGAGTTAAATGTTAAAAGAGGTATCTATCTGGATGGATAGATACATGGATATAATGGGATATTAATTAGCTTTAAAAATGAAAAATGATCCTGTCATTTGAGTGACATGGATAAACCTAGAGGGCATTATGCTAAGTGAAATATGCCAGACACAAAAAGAATTTTAAAAAATTTCTTTAATATTGAAAAATTTAAAATGTGAATTATATTATCACGAGTTAATATGAGTCATTTAATTTGGACCCATTTTTTTTAACTATTGTCTATGACTATGTTAGGAAAAAATATTTGAGAATGATATAGAAAGATTTTATTACAAAGTATTTCTTCTCTGAAGAGTATATTATTATTCTTTGACATATTGTTTCTAGTTTGTTTAGTTTTTGATAACTTTGAGTTCTTCCTTAAAGAAAATGTTGTAATACATGCTATAAACTAATAGGAGATGAAAGTATTTTAATATATATATATTATATATATAACATATATAAACATATATATAACATATATAATATGTTATATAACACATATGTTATATAGCATATATAATATAAATTTTATAAAATGTAATAATTTATAAATGTAATAAATGTATACATTATCATGTATATAATACATGATAATGTATACAATATATTATCATGTATACAATAAATGTATACATATATTATAAATGTATAATTTAGAAATGTAATAACATGTAATATGTTATATAACATATATAATATAAAATTTTAATAATTTTAAAATATAACATGAAGTAAAAAAATGAAAAGCTGCACAAGTTATGATTTCTTGGGTAGCTTCTAATATGGTCTAGATTTCAGGGATTATTATAACAGAAATGATTCTTTGACCTCCCAAACACATAGTTGTCATGGTAACCTTATTTCTTACACATACTACATTATCTCATATTGGATATTACATCTAGTAATATAATTGAATTATACTGTATATATCCTATACATTACTTTAAGTTGTCTTAAGAAAATACTATTGGATTTGAGAAGAAAATTTCAAATCTTATAACCACAATGTTTTTTGCCTGGTAATATTGAATAAAAACATATAAAACTGTATGTGAGATTGTAATTTTTTTTTCTGTGTATGTTCAAATTAGTGAATGTGGCTTCTGACAAGAATACCAAAAAAAATTTATATAGAAATAATTAAACTGATTAAAGCTATTAAAAATTACCACTATCTAGTATGTTATATGTTTTATTTACCTTGTTTATTCTCTATTTCAGTCAGTATAATATACCTTCTATAAGGACAAAAATTTTGTTCATGACAGTGAATCTATAGGGCCTGTGATGGTACCTGATACACAAAAAAGTGCATGATAAATATTGTCAAATAAAAAAATCGGATTATATTCTTTTTATAATTAGAAAGTTATGAGCATCTTTAAAATATTTTTTGAGGTCGGAAAGTAGTATGTTGGGGCACCTGGGTGGCTCAGTAGTTAAGCGTCTGCCTTCGGCCCAGGTCAGATCCCAGGGGCCTGGGATCGAGCCCCGCATCGGGCTCTCTGCTCTGCAGGAGGCCTGCTTCTCCCGCTACCTTTCCCTCTGCTTGTGTTCCCTCTCTTGCTGTGTTTCTCTCTGTCAAATAAATAAAATCTTTAAAAAAAAAAAAAAGACCATATCTTTAAAAAAAAATAGTATGTTAATTCCAAATAAGACATATTAAAAAGTTTATAAAAGTTTGTATTCTGACATTTCTTCAAATTTCTAAAGAATAATTATTCTCTTTTTTGATTCTGCATAATAATATCTACATTAGCAGAATAGAGTGAGCCCTGCATAGCATGCTCTGCCAAGGTTCATTTGTCAGATACACACACACCAATTTATTATCACCTGATTTTTAACTTATACTTACGTCAAAAAATGGAAACTGATATGATTTGGAATCACTTCCCCAACTCAAATAAGAGGAAAGTTAGATTAAAAATTCTTCCCTTTTTTATTCATGGAAGTAATGAAATACACTAAGTACCACTTGTCAAAAATGCATTTTTATGCTCTTTCATTAAATACTTTTCAACTGAAGCCATGGCAGTATTTAACTGTGTTTATATTATGAAAGAAGGACTCAGTATTATATGTTCTGAGTTAAGGTTTGTGATCTGGATATTCTAACATGTGTTTGTTATAAAATGATTAAATTTTCCTTTGAAATATAATTTTGCAGATCCAAACAGAAGAACATTATAGATATTTTAAGAAAGAAGAAAGAACTCTGGTGCCAGAATAAAAAGGCAGACTCCATTAGCCTTTTAAATCTTTGGAAATAAGATTGACATAGAGTTCAATTCCGGTCAACAATCCAAATGAAAAGCACTGTTACCTCATTCTTTTTTTTCTTGTGTTTTGTTTTGTTTTTTTGTTTTGTTTTTTTTCCTTAGCTCAGATTTTGGAAACAGTTTGCCAAGAACTAAATAAATATTACCTATCTTTTTCCTCCAAGAGAATTCTCATGTAATTCATATTAGAATAATATTTAAAATGAGGTGTAATTCTTAACCAAATTCAAGCTAAATAAGAACATTGCTTATTCTATATTCTTCATTTACTATAAATATTTATATATATTTATATTATATATTAATTTTCAATAATGGAAATTATGTAGCACATTTATAATCATTTAGTGTGTTTTTTCTTGAAGTTAATTATGTATGAAATGGAAATTGGCTAGCATTTGAGAATTAACCAATGATATTTTAAGTTCTCCAAATCACAGTATTTGACAGTCTACTCATTTAATGCACACTTAAATTAGTTTTAAAATTATATATATACATATATATACACATATTAACATTCTTGCCCATGTAGTACAAGAGGATAAAAAAATGGATACAATGATATTCAATTTAGTGACATTGTGTCAAGAAAGTCATTTAATTCCTCAACATACTAAGATACATTTTTTAATTTCCATCTTTAATAAATGTAAATATTTCCATCTAAGTGACCGATTTATATAAAATGGAAAAAATAATCACTTTTGTCTTTGCCTTTTTATTAGGATGGATACTTGTCAATATTTTTCACTTTAAGTTGTATACAAGGGACAGGGAACAGACTCACTTCACTTGTCTGTGGTTAACGAAATACTGGCCTTCCGAAAAATATCCACATCCTAATCCCTGGGACCTCTGAACTTTAGACGGCAAAAAGGATTTCGCAGATGTTCTAAATTGACAATCTTGAGAGGGGGAGCTTACTCTGGATTTTCAGGATGGGTTCTAAATGCTATCACAGGTATTTTCTTATAAGAAGGAGCAGAAGAAAACTTGACATAAGTGGGAGAGAAGAGGACACTGTCACCACAGAGACAGCTATTGGTGTGACATGATGACAAGCCAGAGAATGCCCGTTGCCAACAGAAGCTGGACGAAGCAAGGAATAGATTCTCCCACAGAAGAATGGGACATTCTTGACATCTTGGTTTCCTGCCAGTAATACTAATTTCAGACTTCTAGACTCCACAAATATGAAAAAATAAATTTCTGTTGTTTAAGCCACCAAATTTGTAGTAATTGGCTACAGCAACTCTAGGAAAATAATACAGTGTCTCTCATCAAATATACAACTATGATGATGAAATATTATCTAATTTGCCATTTGTTAAAAACGCATCCCCTTTTTAATCATAGAATCTTTTTTGTTTCTAAAACATTCTTTTATTTATTATTTATTTATTACATATAAGTTGCATTTGTTTTGAAAAATATATCAACATTTACTGAAATTTCTCTTCATTTTCTATCAGTATTGTTCTGTCACTGTGACATAATATTCTTTTACATGATCTCTGTTTTAATTTTAGATTAATAATTAATAACTTTTCAGACATCTCCAAGTTCTGCAATGAAAAAAAAAAGAATGGGATTTATGATTTTAACATGAACATTAATAACATAATAAGAAAATATATTGGCATTGTCAGCATTTATCAGTTAACTATAAGTGCTCAAAATTGGAAGTGGAACAGAGTCATACATAAAAACTAATTCAAATTTAAAAACAAAACCATAATATGTATCTAAGCATATATGTATGTAAGAGTACATGAGCATATATAAATATATATGTAAAGTTCATACATATGTAATTTGTCTCCAAGTGGGATCAATTGTATATCTGAAAATCTGTCATGAATGATTGGGATGGGTGTTTAAGGTATAATACAAGGGACAAAAGTACATCTTTTTGTTATTAATAGGAAGAATTTTCTTCAAATTTCTTGGTTGATATGTAGAAGTTTCCAACTCAATTTTTTTCTGTAAATGTAGAACTAGTATATACATTGATTTTACATTACAGATGAAAGATGCATTTTATATAAATGAATTAATTAGAATTTTATTGAAAATATTTGCTAATGAGAATTCCCTAGGAAAAGTTAAATCAATTTATATACTTTTCCCATAGAGTCTAACTAGGATGGATGTTGGATAACAACTCAATAATTTTTTTTTTTCTAGAAGACATATGTAGGAGAGAAACAAAATCGAATGTCAAGACTATAGAACTATTTTCAGTTTGGAGATATGAATCTTTAAGTCCAAGTAAACTTCATAGAACAATCAGAACAGGTGTTTATGTAAATGCAATCTTAAAGTTTACATTATATATAGGTAAAATGTACCAATATATGACAATTTTCCTTTATATATTTAAAATACTTTGGTTTCAGAAGTTATTTTATAATCCCTGCTTATACTCAAAACATCATCTTACATCAAATTAAAAAAAAATACAAACACGAAAAAGCTGATATACAAAAATTTATTTTAATTTTAAAAATATTATTTTCCCAGTATACTAAAAGTACATGCAACTATTACGGCATTTGTAATATTCACTCAAGAAAAATATGCATGGCCATTGGTATTTCCTGATATTAAAGTAATATAGTAGCTTTGGTCATGAATGACAATAAAGGCACCTCTGTCCCTAGTTTCAGATCTGGTTCTATCTGTCTCTGGGGCTTTGCAGGTCCTATAACTAAAGTGTGCAGCAGATTGGTTAATTCCTCTGTGTGTGAACTAGAGCACAATGAGAGGGAAATAAACCCTCCTCTGGGAACAACTGAGCCAAAGTCTGTCTGATAACCATCTGATTCATGATCACTGCTATATTTTAGCCATTGAAATGAAGTACTCCCTAGTCAAAGACTCAGCTATAAAATAATGGGTGAATAAACTTTAAGGTGCTTAAGTTATGGTGTTTAATCATGTATTTGAATTGCATAATATAAATTATGTTGATCGTGTCATTGGTCAATTGTCTCTGAACATATAATTTAACTATATAAAAGGCTATAAACATTTATTATATTAATCATAGAAGTTAATCAAGAGATGCTATGCTTATATTTACCTTTTTTAAATTTAACATTACAGTATTTTAATGAATCAATGAAATAATTTTCCTGACAATGTAAGTTTAGCTGTCTACATAAATGTCAATGTTAAATTAGTTTAAATACCCCTTTAAAAAAGTACATACTTTAAGAAGAATTTTGATTTTTGAATTTAAATGTGCTTTAACATCAGCTTTTTTTTTCAAAGTGTTAGCAATGTATTTACAATGTTACTAATTACTAACATGTTCTTAGATCACTGGTTCATGTTAGGTTCAATATTGAAAGCATTAAATTATTTTAATTGCTCTTATGACTATAAAATTAAATTATTGTAGTTTGGGCATAAAAAATGAAATATCTAATATACAAGAACCTATATATATGGCAATGAAATAGGATCGGTTTCTCTAGATTGTCAACCTTTTAGTTTTGCTTGGCAGATCAGAAACCAGGAGTTTCTGATCATATATCCATGTCTATTACCCTTCATTTACTAAGTAGTAACCTACAGACTACTACTTATAAAGGATGGATGTGGAAGTGAGAGCTACACTAGTGAGCAAGGAAAACATTGTCCTTGTGTGTTTAGAGCTTATAGACTAGTAGGGATAGAGAATGTAAACTCAGTAACTCCCCAAGTCATGTGTTAAGTGCTTAGCCTTCATTTTCTATAGTATGAAACCCCAGAAATAATTTGTTTCTTTACCTTGCCTTGACACACAAACTCATTGTGAAATTGCTCTAAAAGAATAAAGTGCTATGTGTATGTATATTAGGGAGGCCTAACTAACCCTAGGCCTTACACAATTCTTCCCTAACAACATTTAAACCAATTATTTAGAATGCAAGCAGAAGAATGAAGAGCCATTCAAATGGACAAGGTAGCTGACAGGATATTTTTAGCCTAAGAAACCTGCATTCAGAATTCTGAGGCAGAGAGGCTCTTGGGTGGCTCAGTGGGTTAAACCTCTGCCTTCAGCTCAGGTCATGATCTCAGGGTCCTGGGATCAAGACCCCAAATCAGGTTCTCTGCTCAGCAGGGAGCCTGCTTCCCCCTCTCTTTCTGCCTACCTCTCTGCCTACATGTGGTCTCTCTGTCAAATAAATAAAATCTTCAAAAAAAAAATTCTGAGGCAGAAATAAATATACCCAAATTGGGAATATTAGGGACCTATGAGACTGTAATTTAGAAAACAAGGCTGAGGATAGGGAGCAATGGAAATATATAATGTTACACAGGACTCTGTGTATTATATTAGGGATTTTTACTTTATGTATTGACAAACATTAAAAGGATTTAGAAACAGAAATTGACCTTGTTTACATGTTTGAAAGTTTCTGTTCTTTGCTATGTTTTATACTAATCTCCATACAAAAGATTTGATTCAGTTGATATTCTCTTAAATAATGAAGAAATGATATCCAGGAAAATGAACAAAGAATTCTCTATATAACAATGCTCTTGTTGGGGTGCTTGGGTGGCTCAGTAGGGTTAAAGCCTCTGCTTTCGGCTCAGATCATGATCTCAGGATCCAAGGATCAAGCCCCACATTGGGCTCTCTGTTCAGCAGGAAGTCTGTTTCCCCCTCTCTCTCTGCCTGCCTCTCTGCCTACTTGTGATCTCTCTCTCTCTGTCAAATAAATAAATAAAATCTTTTAAAAAATAATGCTCTTATTACAGGAATTATGCATAAAAATATTATTTTCCTCTCAGGGCTTATTCTTAGCTCCAGATATTAGGCCATTTTCATAAAGAATCAATTTACTCTAAAGTCACCTTGTGGGAAGCACAGCTGCTTATTGGTAAGCATCTTGTTTGTGAATCCCTGCCACAAAGTAGCTTAGAAGGCTTTTTTTTTTTCAAGTTTTTATAGTTGATGAAAAATTACTCAACATGACTTTTGTACTGTTTGGGTACAGGAAGCAATACTGTCAATAAGAAAAAAAAATCCATATCTGAAAAATAGAGTCTTAAATAGTCTTAATTAGCAACATCAATAATCAAAAATGAATTACTGTGGGTATTTGGAAGAAAAGGGCTTTCAGTTTCCACATCTTTGCAGTAGAAATGCTGCCTTGCTAGACACATGCATGCACTGGGGTAAAGGTGGAGGCTCAATCTAATCTAAAAATATCTGTAGGGGGTGCCTACATGGCTCAGTCGGTTAAGAGTCTGCCTTTGGCTCAGGTCATGAACCCAGTGTCCTGGGATTGAGCCCCACAGAGGGCTCCTGGCTCAGTGGGGAGCCTGTTTCTCCGTCTCCCCCTACCCCAACCTCCTCTTATTCTCGATACCTCTCTCTTTCTCAAATAAATAAATAAAATCTTAAAAAAAAAAAAAGTGTCTGCCTTCTGCTGAGGTCATGATCTCAGTCAGGGTCCTGGGATCCACCCCACTTCTCCCTCTCCCTTTGCCTCTCTGTCCCCACTTATGCTCTCTTCCTCTCTCTGTGTCTCAAATAAATAAAATCTTTAAAAAAAAATCTCTCTAAGGCATTACAGTAATAACGTACACTGAATTTGATCAATGATATGTATACACACCATAAAATATGGAAAAATAGCCCTGCTATTATATCAAGGAATTAGATAACATATATGTAAAAAGGTGAAAAACATCTTGAAATAAATGATCAAGCATTGTTCCTTCATAATATAATTTCAATAAAAAGATGGGCTTATCAAAGAAGATGCCTTTCAAAATGAGCAAGCGAACAATAGAATTATATTCAAGCTATCTTCACATGTAAACATTTTTTAAAAAAGAAAAAAGAGAATTGAAATACTAAAGACTATCCAAACAGAACTGTTTCTTAGCGGCAGCAGTTTATTTCTGAGCATTGTCACCTATGAAGAGTATATTGCCCTGTCTTCATAAACATTCACGTATAAGTGAAGTAGACTGGGGCAGAATCCAATTTCTTCCCCCAAGTGAACTGTAATAATATTCACAATGATTCATATGAACAGTTTGAAAGACTTTCATGGGACTCCTTCGGTTCATGTAACAAGTCATGCCATGAGGCCATCTCTGTTGAGACTGGAGCTGTAGTAGCTAAGTAAAAGGAATAAGAACCCCAAGCTGCAGACTGAACAATCGCCAATATGTGCACCAGACAAATGACTGACCATCAGTATGAGTGACTTTTTCTGAGATATTCAAGCTTTCTTATCTACCCCTAGGAACCTGGGCACACACATGCTCTCTGCTCTTCAAAGGTAAATAAATGGAAGGACAGAGTACAGATCTCGATACTCTTCCAAATACCTATTCACCTAATTTAACCTGCAGGGGACATTTTGGCTTATATTGTTTTGCTTTAGTCTTCTCTATATGTGGGGTGGCGGGAGCAATTGAAATATTCTAAGTCTACTCTTCATGTCAAAGTCTACCTTTTGAGAGCTCAAACAATAAAAAAGAGAAATGTTGAATTTTGGAAAATGTCATTCTGTATTTTACTTGATTCATTTCTTTTGATTTCAAGCATAGCTTTGGGTTATTTTCATTATTTTTGGTTTCTTCCCTTTCATTTGAACAATAAAATTTTAAATACATATTCATTTTATATGGTACAAAGAATGTAATTGCACATCCAAAAATATAAGAAATAAATCCTAACAATAAAAATGAAAAAGAAAAGTAATGTGATCCAGCCTTATTTATCAATGTAGCAAAATATAAACTTCATTTTAGTGATTATTTTGTACAAAGCTGACTGTAGTCCCCAGGGCGAAATTGTCTGGCTACCATGATATCCTTTATCAATGACAACTCTAACCAACTATAGGGTATATGATCAAGAAACGTCCTCTTCTCCATGATAGCACCCAAAGCAAACCAGACTAGTGCTTTCCTAATTGTTTCTTAGAATCACCCAGCATGACACCATATCTGGTGATAAACTGCTCTCCTCTCCCTGTTACTGAAAGGTCCCCTGGCTCCTCTGATGTGCATTCTCCTTTGCTCCCACAAGTTAATAATGGTTTGCCTACAGACTTGGGATAAGTGGTTTTGCCTGGCAGACTCTAACAAGTTTAGCACTAACTTCACTGGGTGTGTTAGAACAAGTTCTTGGGTTTGTTAAAAAAAAAATGAGCATACCAACCATAAGCATTTGCATCCCAATTGAAGAGAAACTGTGTAATTACAAAGATTCTTATTTAATTGGATAGCTTTATTGAACACTTACTTGGGAAAAAAAGCATCTTATAGTTGTGTTTTCTTTTTATTACTTAAGTATAGTTGACATATGATATTAAGTTTTAAGTGTACAACATAAGGATTCAATTCTATGCCTTATTCAGTGCTCACCACAATAAGTATAGTCACCATCTGTCATCGTATAACATTATTATGGTGTTATTGGGTACATTCCCTATGCTGTACTTTTCATCTCTGTGACTCATTAATTTTATAACTGAAAGCTTATACCTCTTAATCTTCAGCTATTTCACCTAGCGGTTGTATTTGATACACGAAAGTAAGGCAGTCACTTTCTCTAGGTAGCTTATAATCAGCTATGTCAGATGAAATCTGCTATAAATAATCATAGTAGAAACTTAGACATATGTGCCCCAGGAGAGATGTTAAAAATAACATTAGATTTCCTTAATTTTATTTAACCAGGAGAGATAAAAACTACCTTAAGTTATCTTACTAGAAAACAATCTGTAAGGGATATCTGGGTGGCTCAGTCCATTAAGTGTCTGCCTTTGGCTCAGGTCATGATCCCAGGACCTGGGATCAAGCCCCACATCAGGCTCCTGCTCAGCAGTAATCCTGCTTCTTCCTCTGCCTGTTCCTCCCCTACTTGCGCTCTCTGTCTCCCACGAATAAATAAAATCTTTAAAAAAAAAAAAAGAAAAAGAAAACAATCTGTAAATGCCATAAAAAAGATACTAAAACATTGCTATATCCCTTTAATTTTATTATTCCAGTTCTCCCTTTTATATTAAAGTGATTATTTATTTACATTGTAATTATGCGGTTTTATGTTATAATTTAAATATTTATGAAAAAGTGCAATAACAATATATATAACGCTAATTTTTTTTAGGATTTTATTTATTTATTTATTTATTTAACAGAGAGAAAGATAGAGAGAGAGAAAGCATAAGCAGAGGTGGGGCAGACAGGGGGAGTGGGAGAAGCAGGCACACTGCTAGGCAGAGAGCCCAACATGGGCTCAATCCTAGGACCCCGAGATCATGACCTGAGCCGAAGGCAGACACTTCACTGACTGAGCCATTCTGGTGCTCCTCTGATAACATTAATTAAAAGAAAAATTATTACAGAACAAAATCAGATACAGTAGTAATAGGCTATGCTCATTCAGTACCAATAAATCACTCCCCAATATCTGTGACTTAACCTAATACACTTTTTCTCATTGTGCTATACATTTAAACCGAGTGAAGAGCTCACACAGTTCCATGTGTCACATAAGGATGCAGAGTGCCAGGCACACTCTATTGGCTCTCACTGATCTTCTTTTGTGTGACCCCTTTCCTCTTAGTGTGGGAAACCTTTGACTTTCTCTTAACCAATAATATATGGCAAAAGGGATGTGATGTCATTCCCCAGATTGCATTACATTATATAAAACTCCATCTTAGCAGATGGAAAAAGACTCTCCTTTTGGCTTTAGAAAAACAAACTGCCATCTGTGAAGTGCTTATGGAGAGGATCATGTAGCAGAGAACTAGAGGCAGGCCCTACAGTCTGGAGGCAGCTTGTATCTGATGTTTAGTAGGACAAGCAAATTAATTCCGCCAGCAACCTCAATGAGCTTGGAAGCAGGTTCTTCCCCAAACCCTTCAGCTGAGAAAGCAAACCAGTCAACATCTTGACTGCAGCCTTGTGATACCCTGAATAGAGGACCCAGGTAAGACCTGCTCAAACTTCTGGCCCATGAATCTGTAAGATTTAAAAAGGTATGTTGTGGGGGTGCCTGAGTAGCTCAGTCAGTTAAGTGATTGACTCTTGGTTTCAGCTCAGGTCATGATCTTATGATCATGGGATCAAGCCCCTCAACAGGCTCCCCACTCAGCAAGGAGTTTGCTTGTCTCCTCCCTCTCTGCCTCTCCCTTGCTTATGCTCTCTCTTTCTCTAAAACAAATAAATTAAAAAAAAAAACAAAAAAAACAATGGCATGTCGTGATAAGCCTCTAAGGTTGTGGAAGTTTGTTACACAGAAAAGAAAAAAACAACAACAACAAACTAATTCCATATTTTTTTTAGTAATATCTTTGTAACACAACACACCTCTTCCATTTTAAGGTGGAGAAGAGAACACTTTGAAAACAGGTACTGATTCTTCTGTACTTCTGCCTGGAAATACTACCTGTCACTTGAACCCACAACTATTGGCTTGGCTGTCTAAATGAGAAAGGCTGAGAAACATGAGAGCACAGATGGTTTGCAGTGTACCGTTTTGTAAGCCACAATTTACCTTTTTGTTTTTTAAACAACAGAATACGTTTCCTCTTCATTTCTGCAAACAAGCACATTAACCTTGCCCCATGACAGGTAAGACAGAATCTAAATCAGGCATGGTCTTAAAATTGAAGTCAAATTATGAGTTGTATGTGGTACTACATAAGGTCTGTAATTAGGTCTTGGTCATAAAAAGCGATTTTATGTCCCATTCACATCATAATACCATGGTGGGATAGGGAAAGGGCAAACCCAATTAATATTTTCATTTGGCATGCTCCTTGATCATACTGATTTTCTGGCTATACAGAGTCATCTTTTTTATTACTAATATTTACCTCTAAATTTTAATTTTATTTTTCATTATATTTATTTCATTTCATTTTATTGTTTATTATCTTGCTTAGCCATATCTGAAGTGTTTGAGAATATTATCCACTGAAGATTCTGCAGCAGCTCATTATATATCTTACTCATAGAAGTTTGAAGGC
>CM053603.1:168993961-169104433 GCA_028646535.1 Procyon lotor | reverse complement strand
GTATGACATATTGCCTTTTTTATATTATGTAAAATAAATTCAGTTTCACTTCTGAATTACTGTCCAAGAAATAGCAATGATGACTGAAAAAGCACATTAATGTCATGTCAAATGCTTTGGTGATTGTTTCACTGTGATTTTATCATATTAAAGGACAGAGAGTGTAAATATTTCTCTATAACAAAATATTTAACAGACTCTTTTCTCTTTTTACTTTATACTCTCAGGTTAATCTCAGTAGTGTATGTATAGGGTGTTATGTTTTTCAAATCTAATATATTATCACCAGTTCAGTTCCTTCAATGAGATTAAGACATGGAGATTGAACATACACTCACAAGATGTGTAAAAAGTACTAAGTCCAAGGTCAGTTATGGGAAAACCTCTATTTTTCCTAACCTTATGCTTCTAGTTAGAAGAAATTCTCTTAGAAATGTTAGAATGAATTCTTACTCTTTGTCCTCTTCTTCGTCCTTCTACTCCAGGAGAAAAGACAGGATTTTCATGCTTCTCTATGGTTGCTTGGAGAAAATATTGAGCCCTCTTCTTGAGAGTCAGCCAGCCTCTCCACAGTGTTTATCTGTTTTGGTCAGTTTTCTGCTTTGTGGTATGGTGCTGCACGAGGGGAGGAGTCTGCCATCATCTAGACATGCCAGTGAATGATTCAATAGCCATTTCCCCAACTCAGTGATACATTAACTATCCTACTAAATATCCTAGTAATATCCTAGTAATTTTTAATTGAGTTTTAACAGTAAATTCACTGCTACATCTACTTTTCCGTTGATTATAAACGTGTAAGGGGTAGACAGTTTATGACAGTCAGCCTCCAAGAAGCCCATGACTCTATTGTCCCGAAATTCACAGCCTTGTGTAGTCTTCTGGCACACGGAATGAGTCTGACCTGTGTAATCATAGTAATATGGGAATGATATTGTGTAACATTTGAGGCTTGGTCATAATCTCACTGTGGCTTCTGCCTTGCTCTTTCCTGGAGCTCTTTCCTTGCACTTTCCTGCCTTCCTTCTCCAGAATGGCTCATTTCCAGATGAGCCGTTCTGAGAAAGCCAGCAGCCATGTCCCAAGTACACTCGAGCAGCTCTAAAAGGAAGTTATTATGGTGAGAAACCGAGGACTCTGCTTCAGTAAACATTAACTTTCAAACATTTGGGTGAGTTCTTTAGAAACAGATCTTCCAGGGGTGCCTGGGTGACTCACTGGGTTAAAGCCTCTGCCTTCGGCTCAGGTCACGATCTCAGGGTCCTGGGATCAAGCCCGCATTGGGGCTCTCTGCTCAGCAGGGAGCCTGCTTCCCCCTCTCTCTCTGCCTGAGGTTAGAGGAGAAGCAGGAGTTCCCATGTGAACAGGACTTTGTCTTACTCAGAGCTAACTTTGCAATCCTATGTATGGCAGTGAAAGTATTTGGAATTCCAAAAGTATCTGGGGAATAAATAAATTAATGAATTAATGTTTCATTGGCTATTTTCTTACCATACCATCCTTTATTTTCTGGTTAAACAGCATAAGGCACTAACAAAAATCTTTTTGTCTTTCAGGTATACTGTTGTGGCAAAATATTATCTTGTGATAAAATAAACCTTCAGTGGGTTTTGAAATAATAAAAGATAATATTTATTTATTTATTTATTTATTTATTTATTTATGTTTTTATTTATTTGACAGAGATAGAGAAAGCACAAGCAGGGGAGTGTCAGGCAAAGGGGAGAAGCAGGCTTCCTGTGATCAGAGAGCCCAATGTGGGACTCTGCCCAGGATGTTAGGATCATGACCTGAGCTGAAGGCAGACACTTAACCAACTTAGCCACCCAGGCATCCCTAAAAAATTATATTTAAAAATTCCTCAACTGTTGTTTTCTGCTGCATAGATGTTACAAATGGAGACAACATGCAGAACAAAATGAAAACTATTCCTTTTTTTTTTTTTTTAAGAGGGAGAGAGAGAGAATCATAAGCAGCCTCCACACCCAGTGTGGAGCTCAACTAGAGGCTCCATCAAATGATTCTGAGATCATTAACTAAGAAGAAATCAAGAAGTGGATGCTTAACCAACTAAGCCATCCAGGCACCCCAAAATGAAAACTATTCTTAATTATATACTATAATTTTGAAAAGAGTAAACAGCCATCTAAAGTTCTTAATTCATCAAACAAGCAACGAAAGCATTCGGTTATACGATTTTTTGATAGTGTTTAGCTTGTATTTTTCTGTCATGGCTATGACATCGTGACTGTAGGATCTAATGGAAAAGATTCTATGTTTTACAGAATTCATAAGCACATGCATAATCAGAACCATACACAAAGATTCATACTATTTCTTAGAAAACATACTATTTATTTTTTTAATTTTTTTTTTTAGATTTTTAAAATTTATTTATCTGACACAGAGAGAGATCACGAGTAGGCAGAGAGGAGAGAGAGGGGGGGAAGCAGGCTCCCTGCTGAGCAGAGAGCCCAAATGCGGAGCTCAATCCCAGGACCCTGAGATCATGACCTGAGCTGAAGTCAGAAGCTTTAACCCACTGAGCCATCCAGGTGCCCCAAAAAACATACTATTTAAATAATACACTGTATTTTTTAAATAATACACTATAATTTTTAAATAAATGTAAAATAAATATTTTCCTGTTTATACTTACTTTAAAACTCTTTCTCGTTCTTAAACTATATATATTTTATTCCTAAAAGGTAATTTTCTTTAAGGTACTCAAATTTTTCCTTCCGTGATTGTTAATTTAATCTACTGTTTTTCCAGATCTTCAAATCTCCACAATACTTAGTGTTATATGGACAAAACCTGGATGTATATTTATTGAAATAAAATATTTTAAATGGAACATTATCTAAGTCTTTTAAGTAGTCTGGAACATCAGTTACTACCTTATCCATAAAAATTTATCTTTGGTCATTCTGTAAGGCAACTAGCCTATTATTTTTTCCCTAGATTCCTATCAATGATAAAATCTACCTCCCTCATGTGAAAATGCTTGAACTGCTAAAGTAAATTAAATGTTTTGCAATTAAGAACCTGACACATGCACAAGTTTGTTAATTATTACACATATCATTTGATAATAGACAATCATACATCTGCCTGGTGTTTATTTGAAAAGCAAAAATAAAAACAAAAAAACCAAAACCCCCCAAAAAACCATTTTTCCCTTGAGTAACACATTTTACCACTAGGTGGTAGTATATCCTTTAATTTTCCTTTACATAGCATTTCCTCATTGGACTAAAATTTCAATTTATCCATTTTAATTGTGATGAATCAAAGAAATCACATTGTTTGCAGTTGACATTTTTTAAAATTTCTAGATTTTCAACATCTCATAAGACATTTAATTTTTCTTTAATGCCTACTGGAAACTGTTAAAGATACACAAACTAAATACATTTATGATGGCTATTAATGTTCTGCTTCTCCTTATTATTAAGAGAATATAGATGTCATTGAGTTTTTGAGAGAGGTTGGTACCATTTTTATTGCTACAGATTGGAAATACCACTTTTTCCCACCAGATTATTTTGATACCTAAGTTATACTTTGCAGACTTTCTCCCTCACTGCCACTCCTACATGGAGTGGCAGTGAGGGAGAAAAAATAATTAATCCTAAATATAGGATTCCTAATTCCTTAATCCTAATTCCTAAATCCTAAATATAGGATTCCTAATTCCTTAATCCTAAAAATAATTATCCTAAAATAATTCTCCTACATAGATACTCTCTTTGTGAAGGTATCAGTTCTGTACTCTCAAGAGAAAAGAAAATACAGCCCCATAGAGTTTATTTTTCAATTAATAGCAACAAAGACTTTCATGGGATACTTGTGTGTAGTAGTCCTTTTTCTTAGAATAGTGTTACATTGGTTTTAAAGAAACCCAAAAAGTGCCAAAGCCATGTTCTTCTTTTCCATACTTACCAACATAAATGCTATTCAGTGTCTTTAAAAATAATATCTATTGCTACAGATTCATTCACTGCATCGATTTAAACATTCTTAATATGAAAGATTGGCAAATTATTAGGGTACTAAACCTCTCAAATCCTGCTGGTGGATGTATAAACAAGGATAAACTAACTGGAGGATAATTGGGCAATATGTTTGCATTTGGGTAAAGTAAATGAGCACTGCAAATGTATTTCCAAGGAAATAATGAGAAAGTCTGAACAAATTATTCATAAGGATGTCCAGTACAGTATTATTTATAGCCATGAAATATTTGATGTAATCTAAATATATAATTATATAAACTTGTTAAATTTTTTATGATGAATCTTACAGTGGCTAACTAAATAATTATTAAAATCAGTTAAGAATGTGTTTTCATGATCATGAAACATTAATAAAATTCTTAAAATAAAAATGCAACTTATAAAATATTAAGAATATTACTTATGTAAAAAGTCTTGGTGTACTTATACCTATATTTATCTAAACAATATCCATAACACTATACCTTCATGTCTATCAGTACATCCTAAAAAACACAAAGGATTAGAATCTAAGCTCAATGGTGAATATTTCTGCTAATGAAAACATAGGAAAAAAGAATTATGCTATACATCTGAATTAGAAAATTTAAATTTAAATTTAAAATACACTGGGAGTCACCTGGTTGGCTCGGTTGGTTAAGTATCCAACTGTTGACCTCAGCTGAGGTCTTGACATTGGGGTTGTGAGTTCAAGCCCGGCACTGAGCCCCATGCTGGGTGTGGAGCCTACTTTAAAAGCACAAACAAAAATAAAAACCACTACATACAATTAGGAAAAAGAAAATTTTAAATATAATATTTTTTAAAACAAAATTTTTTTAAATGCTATGCTTTTCATCTCTGTGACTATTTTATAACTGGAAGTTTGTACCTTTTAATCCCCTTCACCTATTTCACTCATCTGCACTCACTACCCATACTCTGGCAATCACCAGTTTGTTCTCTGTATTTAAAGTCTGCTGGTTTCTCTGTTCATTTGTTTGTTTTGTTTTTTGATTCCACAGATCAATGAAATCATATGGTATTTGTCTCTTTCTTATTTCACTGAGCATAATACCCTCTATGTCCACTATTATAAAGAAAGCAAGAAGTGTGAGTATTGCTTAATTATTATACTGTAATGTATGCTTTATGAGATATTCATGTATTTTAAATTTTAAAGCATTTATTAACTTGTAAATTATTAATCTGTAGGTTCAATTTTCTACTATCAGCACTAAATGTTTAATTATAAACAAAAACTGCTTGGGTTACCACAGTACAGCCTCTCCCAGGAGTGTAGCATGTAATAGGTGTACAGAACATATTTGAAGTTCATTTTTTTGTTAAATGAGAGAACATTTGGAGATCATTCCAGACCATTCTAGAACATACCAAAAATTCATTTTTTTTCCCAGCACCTTTATGCTTGAAGAGCCTTCTGGTAATTATGAATTACTAAATATGACCTTGGCAAGGCAGACTGATATCCACACTTCGACTAGGACTTGGGGACATGGTCACAATGTACCTTCAAGGAGACCACTTGCTTTTAGAAATTAGTGCCATAGGTAGCCTTCCCAGCTCTCTCGTTCAAACGTCCTCATTTCTTAGTGTCTAATAATCTGCCTTCCTTCACTGAAGTAAGTGAATGACCTTCATTTTTAGAAATTCTTCCTAAGCTATTTAGTTTGTGTTTTTCAAAGGCACCAGATTGTCCCTTCAGGAATGCGTTACTTCTCTGGATGGTTACATTTCTTAAATTGCTAAGTTCCCTCAATAATTCACGGTCAAAGGGAAACAGGATAATAATGTGCTTTCATACTAAGTACCTACTGTATTTTGACTGCAGATTATTTCCTCCTGAAATCTAAATAATTATGTACTTTTAAAAACAGAGGTTCTAGATTTAGAAATCTCGTTATTGACCATGTAGTGAATTTATAAGATTTCACTGAAGAGTGGTGAATATTTAGCAGTCTTAGCATTACTTCATGTAAAATTAAGGCACTTAAAGTAGTTTCTATTGAAGTATAGGCTCCTCACAGACATAGTTTCTGTATATTTGAGGACAGCTTTCTTAAAGCTATTGAAAGTGATTGTCTTTCTTTCTCCCCTCTCTCTCAAAAATAACAACCAATAAATAACTCAGCAATAAATCTGATCACTCTATTTGTTAAGTCCGTTGAAGCAAGCTGGGTTACTGTTTTATGGGCTATTTATATTAGTTGAATTCAACTCAATTCTCTCCCTGCCCTAAATTTTATGTGTACAAAAGTTCAGATCAACTTCTTGAGTATGGTAGTTTTACTTGTAATTGCCAAACCTTGGAAGCAACCAGGACATCCTTGGTATGGATTGGAAAACTTAATGTTATTAAAATGTTCATACTGTTCAAAAGAATCTACAGATTCATTGTGATCCCTGTGAAAATCCCAATGGTATTTTTTTAGCAAAAATAGATAAAACAGGGGCACCTGGGTGGCTCAGTCATTAAGCATCTGCCTTCGGCTCAGGTCATGATCCCAGAGTCCTGGGATCAAGCCCCGCATTGGGCTCCCTGCTCGGCAGGAAGCCTGCTTCTCCTGCTACCATTCCCTCTGCTTGTGTTCCCTCTCTCACTGTGTTTCTCTCTGTCAAATAAATAAAATCTTTTAAAAAAAAGATAAAACAATTCTAAAATACATATGTAATCTCAAAGATTCTGGATAGTTAAATCAATCTTGAGAAAGAAAAACAAATCAGGAGGCCTTGTACTTCCTGATTTCAAAATATATTATGAAGTTTTATTAATTGAGACAGATTGGTACTAGCAAAAAGACAGACATATATATCAATGGAACAGAATAGAGAGCTCAGACATAAAATCTCCTATGTGCTGTCAAAGGATCTCTGATAAGTTGCCAAGACTACACAATGGGGAAAGGATAATCTCTTCTCACGTGCTGAGAAGCAGGAGGCCTACGTGCAAAGAATGAAGCTGTATCATTACCTTACAGCATATAGAAGCATTAATTCAAAATGGGCTAAAGGGCTAAACATTAGACCTAAATCTATGAAACTGTTAGAAGAAAACAGGGAAAATCTTCATGGCATTGATTTGGCAATGATTTCTTAAAAGCATGGGTCACAAAAGCAAAACTAGACATAAGGGACCACACCAAACTTAAAAACTTCTTTACAGCAAACGATACATATAACAGAGTCAAAAGGCAACCTACATAGGGGTGCCTGGGTGGCTCTGTGGGTTAAACCTCTGCCCTTAGTTCAGGTCATGATCTCAGGGTCCTGAGATCAAGCCCCGCAGCATCGGGCTTTCTGCTCAGCAGGGAGCCTACTTCCCCCAACCCCCGCCTCTGCCTGCCTCTCTGCCTACTTGTAATCTCTCTCTCTCTCCCTGTGTCAAATAAATAAATAAAAATCTTTTTAAAAAAAAGGCAACCTACATAATAGGAGAAAATATTTTTTTTTTAAAGATTTTATTTATTCCACAGAAGGAGGGAGATCACAAGTAGGCAGAGAGGCAGGCAGAGAGAGAGGGGGAAGCAGGGTCCCTGCTGAGCAGAGATCCCGATGCAGGGCTCGATCCCAGGACCCTGAGATTATGACCTGAGCTAAAGGCAGAGGCTTTAACCCACTGAGGCACCCAGGCGCCCAATAGGAGAAAATATTTTCAACCCATCTACCTAATAAAGGTTTAATACCCAGAATATATAAAGAAAGCCTACAACTCAACACAAAAACAAATAACCTGACTTAAAAATGTGCAAAGGACTTCGAATACATATTTCTCCGAAGAAAATATACAAATGACCAAGAAGTATAAGGAAAGATGCTCAACATCACTAATGGTCAGAGAAATACAAATCAAAATCACAATAAAATATCACCTCACACTTCTTAACATGGCACTATCAATAAAGTAAAATTAAATTAAATTAAATTAAATTAAATTAAAAATATTGATAGACACATGGAGAAATTGGAACCCTTCTATGCTGTTGGGAATGTAAAATGATGTGACTGCTATGGAAAACAGTTAGGAGGTTCGTCCAAAAAAATTAAAAATTGAAATACCATTGACCCATTAATCCCACTTTGGGGATTTTTCCCAAAGAATTGGAAAAAAGATCTTGAAGAGAAATTTATACACTCATGTTCACTGCAGTGTTATTCACAATAGCCAAGAGGTGGAAGAAAACTAAATGTCCATTATGTCTGAATAAATTTTAAAAAATGTGATATAAACACACAATAGACTGTTATTCACCCTTATAAAATAAGAAACCATCATATTCTACAACATGGATGAAACTTGAAGACATTGTGCTAAGTAAGATAAACCAATCATGAAAAGACAAATACTGCATGATTACATTTACATGAGGTACCTAAAGTAGTCTTACTTTTAGAAACAGAAAATAGAATGGGGTGATTGCCAGGGGCTGGGGGATAGGAGGAAAAGGTGAGTTGTTCAATGCACGTAGAGCTTCAGTTTTGGAGGATGGAAAAGTCTAGTGATCTGTTGTAAAACAATGTTTATATAATTAATATTACTGTACTGTGCACTGCAACATGATTAAGAGGATAGATTTTATGTTTTTATTGTTTTTGTTGTTTACCACAATAAAAAAATAGAGGATTGGCAAATACAAGTCCCCAAAAATTAAAAATCAGGCTAATAGAAAATATGAAAAAAAAAGCCAATGCACACTATTTGATTGCTTAAATGTTTGAACATTTGAATACTTGATTATAACTCATTAGAATACTAAAATGTTCTATTACTCGATGCATTTGCCACATTGTGTTATAACCTAAATATTCTAAGAAAAAAACATTACAAATTCAACCATGAAAAACTCATATAATAGTAAAATTAATGAGCATGGTAAATAGCCACCCTGTGTGTGTGGATTAATACTAGTTTTTCTGAAGGCCTTTCCTTAATATAATTTAATCCCTATTTTACTCTTGTTTTTTTTCTCTGTTTTCCCATTTATATTGCTGTTAATCTTCTACCTACAAATAAGCAGGTAAAACCCTTCCAAAAGGTGTACCTTCATGTTTAAAGCATTTTAATTCACTTCTCACTTGGGCTTTTTAAATCTCTAATTAGAAATCCTTTAATACCCCTCAGTATAGCCAACACATTCTGTTTTTATATTTTCAACTCTTTTTCAGATTGTCTCATAGATTATCAAGAGATTTGCATGAACTAAATTGGCATTATTTTTTCTCAACAAAATCTTGTGATTTGATTCTAATCCATTGGCTCTGTCATTTCCCAATCACCAGAGCTAAAACTTTTCGGTACAGTACACTTTTCTCTCTTTTGGCTTTTCCAATGAATCTACTATAATCAAGTTTCTTAAATTTGTTATTTGTTTATATATTTTTACTCACCATATAGTTTTACTATTACTATAACGTGGGGCATTTTTATCTCATAAAACTGAACTAGATAAATCATCTATAATCTATAGTTTTAAAACGTCTCCTCCTCTCAGTCTGCAAACATTTACTAGATTAATTTTTCTTAAGCATTGATTTCATAATGAAATGCCAAACTCAAAATCTCTAGAACGTGTAAATCCCAATCTTTGTAATCAGACAGTGAGTCCTTCCGTATTGCTTTCAACCTTATTCCTTTTAAATGGGGTGTATAACTCTCAATTGATGTGGTAAAGTGAAAACTTCTAACTTAATTTTTTTCTTAGCTTATTTACTTGTGCAAGTCCCATCCTGTGTTAACCGATGGAAACACTTCTAGTATATTTGAACTTTCCTATTCCTAGCATCTGTTCCAGAGTTAGATTTACTTCTAGCTGGCATGTGCATTTGCCAAAGCATGGGTACAGGGACAGGAAAGCACTTAGCCCTTGGTGTCTGGTTCCACCTGTCAATAGAGATATTTTAGCTCTCCTTCCCGAGTCTCAGTTATTTGACCATATAGATTGCTGCTAAGATCCTCCTGGTTCCCATAGACATGATCCCAGTGGCAGTCTCTGTGTTATTTTGATGCGAGTGTTGCAGAACCCAGACTGAATCCTGGTGGAAAAACCAAGCAGCACTCAAGACAAGGAGGTTTGGAGATTTATTAATCACTGGTGAGCTCAGAGGAGACCCTTCTCCAAAGGTCTGAGCCAGGAGCACAAGCAGGAGGGTAATTTATACCCTCCTACATGCGCATACTTGGTATTTGGTGCGCTCGGGGAAATGGGGTAGAAAGAAGAAGCAGAAGGCCTTTGAGACAGGCTGGAGTTCCCTCGCCAGTTTGGTGGGTCAGCTTAAAGTACAGTTTTTTCCTTATCATGAGTAAATCATGTCTGTAGCTTCAATGTCTCACTAGTTAACAGGCATCATTGAAGTTTGTTTAATATTTGGTTGCCAAGACTAAATATTTAGCCTCTCTCTACTTGATGTCTTTTCATACTGTCCAGAGGTTTTAGGAGTAGGGTAGGGGTTTTCTCTTCTCTCAGGTTCCAAAAACTTTGGACTCTCAGTTTATTAAGCCAAGAGTAGAAACAACAACCAGGTCCACTTCATTTATGACTCAAAAATATCTAGACTCCCTTGGTTTTCTTCTTTGTCTGCCCTAGGTGATGGGGTTTTGTAATATAAGAGAGGTTTGGTGGGGTGAGTTCTGGAACTGATGACCAAGGAGGAATTCTTGGTGCAAAATGGTGGTTTTATCAAAGCACATGGCAGGTCTCCAAGGGCAGAAAGAGTTGCTACGCAGTGGTTGTGAAGGGTGGCTGATTATATGCTGTAGGGTTGGGAGATGTAAGGAAAAGGGAGGTTTCAAAAGGATTTTCATATGTTAAAAAAGACTCACAGGATACCTGAGGCCTTGCCATTGTCAAGTTAAGGTTGTTTTTGCCTCTAAGAAGACATTAACATGAAGATAGTTGGGAGCTTCCTGGAGGAACATTACACTCTGCCCACTTCAAGTATCTTCAAGGGGCTGCAGGTTATAAGGATATTTAACTGTATCTCCATTCTCTTCTGGAAGCTACTTATTGATAGAAATGCTTTGTTCTTGTAGATTGCTAAGACATTTGTAAACTGAGGGAGACTCCAGTCTTGAAGGATTGTGATCTCTACAGGTAACTATTTGTAACTATTTGTTTTTCCTTTCCTTAGCTTTAGGGCAGCCAGGAGTGCCTGAGGAATGTCACTCATATCCCATGGTGACCAGGGGGCTGGGGGGAGTTCTTGGCTTCTCCTTTGTCCTCAGTTTGCATTCTGTTCCCTCATTATTAGGGATACCTAGATTTATATATTTCTATCTGTATCTATATATGTACCCTCTTTTTTTCCCCCCTATTTGAGACAAGGAAGTTAAAACCTAATTAAATCTTAGGTTAGCAATTTTGGTGATTACCCTTGAAACAATGAGTACAAAATATTCCTGTCTGAGCAGAGAGAGAAAAACAGAGAAAATAAATACATGGCAAAACAGCAAATGATTCAAAGTGTGTTCACACATCATTTAATTTAGATGAACTCATTGCACATTAAATATTTGCTAACATAGCAAACCAGCAGATGTCAAAGTCCATAAAACCTTTAATTTTTCTTTCCTCATCTGTGCTCATGAAATCCCTTTCCCACAGTCTTCCTCAAATTTCAATTATTCTGAAAAGTTTTTCACAGCAACTTCAGATGAAGGTTGTTTCTTGTGGTTGATCTCTGAAGGCAGGATGAATACCTCGCTCAAAATTTAGTTCAGAAGAATGATGATCCCACATACGCACAAGTAGTTTTGAGAGGTCTGTCACTCACTAATGAGGTTTTCTAGGGAGAACATGGAAAATTCCAAAACAGGTCTGATTAGACAGGTTTGGAAAGAAGGTATGGATGAGTGACTTGTGAGTTTTCTTATATAGGGAATGGGGCTAGAGTGAGGATTCCTACTGAAGAGGAAAAATTACCCAGAGCGGGCCCAGACCAGGAGGCCCCAGAAGATGGAAAGTTACTAACAATAAGCTAGAGATAACCAGAAGCCCTACTGGGAGCCAGAGACAACCAACCTCTTCTGCTTCTGTGAACAGGCTTCCCGCCACAGGCTCCCTGCACTACTGTTCCTCCCCCAAAGCAGCCCCCGCATCCCCAGTTTAAACCCACCTACCAGCAGTCATCATAGCCCTTGGAACCTGACTGCCTGCAGTTTTCTATAAAAGCCCTAGATCCCTGTTGCTTGGGGCCCAGAACTTCCAGCATGAGCTCATCTGGGTCCGCCGTCATCAAATAAACTGAGAGAGCAGGAAAAAAAAAAAAAAAAGAGGGGCTAACTTCATTTTGTGATATACCTGTCATATTGTATATAACCCCTATACAATCGGCTCCTGAGAAAGGTCACAGAATGTCAGAACATTGCCTAGCCGGTCCTTGAACTAGTTTGAGTTAGCGGATAAGAATGCGGAATCCCTAACTGTCACAGAATGCAAACCCCGCCTTTTGCCCACCAAACTTGTGATTGGAATAATAGGCTAGTTTGAACAGTTACCTTACCCGCCAAACCTGCGCGCCAAATTAGATCAGAGTAATAGGCTAGTTCAAACGGTTACTATAAGGTAAATTGTGATTCAACTGGCCACCTGTGTGTGGACCGACATGACTATGCAACTTTCCGCGTGTGTTACAACCTCATTGGCCACCTGTGTGTGGACCGACAATGATTATGCAACCTTCCACGTGTGTTACAATCTCATTGGCCACCTGCATGTGGACCGACATGACTATGCAACTTTCTGTGTGACCACTGGCCCCTATAAAACTGTTACATCCCTTGACCTAGGGGTCCAAGTCCTGACCCTGCTGTGTCGGATATACTTGGGCCCAAGCTCGAGCTTGCAAATAAACCCTCTTGCGTTTGCATCAGTATTGGCTCCTCGGTGGTCTCTTGGATTCGAAATCGGGGGCATTACAAAACCCAAGTTCTTCTACTTCTCTGAGTGTCACTTGCTTTCTCGCAGGTCTGATTATTTAATGCAACACTACAGGAAGGCCTGGATTTGCATGACTTGAATTTCCCACCACTACCAAGAAAGAAACATGAGATTATTTATATTAATTATTTAAAATATTCCATACTGGGCATGGATGATATGACCTAAGAGTAATATATTAAAATGAAATGTTCCACATTTATAATCAGCTTCAGAATATCAGACCCCATAGATATTTCTCTGTGGTGAAAATAGTTAATATGGCTAAATATGTAATAAAGCTGTCCTTGAGGTATGAAACACATTGTACAAGAGCTACTTTGAGGAGGGGTGATTACTCTCATTGTTTCTCTCCATTTAACGACTGTATTTGGTCTGAACTTAAACCTGGAAATAATCAGTTGCACTTAACACTGGACAGTTATAAACTTAAAGTCATACTCCTCCCCCCATAAGCGATATTATTTAGATTGCTAACTCCATCCAACCCAGTGAGCAACTGGTAAGTACTTTGCAAGCATAGATGTAGTTAATCTACTCCCTTTAGTCCCTATTTCAGCAACTTCTCAGCCACAATTTGCCTTCACCTTCAAAAGAACAAAAAGGAACTTCTTTAAATGGCCACCCATGGGGTGTCTCAAAGCCTTACCAATGCACATAATCTTTGAAGGCAATATCTAATCATTTCCAACTTTCAGAAGTAGAAGCATGACATGACATTGATGGCATTCTCCTCTGAAGAAATTCATTCTACGTACTCACTCAGGGCAGGCAGACATTCACAGAGGAGCTCACAAACAGTGATGGGTCACAGCCTTACACAAAGTACAAGGCCCCAAGACTTCAATAAAATTTGAGAGTTATTTGATTAGATAAGGGGTACTCTATCCTGACACTGTTAAGAAATTGATTGTCTCATCACCCACAACATTAAAATACAAACCCAATATCTTTTAGATTTTTTTTTAAGTTCTGGGAGCAACACATTCATTCTTTATTCACAAATTTTACTTAAGCATTTGTATGCTGGTAACTTACAAACTGGCCCATTCTGAATGGACCATCCCCAACAAATGTTCTAGAACGTGTTAGAATTATAATACAACAGGCACTCCGATTCGTGTCCCACAGAGACTTGTTTAGGGGATTTAAAAACCTCCTTTCATGTCTTTTAGAGTCTAGACCACCCACAATGTTGTCCGTGGGTTTCTGATGCAAGAAACTACTTTTCTTCTGTTTGTGCCATCAGAATGCTAATACCTGGTTGGCTACTGCACTTTCCTTGTATCAGAGGCTTTCACAGGCCCTTAGCCCATAACTCATTTTATTTGCATACTCATGGAAATGTCACTCTGCTACCTCAGTATGGCTACCAGCCTCTGGCTAAAATGAAAATGCTACCTACAGGCAAGAGCCAAACCTGTACCCTGTGACATATACTGTGGAGTTCAGTTTTAAGTTCCTCCAAGACAGGCCTAAGGGTACAAGGTAGGGGCGTGCCAGAAAAAGATAGGCCTAAGATTATGGGCGTGAAACTATTCCTGGAATTTATCTTCCCTGTGTGATGCCTAGCCCCTGAGTTGTTCAAATGCACCAATGAAATGCATAGATTCAGGTAATTGCCATATAAAGAATAAGGAACTCACCTAAGTGTGTAGTGACATAAGTGCTTGTTTACTCGAATGCATAAAGATGCTTCAAAGGAGAGAGGTGGGGCTTCTCGCCTTAGCACTGCACTGTGTAGTGTGTGCCAGTGGGAGCCCCAGCTAGCTGGAAATAAACCCTCTTGCTCTTGCATCCAGCCTGCCTTTTGTGGGTTCTTTTTGGGAGGGTCTCGATCCGGACATAACAATACAACTTTTAGGAGGAGCCGTCTTTCCTTGTCCTCAGCCCCTGCTGGATGTCACAGTGCTGGAGATGGCCATCCCTGTCCTGGATCCCACGGCAATTGGAAAGTCTTTTGGGATCAACTGAATGAACGTAAATAAGGGACAGGCAGTGCTAGGTAGGGAGAAATAGGGGCCTAAGTGGCCAGGCTCACAGAAATCCCCAAAATACGGAGGTGTGAGGAAACCAAAGATACCAGAAAAAACCCAAACCATAGCACTCTGCCCTAGGCATGTAGAGTGGGTGTCTTTTTTATGATAATCATCAATGATCAACAAAGAATGGCCAGACCCTAAAAAGGAAGTCAGTTATTGAATGTGTCCTAGTCCTCGCTCAGTGGTGACATCAAAGAGATGTTAAAAGGATTTAAGTTCTCTGGCTAGCTTTCTATAACAGTCCAACTTTAAAGGCCCACAGTGACAATCCTGTTAGGACCCCTCTCACTCTTAAGAGCTTCTTTTGTATCTTCACTTAATAAACTTCTGTTGCTTTACTCACTCTCTTTTGTCCGCGAGATTCATTCTTTGATTCCATGAGACAAGAACCTAGCTTTCCCATTTGAAACAGAAAAGATATTTTTATAATTTATAGATGAAAGCATTGTCATTGCACATGATGGAGTTTATTGGATAGCTGCTGCTTTTCATCCCTTAAGTAGGATATCATTGATTAAGGATGAAACTTAGCCTCAGTACAACTGACCGAAATTCACTGAGTCATTTTATCATTGAAAATCTTGGTCAACAATGGGCCCATGTTCATATTTTGACAGAATCATTTGTCCATGACAGTGGTCCTGTCACCTGTCCAGGCTGACTGCAACAACAAAATTTCCACATACAAGTTTTTTCCCTTAGGGAAAGAAATATGGGAATTTTGTGTCTCACAAATGCCCACAATATATATCAAGATCATATGTCCTTCCACATAATTGAACCACACTACAGGTATTTATAAAGACACTCCTTATCCCCTTCAGAGTACAGACATTGTTGGTAGTGATCAAAACACTCACTTCACAAAATATACAATGTTGAGCTCATGGATTAGAGTCCTCCAGAGAAACAGAAAAAAGGATGTGTGTGTATGTATGTGTGTGTGTGTGTGTAAAAGAAATTTCTTTTTAAAAAATATTTATTCATTTGCTTGAGAAAGAGAGAGAGAATGAATGCAGGAAGGAGAGAGAAATTCCAAGAAGAATCTTCCCTGGGCATGGAGCCCAATGTGGAACTTGATCTCAGGTCTCCAATATCACCACCTCAGCCAAAATCAAGTTGGTCACCCAACTGACTGTGTCACCCAGGTGGCCCTAGAAAGATTTGTTAAGGATTGGTGATTATGTAGACTAGCAAGTCCCAAGTTCTGCAGAGTGAATCAGGAAGTTGGAAAGGTAATGATTTATCTCCAATCCTAAATCAAAAAACTTAGAACCAGCTGATAGTATAGATCCAGTCTAAGGTTGGGCAGGCTCAAGACCCAGACAGAGCAGATGTTTCAACTTGAGTTGGAAAATAGGAAAAAAACAAAAACAAAAACAATGTCTCAGGTAGGAAGAAGTCTCCTTACTTGGGAAAGAGTCCGTCCTTTTCTTTTGTTCTTTTCAGAAGGTCAACTAACACACCCACATTAGGGAAGATAATCTACTTCACTCTGTACAACCAATTTCAATGTTAATTTGATGCACAAACACCCACTTAGGTCCCAGAATAATATTTGACCAAATATCTGAGCATCTTCATGACCCAGTCAAGCTGATGCATAAAATTAATCATCACAACTCATGACCAAAGTATTTAATGGAACTTTTACTTCCTTACCAGCCTCGTGTTACAACTCTCATACAGTGTCATAACGTCTTACTTTAACAAGTTAATATATAATTAAATGAATCATGGCACATTTTAGTTCAAACACAAGGGTAAGTTATTAGAGTGTGACTCTGTTTTCGTCATCTTTTTGACAATCTTCATGCCCTACCACTCCCCCTTCTTCTTTTGTCCCATATCTTGGCAAGCCAACAATATAATATGTCTCCCTACCTTAGTGCCAGCAGGAAGTTCTAACCATATATACCCCCTCCCCAATGCACAAAGCGCTCAACCTGGGCCCAACTCTAACACAATAAAAGGCACGTTGGTGATTTCTCCAAGTCTTTTCGAGTTATTTTCAGACCTTTCTGGGAGGCCACACGCTCCAGAAATTTTCAGTATGTGAGAAATGAAGCATTTCATATCCCTTTTATGCATATGTGGCATCATCAGTGTTGATATTTGAACTAAATTTTGGGTCACGGGTCATTCTTCCTTCACCAGTTGGTTATAAAATGTCTCTTCTTTCTGTCTTCCTGTAATATCATATAATACCCTTTTCTATTCTGGAATCTTTCCTTTATATCTATGCCTTCGCATCTAATACTTGAATATGATCTTATAAAATTGACATGACTATATTATATTTACCTGGACCCACAATAGTCAGAAACAGCAAGATTACCTAAAAGGTAAAATAATATTTAGCAAATCTAGTAATATATATTTCTTCAAGGTATATGGTAAAAGGAATTATGTATATTACTTAAGTATACAGCTTCTTCATGGAACCTGCAAATCAAACTAATCCAATCCTCATGCTGGAAAAAGTGTAACACTCTACTTTAATCTGAAAATGATTAATATTTTCCTTATTTCCAATTTCTGCCATATTATTAAGTTGTATCAAGAAAAAAATAAAATAGATAATGGTGCTTATTAAAAAGTATATATAATAGTTATGGTTAAAGATTAAGCTGTAAAATGGCTTCAGATTAAGACTTAAAAATGTAAAATGATATAAAATTATAAAGCAGTCTTGTTGCACTCATTATCAAGTTAAAAATGTGTTCTCAAGTAGACCCCTTATTTTGTTTCTTTAACAAGTGCAGACTATACACATCAGGTATTCAGGCAAAATCTCCACAGCAGGATATACAAATTCAAAATCTTTCAAAAGGCAATGTTTTTATTCCCTGTAATTAGGCAATTAATTCTACTGGCATTTATAGGCTGCATGTGGTGAGAGAAAAAGAGATAAAGAAAAGCAGTAAAACCAAATATTTCAATTTTACTTTAAAGGTCACTGAATTATATGACCTACCTTAGAAGTATTTAACTTGAAATAAAGAAGTCAGGAAACAAATGAACTGAGTAACTCAAGTCGTGAAGTTTGTTACTTTAATTAGAACATAAAAGATTTTCTTTTTAAGAACTCACTGGTATGTTTGAAAAAATGATTTCTTTGTGAATGCCTTAAACTAAAGCTTTTTAATTTCTGATTATTTTATTTCACACTTGTATTAAATTCAATATTTAGTTTTTGTTATGATACAAAATAGAGAGTTAAAAGAATAATTTTTTTCTGTTGTAAAGAAGGAAAATATGTTTTCAAAGAGTACAAACAAGCATGTACAGGCCTAAATGCCATGCTCCGGAAGCATAGTAAATTTACCTGCTAAAAAATCATTAATATTTACTAAAATTTATGTGTTAATAAATTTGTCTCTTGGCTAATGATCATTTTCTTGAAGAGATAATAGAATATTTTTAAAAATAATCTTTTATACACAAAATAATTCAAGAGAAAATATCTGGAGGTTTGAAATCTTGTATAGTAACTGTATGTGAAAAGTGTTTTGGGGGCTCTTGGATTGCTCAGGCAGTTAAGCGTCTGCCTTTGGCTGAGATCCTGATCCCAGGGTCCTAGGATAGAGCCCCACATCAGGCTCTCAAAACAAAACAAAAAAGTGTTTTGTAGAAGAGATAATATATTTTCTTTGAAAGCCCCAATAGAGTACATAGGACCCATACATTTATCACATATTAGGTTATATGAAAACTCTGAATAAATTCTCAAAAGGAAAAACAAATACACTGACAGTATATAGTAAAAGTAGGAAATAGAAACAAAGTTTTAGGAAAAAAACTAACCTCCCTTAAGTGATACTTAAAGTGAAAATAACAAATTAGATTTTCTTTTTTTCAGATTAGACTGTAACAATTATTTTTGTAGTGTAGACTAACACTTATCTCCTAATTCGAGTTCTAAATGTATCAATAATGAAAGTTTTGAATAAACCTCTAGTCAATAACTGAAGACTATACTTGTAAAATTCTTTCCTGTTCCATATGTAATTAGGTCTAGATTCTGACTCATCACAAGAAGGTAAAGTGATGTGTTCACCATTTTAAAGGGTAGTATAGGGGAGATTATAAACAAGACAAGAGACAAGAATAGCAAAGATGGAAAGCTGATAAAGTACAATGATGTCTTTGACGTTTTTGGGGGTAGAAGGTGGTATGAGTTACCAGGAATAAAAGAAGGAGAAGAAATCTAAATGAAAACTAGACAGGAGCTGACTCAGTGGGGAATGTGAAGAATATCAGAGAAAAAACACATAGAAGGTTTGAAATGCAGCATTTAGCACTCTGCTTGATCTAAGCAATATTATTTTGTGGAGGATACAAGTGCAATATCAAAAAACAAAAAACAAAAAAGCAGAGGAAGGATAGGTAAAGATGGTGGTCGTTCCCTAAGATTTCTCTAGCAGTATTAAACATAAAATCCACATTTGGTAACTTTCGAAGTGATTACGAATATTTTATCAAACTTGTTGACTAAGAGATTGATTCATAAACAAGGAAAAATAATTAAGCAATCTGTGTTGAGTGACAAAATTCATGACCTAAATGTCCTATCAGAAAGAAAACTGTATCTGGATCTCAATAATCTTATTAAATATCATTACCATATAAAACAATGTTCTTCATGACATAAGGGAGAAAATTGTTCCCTAGAAATAAAGCATGTAGATTAAATTTGTTTTAAATTTACTGACTTAAAATTCTAAAACCCAACAGAATTTGGCAAAATTCAGTTACAGTAGCTAAATTCTGTCTCAGGGTTTATTTACTTGAATCATTTTGCTTTATCTGGTAAACAGGACCTGGCAGACTTGGATTTATTGAAAATATATAGTAATTGAATCTATCAAGCACTTAAATGTCAAAAATCTATAATACATGTATGTACAATATTCTATATTCATTATATTTTAATTTAAATTAGACCATTGAATATCTAACTTGTAAAAGGCTTTGAAAATAAACAGAGAGCTCTAATCTGTCTTTAGTTCATTGACATGAGATATTAAAAACATAAAATGATGTGTTTCCGTAAATTAGAATAATAAATGAATTAAAATATTGAGAAAATGAGAACTAAAGATAGAAAAGCTATCAATTTTAGGAAAATTGAGATATTTGTAAATTGTATTTAATTATAAATTTAACAGTAAGTTCTAAATTATTTATTACTATCGAATCAGTTTAACAATGAATAATACATATACAATAAAATATACGTATTTATTTTATTTTCTCATTAATATTTGGTCTGTTTTTACATAAATTATGCATGTGAATTATAGATATTTTCAAATTCAAGTTTTTTGCTTGTGTATTCATGAACATTTAAATGTTTACTTCTTATTCATCTTGACCTAATAATTTGGTCTTCAATGTGATAAGAAAAACATATAATAATATATTTGAGCAAAATCATATAGTCTTAATGTTACAAAACATATGACAATGTCAATATTCACTAACAAAATAATTCTGATGAAGTAATAAGATATTTGGCTAAGAGGAGTGAAATAAAGGCAATTTAAGTTTGGAATTTTTGAATGGGAATTTTTTTTTTAGATTTTATTTATTTATTTGACAGAGAGAAAGAGATCACAAGTAAGTGTAGAGGCAGGCAGAGGGAGAGGGGGAAGCAGGGTCCCTGCTGAGCAGAGAGCCCGATGCTGGGCTCGATACCAGGACCCTGAGATCATGACCTGAGCCGAAGGCAGAGGCTTAACCCACTGAGCCACCCAGGTGCCCCCTGATTGGGTCTTAATGTTATACCAGAGGTAGAATGTAGTTTGGTGAAGACTTGTTTAGATACAGAGTAAATTAGAGTTAGAGGCATTTCAACGGATTTTTGCTCCCTAAAACTATTCTTTTTTTTTTTTTTTTTGCTTTGAAAAATGTCAGAAGAATATTTATTGGAGGCTCTTGACTTAGTCTTGGGTTGAACAGATTTTTTTTTTTTTTATATAAAAAGTCTGGGCTCTCCGCATTTGCTTCTTCTTCAGCTCTTTCCTGTACCTCCTGGTTGTGATATAGATCTGAAATAAGCACAGATATGGCCATACTAAGTTTATAAATTAAATAACTTTATTAATTTGCTTAAGAGGTTACCAGTGTAAGGGCACCTGGGTAGCACATTGGTTTAAGTGTCTACCTTTGGCTCACGTCATGATCCCAAGGTCTTGGGATTGAGTCCCACATCAGGCTCCCTGCTCAGCGGGAAGCCTGCTTCTCCCTCTCCCACTCCCCCTGCTTGTGTTCCCTCTCTTGCTGTCTCTCTCTGCCAAATAAATAAATAAAATCTTAAAAAAAAAATAAAAGAGGTTACCATTGTGACAGAGAAAATGTTTAAATGCTGATAATGAATCCTTAAAACTGAACTTATCTGTATGTGGGAAATTTTTGCAAAAATGATAAATTATTATTTTTTAGTGCAAGTTTGTGTATGCATATGAAATAGCAAAATAACACTTATATATTCAAGTCTAATAATCAAACTGAGTGATATTAGCATTTGTGAAAGATAAATATGTAAGGTAATGATAAGTGCTTCTTCCCTGGGCTTAAAGTTGCATTAGATAACAAGTCAACTCACTGAATTTGTTAAATATTTCATCAAGGTATGCACGATAAAACCTTCCAATTTTGTATTAGAGTCATATGAAATTTACCTACTCTTAACACTTATAGATGTGCATATATTTAAATGCAATCAGCATTCAGTGTTTTAACTATACAAGTTTATAGTTTTTTAGATTTATATAGTTCAATAGGTTAGCTGAAGATCCTGATGCCATTATGAGATGTGATTGATAAATGTCTTTCCTGGGGCTGACAAACTATTTTCTACTAAACATTGCACAAATATTTCTAAGTATATTCAAGTTGTTGTTGTTGTTTTTGTTGTTGTTTTTCAGATTGTCCCTGTCATATTCTTGTTTTCAGGTTTCATTAGCTTTAGAAAATTATTGAAGTATTTTCTTCTTTTTTATATGCTGAAATAGTTTATAAGCTGTTAGAATTATTGATTGACAGGACTTCTCTATAAATTAATCTATTCTATATACATTCTCAGTGTATTCTTAAATTCATCTTACTGATGATATATGCATATATTTATTGTTATATGATAAACATATATAATATATATGGTGGGTGTGTGTATTTATATGGGGTATGTGGTATGTTATGGTATCTATACTAGCAATCATCATATTCATGGATTGCATATTTCCAAATTCACCTACTAGCTAAAATTTACTTGTAAACTAAAAAAATGACTTGTGGCACTTTTTCATAGTCATTCATGGACACATGCAGAAAAACAAAAATTTTGAGTTGCCTAACACATACATTCCTAGATGAGATTTGACATGGCAATGCTCTACCTTCTGTTTTTACTTTCTCAGTATAAGCAAGTATTCCCTTTGTGGGCCATTTAAGGACACGTTTTCCATATTTTTGTTGTTTCTTTGCTTGTGGGGGTTTTTTTTCTTTGATAATTGTCCCTTTCAAAATGTCTCCAAGTCACAGTGTTTGAAATGCATTCTTGTGTTCCTAAGTTCAGGAAGAGTAATGAGACTTATGGAGGAAATTGCACGTTAGATAAACTGTGTCCAGACATGAGTTATAGTGCTGCCCAGCGATGAGTTAAATGATGACAAATTAACAAAAATATTAAATAAATTGTTTCCAAACAGAGGAACATATAAAACAACAGTAGACTGATGAACTGATAAAAGTTACATGTATTTCCTTTAAGTGTTGCTTTAGACTGATTTAGTTAGTTTTGGTATACACTATATTTTTATTCAATTCTATGTATTTTCTGTTTATCATTACAATAGCTTTGATCCGTGAGATTTTTGAAAATATGGATTAGAGTATAAGCTCATATTTAGTTTAAATAGATGCAGTTGATTGCATAATGCAATATTGAAAACTATGCATGTTTATGCAGGTCTATCTGCACACACCTATCTCCCTTCCTCTTTCACATGAAAACCTCTGGGAACAAGGACAATTCAGAACAATTAGCACACTTAATTCTCAGATCTTGATTTCTAGTGGCTTCCTCTTGTAGAAAGAATCAGGACTCTTTGGAGAAATGACTGATTCTAAGAGCAGGGCAGAAAATAGATGAGATGAGCCTGGGGCATCCAGTAGTGTTAGGAAGTAGAGAAGGAAGAAAGACTGACCATGATGGGAGGATGTCAAAGGGACATACAAGCCAACGAAAAGAGCTCCCAATGACTAAATTTAGAATTATATAAGCAACAAGTAGGGGCACCTGGGTGGCTCAGTCGTTAAGCGTCTGCCTTCGGCCCAGGTCAGATCTCAGGGTCCTGGGATCGAGCCCCGCATCGGGCTCTCTGCGCGGCAGGGAGCCTGCTTCTCCCCTACCATTCCCTCTGCTTGTGTTCCCTCTCTTGCTGTGTTTCTCTCTGTCAAAAAAAAAAAAAAAAAAAAAATCTAGAATTATATAAGCAACAAGTAAATTAGATATGGTGGATTATAAGTCAAATAAAACATTTCACACTGATATAAATAAATGTTTGAAAATATAAATAAACGGAGAAAAGAAGCGACAGATTTGGGCACAAAAATTTCAAATCATTTATGTAGATGCTTTGCTTTCAAAAATGTAGAGCATAACTCCTTCCTTCCTATGGATAAGCTGCACACAGTGATTTCTTTTCAAAGTGTATGGTATGAAAATAAAGAAAAAAGAGTAACTTTATAGCAGAGAAAATTAATTAACTATGATTAAGTCAGGTGTTCAAAGTTAACATCACTGAATAATATGTACTTTAAAAAAAATTATATACGCTCTTGATATCATATAATGAGAATGTCACTTTACCTCTGTGACCTTCCTCCCTAAAACACATTTACCTCCTCTAATCATAATACAAATATGACAAATCCCTGGATAGACCATCCAGACAGAATCAATAGGGAAACAGCAGATTTGAACAACACTATACAACCAATGGACCTAATAGACATATGCAGGACAATCTATCTGACAAAAGTAGGACACCCATTTTTCTCAAGCACACATGTTCCATATATTAGGATAGACCATATATTAGGCCACAAAACAAGTCTTAATAAATTCAAGAAGATTGAAATCATACCAAGTATTTTCTCTGACACTCCACAAAGGTATGGAACTGGAAATCAGTAAGAGGAAAACTGAAAAACTCATAAATACATGGAAATGAAACATTATCTTGAACAGTCAATAACTCAAAGAAGAAGTTAAAGATGAAGTAAAAAAAGTATCTTGAGGCGCACCTGGGTGGCTCAGTGGGTTAAAGCCTCTGCCTTCGGCTCAGGTCATGATCTCAGGGTCCTGGAATGGAACCCCACATTGGGCTCTCTGCTCAGCAGAGAGCCTTTTTCCCCTCTCTCTCTGCCTGCCTCTCTGCCTACTTGTGATCTCTCTCTCTCTCTCTCTCTCTCTCTTTGTCAAATAAATAAATAAAATCTTAAAGTATCTTGAGTGAAACAAAAATGGAAACAATATAACTAAAACTTACAGGATATTTATAGCAATAAATGCCTACCTTAAGAAACAAAAGAGATCTCAAATAAACAACCTTGTCTTATACTTCAAAGAACTAGAAAAAGAGCAAATTAAGCCAACTGTTAGCACAATGGAAGAAATAATAAAGATCAGAAAAGAAATAATTGCAATAGAGGACAGGAAAACAACAAAAAAGATAAAACTAAAAGTTGGTTTCTGGAAAAGTAAACAAAATGCACAAACCTTTAGCTACACTAACCAAGGAAAAAAGAGAGAGGACCCAAATCAACAACTTTATAAATGAAAGAGGAGACATGCCCACTGATGCTGCAGAAATATAAAGGAATGGGAAGAGCAATTATAGTTGGATTATCACCGTGGTAAATTGGGATAATCGGGGTGAAGGAGATTACCTAGTGTGGAAAACAAAGAAAGAACAACCACCCAGTGGGCCAATAGAGGAATAAGCCCTCACTGTGAAGGCAACATTTCAGATTTCGAGGAAATGCTGATTAGCCCAGGGAAAAGCCAGTGCAAATGCTATAGGACAGGATTGTGTTTGGTTCTTTGAAGGGCTGGACAGTGGCTGTAGTAGTATAATGTGTGGGGAAAAGTAATTAAAGAGATATGCCCATTGAGGGAGAGAGTGAAGAGCAAATCACAGAGGGTCGCACTGCATGAGGACTGTATTGTCTTTGGGAAAATGAGAAGCAATTTTGGGATTTTGAGTAAAGCACTGACAGGATCAGAACTCCATTTTTAAAAAGATCATAAACTATAGAGCTTTGGGGAACTGAATAATACAACTAAGAATTTTATGGAATATTTAAGTTCTCATTTTATTATTCATACTAGTGTACTAATACAGGGAAACTTTTATCATGACTCACTATGATTACATTTATGATTAATTACAATTAGTTGGCAGAATCCAACATGTTCTTTTGTTTATCTTAAGTAAAATAATAGGTCATGAAACTGAGTTTTGCATACAAAATTCGATGGAAAACATTTGAGCATAACAGATTTTTCTAATTACAAAATACCGTGCTTTATATTTCAAGCACCAAATTTGTAATTGTGAAGAGAGGATTTAAAGAAATCAACTAGGCAAACTATATTAATAATGTAACATATTCTACCTTAAAGAGGAAGATTGATATAAAAATTAAGTGATTTTATGTGTCAAACATAAAGTAGTAGAAATGAACCACCATCTGTTCCATTTAAGAGCATTATGAAAAATAAGGTTTATAGTGAATCTCATTTTGTAATCTTATTCACACTATTGAGAAGACATTTTCTCCAGTATTGTATAGATTGAGCTGTCTGCATGAACAGCAGCTTTCTTCACTCATTCTTTAAAGTAAATGAAGTTATCTAAAGTAAGAAGGAAAAGATTATGCAGCAGAACTAGTTTGGTTCGATAAAGTATATCAGTATCCAAACATAATATTTCTTAGTATCTTCCTAAAGTAAGAAATAAAACATGCTCTTATCATTTTTCTTCTATAAATTTTAAAGCATTTATTCCTAAAAGTGCAAAATCAGGGGTGCCTGGGTGGCTCAGTCATTAAGGGGCTGCCTTCGGCTCGGGTCATGATCCCAGGGTCCTGGGATTGAGCCCCGCATTGGGCTCCCTGCTGGTGGGAAGCCTGCTTCTCCTGCTACCATTCCCTCTGCTTGTGTTCCCTCTCTCACTGTGTTTCTCTCTGTTAAATAAATAAAGTCTTTAAAAAAAAAAAAGTGCAAAATCAACAATAAAGCACACCTGTGATGATCTTTGTAAAAGACACACAGCCATACATACTCAAACTTGTTCACGTATAAAGTATGTGTATACAAAATATTCATATTTTAAATACACATTTTAGATGTACACATGATTATTTATACAAATATGTATGTATATGTACCTTAAAAAAATATATATATCCATAAATCCTACATGAAAAAGCTTCAGCCAGGTGTAGCCAGGGCCTCAGCACCTTTATTGCCCAAGAGCAAGATGATTTTGATCTAGCATGAGATGTGCATTACAGAATAAGGTGCTATGTATTCTCCAAAATTACATGAGAGGAGCAATACCGAAAGCAGGTTACAAGGTGATTCTAAATATGGTAATTACTGTGTACACAGTACACAGTAAAAAAAGATTAAATTTTTTATTTACACAGTAAAAAATGATTAAATTTTTTAATTAAAAAAAATACTTAGCAGAATACAGAAATGCAAATAATTGGAGTAAGTACAAAGTCTGGGAAAAAGTTAGCACATCTTTCAGTTCCAAAAGGCCACTTAGGCTGATTTGGTGGTAAAGAAATTTAAACTAAGAATAAATAGTACATTGTCAGTGGGGAGGAAAATTTCATGCTGTGTTGTTCTATAGAGTGATACATGGGAAACTCAAACCCCCTGTATTCTCAAGACTTCAGTCGGGCCATATTCATAGCTACATTTGTACCATTAGTTGGATGTCAGGTTCATGGTCATGCACCTTCATTCACTTGATCATGCTTATGACTAGTTCTGTCTGGATAGATAAAATACTTTTTCAAATGTGACTTAATTTCTGCTTTCTTTAGTTATCCTGTTAACCTATTTAGCACTCTACTCCTAGCATCTGTTTGATAATGACTATTTAATTCAAATATTTTGGGGGGGTTTTAAATCCCAATTATGTGGCAGTTACTCTGGTATTGAAAATGTGAGATAGTCAGTATTTTTATTAGCTATTTCAATTAAAGAAGGAGAAAAATGGGTGACAAGTAAGTATAAAAGTAATTATTCCAAAAGTGTGATAAGGTTTAATAGGTTTAATATATGTAGAGCACAATAGGGACATGAATTGATTAAATCTATTTTAACATTTAAACACTTGGGGAGCTTTTTGATAAACAAGCACATTCAACTTTCAATATATATATAAAGCATCAGAAGAGAAATGGGCTCATCTATTGCTTGAAAAATCATTAGTTTTTTGGTATCTGATAATGTTTAAACTAGATAGTAAAATTAAAAAAAAAAATATCGAACAAGTTAAAAGTCCTTTGCTTTCCAACCTAGAGTTTAAAAACAGGTAACTCAGAACTTCTCAATCCTTTTGGACCCAGGCTGGTCCCCACATTCCTGGAGTGCAGCCTTCTTTCACATGTTATAAGACAGAATGTGAATGAACATGCTATGGATAGGTCCAAAAATGGGCACACATTACTTTTGTTTTTTGTTTTTTATCTAATACCTTTTTATTTTTTATCTAATACTGTCCTCTACCTTTTTTTTTAGTAGACAAAAATGTTAAGGGCCGTTTTTGATTCATAGCAAAATTGAAGAGAAAATAGAGGGGCGCCTGGTGGCTCAGTGGGTTAAAGCTTCTGCCTTCCACTCAGGTCATGATCTCAGGGTCCTGGAATGGAACCCCAAATCGAGCCCCGCATCGGGCTCTCTGCTCAGCAGGGAGCCTACTTCCCCTACCATCTACTTTGCCTGCCTCTCTGCCTACTTGTGATCTCTCTCTCTCTCTGTCAAATAAATAAGTAAAATCTTAAGAAAAAAAAAGAAAGTAGAGATTTCAATATATTCACTGCCTTCACGCATGAATGGCCTCTCCCATTATCCACATCCATCACCAGAGTGGTTCATCCGTTAGAACTGATGGACGATCGCTGACACATTGTTATCAGCCCGAGTCCACAGTATACAGTAGGTTTCACTCTTGGTGTTGCACATCCTGTAGGTTTTGACAAATTCGTAATGACACGCAAAACTAGGATAGCATACTTGTTACAGTAGACCTAATCATATCATACAGAGTAGCTTCATGCTCTGAGATTCCTCTGTGTTCTACCTATTCATCCTCCCTCTCTTCCTTACCTCTGGGGACCACTGATTTTTACTGTGTCCCATGGTTTTACCTTTTCCAAAATTCCTTGTAGTTGGACTCTAACAGTATGTAGTCTTTTCATATTGGCTTTTTAAATTTAAAATATGCACGTAAGGTTCATCCATGCCTCCTCATGGCTTGATAGCTCACTTCTCTTTAGCACCAAATAATATTTCATTGTGTGCATGCAACACAGTCTACCCTTTCATGTAGAAAAAGCATCATTGTTGCTTCCATGTATTTTCAATTGTGAATAAAGCTGCTGTAAAAGTCCAAGTACACATTTCTGTTGGGAAACGCATTTTCAGATCTTTTGAGTTAATATTAGGGAATACAACTACTGGATTGTATGGTAAAAGTATGTTTAGTTTTGTAAGAAATTGCCAACATTTCCTCCAATGTGGCTATACCATTTTGCATTCCCATCAGCAATGAATGAGAGTTTCTATTGCTCCATATCCTCATAGTATTTGGTATTGTCAGTGTTCTTAATCTGGGGACATTTTAAAGAGGAATAGTAGTATATCATTGTTTTAATTTGCATTTCCCTGACAATTCATGTTGTTGAGCACATTTGCAAATGTTCATTTTCTCTGGTGAGGTCTCTGTTAAGGTCTTGGGGGGGTGTGTGTGTGTGTGTGTGTGTGTATATTGCAAGAAAAAACCAGTTGTTTTCTTATTGTTGAGTATTGAGAATTTTTTATATATTTGTATAACAGTTTTTTGTCAGATAAGTCGTCTGTAATTACTTTCTCCCATTATGACTTGCCTTTTTATTCTCTGGTCATTTTTAAAAATGAAACAAAAAAATTTACTTTTTTTAAAAAAGATTTTGTTTATTTATTTGACACAGAGAGAGAGATCACAAGTAGACAAAGAGGCAGGCAGAGAGAGGGGGGAAGCAGGCTCCCTGCTGAGCAGAGAGCCCGATGCGGGGCTTGATCCCAGGACCCTGAGATCATGACCTGAGCTGAAGGCAGAGGCTTTAACTCACTGAGCCACCCAGGTACCCCCAAAAATTTACTTTTAATAAAGTCCAGCTTATCAATTATTTCTTTCTTGGATTGTGCTTTTAGTGTTCATCTTAATGTCACAGCCAAACCGAAGATCATCTAAATTTTCTTCTATATTATCTTCTAAAAAATTTATAGTTCTGCTTTCTAGGTCTGTGATACATTTTGACTTCATTTCTATGAAGGGTGTATGGTTTGTGTGCAAGTTCATGTTTTTGCACATGGATTTCCTGCTGTTCTGGCACTATTTATTGAAAGGACTATCTTTGCTCCATTGAATTGTCCTTACCCCTTTGTCAAAGATCAATTGACTGTATTTAAGGGAGTCCCTTTCTGGGGTTTCTATCCTGCCGCATTGATCTATTTGTCTCTTCTTTTGCCAGTATCACACTGGCTTGATTACTATAGATTTATAGTAAGTCTTGAGGTTGTATAACATGTCTCCACTTTGCTCTTCTTCAGTGCTGTGTTGGCTATTCTGGGTCTCTTGCCTATCCATGTAAACTTGAGAATGCTTTGTCGATATTCACAAAAAAACTTGGTGGGATTCTATTGTAATTGCCTTGAGTCTACAGATCAAGTGAAAAAGAATGGACATTTTGATAATCTTTAGTCTTCCTATCCATGAACATGGAATATATTTCTGTTTATGTAGTTTTTCTTTCCTTCGATAAATTGTGTTTTTATTTTCATTTGAATAAAAGTATTTTTTAAATTTCCATTGAGATTTCTTTTTAACCCTTATGTTATTGAGAAATGTGTTGTTAAATCTCCACATATCTGAAGATTTTCCAGCTCTCTTCCTGTTATTGATTTCTAGTTTAATTCTGCAGTAGCCTGTGAATAAGCATTGTACATTGTCACATTTAAGTATAAGAAAATTATGTATATCTGATATTAATTGGGACAGTCATATGCCTAGTTAAAACTTAAATATTTCTATTAATTCAATGTGATATTCAAGGTGTTTATAACAGTTATGTTGAGGTAAGAAACATACAAGATGGCTTGGACTGTAATTATAGTTCGTGTCTTTAGGGAAACCTAAGGAGTCCTTCTTTCCAGATTAAATAAACACAGATTATTTAGTTAACCAGTGATAGTTAAACTTTAGTTTAACTAGTCCTCAGCAGTAGGCAAGCATAGTATAACTACTATGGTCTGGTGCTTCACAAGTCCACAAAGACAAAGGATTTAGAATGTTAGATGGCCTCCTGTTTCAGTTATCAATTTATTGTCCTTCAGTTCTGAGTGTACCCTTCAATATGTGCTCTGTGATAAATAAATAAATTATTTAAAGTATTAATCCTTTACAGTGAGCAGGATGTTATGCATTCTTAGTAAAGACTCCAAGAAGGACATTGCAGGAAAAAGACAGTGTTCCACCATTTTGGGAATAAGAAGGTACACTTCGGTGGGTGTGAGAGCATCTAGGGAGCTCTTAGTCATTTAGTCATCAAGTATGGTCTCTAATTTCAGTGTGCTCTTAACACTGTCATGATGGTGAAGGTTAAAAAAAATAAATAAATAAATCCCTCCCTCACTTGGCTTAATCTGAGAAGGGAAGATTTCAGAATGAAAATAAAGGTGTGTCACATTACAGCCAACAGTAGATATTCTTTGGATATTTTTCATTAGGCATTTTGGTAAGTGTGTAATACTATCACATTGTGGTTTTAATTTACATCTTTTTGTTGGCATTTGGTACCCTTTGACATGCTTCTTGACCATTTGGATAATCATTTCATGATATAGCTGTAAAAGTTTGGGCAACTTTTAAAATGAAGTGAAAGGTAGGGTTTGAAACATAAATTCACTGCATTGATTGCAGTCAAAATATTTTTCAAAGGAAATGTAAAGAGTAAAACATATGTGCACCCCTAGTTTTGTTCTAAAAGAAGTACCTATAAGATAAATAAGGCACTGGTTGGGAAATGTAGGATTATCAAAAGACTGATCTCATTGAAGTGGAGGGAAATTATCATATTTGAAGAAATTCCCACCCTATTAAACAGGTAATTATAGAAACAAAAAGTTTCTAAAGTTATCTTCCTAAATGTAGGTTGTACCTCTGGAATGTCATATTTGTCTTGGCACTTTGTAATACAACTAATAAGCCAAAATATTCTTCACAGAAATTATAAATTTTCTTGTATTTTATTCTGTTATTTCTTATATATTTTCTCTTAGAACCATTTAAAAAAATAACCTTTCTTCAAATTTATTTGATGTCCTAATTGACTAAATTACTTAACTTGCCGTGGATGTATGATATCACAGTCTATTACTCTAGATTGGTCCTGGCGAGAAACAGACCGTGTAGATCATTCAGATAACTTGAGGATAGTTTAATAAATCAAAGTGTAAGATTTATTAAGCCAAAAGGATTATTACCATTTTCTGGGGCTAATAACAGAGTTCCATTACTTCTATTAAATTGAGAGGACAAAACCAAGTGCTATTTCTTGAATTTGGAACATGAGAGTGGAGTGGAGAGAGGACCTGATTGACAGGAGCTGTGGCATAGAGAATGAAAAGAAAGAAGAAACAAGATAGAATGAAGCCATAGTTTAGGTAATTAGACAATTTGTCATTCTATCTACTGAATTACATTTTAGCTTTATCAGAAGCCTAATATTCTTTTTTTTTTTAAAGATTTTATTCATTTATTTGAGAGAGAGAGAGAAAGCACAGAGAGAAAGAGGGAGAAGTAGAGCCCCTCCAACCCCCACCACCCCCACAGCAGAGAGCCTGATACAGGACTGGATCCCAGGACCCTGAGATCATGATCTGAACAGAAGGCAAACACTTAACTGATTGAGCCATCCAGGTGCCCCTGAAGCCTAACATTCTTAATCCATCACAAAATCTTCATTTTCTGGGGCACCCGGGTGGCTCAGTGGGTTAAAGCCTCTGCCTTCGGCTCAGGTCATGATCCCAGGGTCCTGGGATCGAGCCCCACATCGGGCTCTCTGCTCAGCAGGGAGCCTGCTTCCCCCTCTCTCTGCCTGCCTCTCTGCCTACTTGTGATCTCTCTCTGTCAAATAAATAAAATATTAAAAAAAAATCTTCATTTTCTCAGTAAGCAAAATTAGCAATGATACAAATTGTTAAGAAACATGTTACTTCTTACCTGTGCCACTTTGTTTCTTATCCCCAGCATCTTGCTGAGTTCATGTAAATATTCTGCTTCCAGAACCATGTGGGTGTAGAGAAGTATACACCTACACATATACAGAGTTTCAATTATTTTTCAGATTCCAGATTTGATAAATTAATTACACACCTCTACTACCTATTTTTTTGTAGAAATACAAAGTGACAGTGTCTTTGTAAAATTAAGCAATGTATAATAAAATACTTTAGAATTTTGATTCAGTAGTATTTGTTTCAGTATGCCTCATTGCATGTACATAGATATATGTTCATTCTTTTATGTAATCTAAAATTCCTCTGGTTTCCCAAATTTATACAACTTTATGCTTGTTAGGCTTTTTTTCATTGCCAGAAATTTAAAACAAACGCTCACTTTTACTCAGTAATTTAAACAACACATAGAAAGTAGTAAAAACACCATAAAGGATTTATAAAACACCGCATCCTTACATCATACAGAATGTCATCACACAGAAACTGGAATAACCTTCGGGATATAACACAAACTTTGCATCCTTGTTGCTCTCTTCACAAAAGACACCAATTCAATTTTCTCCCTTTCAGGGAATTTAATCTCCCTTCCAGGAATATAAAATTTCTCCTTTACAGCTTTTATTTCTTGGCCCCCAACAAACTAAAGCTATTCATTCTACTTTCATGTAGGTTATATTTATGCATTTTGATTTATCTCTATTTGTCTGTGGAACTCTATTCCATTTACTACTGTCTCTTAGTTAATGATCCCCAAAAGGAACAAGTTACAGAGAGCTCTGGATTATTGCTGTCCCTTAGGCACTTACTAACCATCCAGTATGACTTAGAATGAGGTATCTGCCTCCATTTCTTATTGAGAATGACACGCTTTTACAATTACAAGAACCCAGAGTAGGCATTGATCAAAAATGTAATAAAAGCATGAATATACCCCAATAATACAGAAGGTGTTCAGCCATTCCTGAATGTATGGAGAGAAGAGAGGAAAGTACACTAAAAGCTAAAATATGGCAGCTCCACAGATCAGATAGTCCTGGCTTTCCAGTTGTGCATTTTCATTTCCATCTAATTGCCCCCAGTAGCCTGCTTCTGCATCTTTTTGGTGCAAAAAACATATCATCATTCCTCTTCTCCATGGCCCTCTCCAGGAGAAAGAAAGAAAGAATGAAAGGAAGGAAGGAAGGAAGAGAGAGAGAGAGAGAGAGAGAGAGAGAGAGAGGGAGAGAAATAGAAAAAGAAAAAAGAAAAGAAAAGAAAAGAAAAGAAAAGAAAAGAAAAGAAAAGAAAAGAAAAGAAAAGAAAAAGAAGAGAAAAGAAAAGAAAAGAAGAGAAGAAAGGAGGAAGGGAGAAAGGAAGGAAAGAAAAAGAAAGAGACATACCATCATATCAATGTCAGCCTTTCCCCTGCTGAATCAGCTAAGTGACCTTATGAGCACTTGAATTCGGCTAATATTCATTGCTAAAATACCAACTGGCCATTTTTGTTAAATTTGTTAAAGCCTTTAAGTGTGTGTGTGTGTGTGTGTGTGTGTGTGTGTGAGTGTATGCATGTGTATGTTGGGGGTAAGAGGTTGTATGTTCTAATCAAATATTAAAACTTCTAAATTCTGTAGTATTTTTAATAAGACATTATTAAAAAGGAAAACATTTTTACATCTTTAAGATATCCTAAGATTGAATATGGTTCATAGTGTAAGAAATTTACAGTCCTTCATCCATGTCTATTTCAGCTGAAGGCATGTGATTTAGAGTAACAGATTTAATAACAAATCATAAAACATTTCCTTTTAAATAAGAGTTGTAGGGTGCCTGGGCGGCTCAGTCATTAAGCGTCTCCGACTCAGGGCAAGATCCCAGTGTCCTGGGATCCCCGCATCTGGCTCCTGCAAGGAGCCTGCTTCTCCCTCTCCCCACTCTCTGGCTATTTCTCTCTCTGTCAAATAAATAAAATCTTAAAAAAAAAAAAAGTGTATATGTATGTAAATTCTCATTATATTTTTATCATATCGTATGTTAAATGAAAAACAGTCTTCATTTTAAAGAACCTAAACAATAATAATTTTAAATGTATTTATATATAAAGATTTTAATTATTAATTTTGGAGAGAAAGAGGAGAGGGACAAGCAGACTTTGAGCTGAGCATGGAGCTAGGGGAGGGAGTTGATCCCAGGACTCTGAGATCAGGACCTGAACTCTGAGATCATGACCTGAGGCAAAATCAAGAGTCAAAGGCTGAAACAACTGAAACACCCAGGTGGCCCTTAAATATTGTAAAAGAATTGTAATGGAAACAGACTAAACAAGTCAATCCATTTACAAGTATTTATTGAAAGGAATATAAAGTTAGTAAATAAATTAATTGTGGATATGAAAAATGCTAAATAATCCTAGAATTTAATAATATAACTAAGAATATACATTTGTACATTTGCTACTTTAAAACAAAATAAAGCAAAACACAGTCATGACAAATAAAATATATGGAACAGTTAAAACCAATTAACGCTATGAAAATTGATTTCCTAAACGCACTAATAATAACCTGGCAATATCTTCTGTATATCAAAATGCTCATAATGTACTGAAATTTGCACATGTAATCTAATTGCTTCTATGCTTATTGGATCAGAGATTTTGTCCAACTCTTCACTCTTTTTTTCTCTACAAAACAGAGAAAACATATTCTTACTGAGTTTTATTTCAAAATGTGCAATTTTCCTGATAAGCGGGAGAGTGTGTCTTTAATGAGTATAGCAGTCTTATAGAATGAAGAAAATATTAATCAGCATACTTTTGAAGGTACAAATACATCAATTAAATATAAATTGAAATCTAAGGATAGAAATTAGGACATGTAAAAAGTCTATGAAAATTTCTTTTATTTTTCACAATGGCAAAATCAGTTTGATTTTCTATTTGCTTAGATTTCTTTAAGTGGTCACCTAGAATGGTTATGTCTTAGCTGTACCTCCATCACACTTTCTTCAATTACCTTCTTCTACCTGTTTTGTTTTTTCCAACCAAGTTTAATTTTGGTTTTTTTGTGTTTTTTTTTTTGAGAATGTTAACACATGAATCTGATTCAACAAATTCAAGCAGTACAAAATATTTCCAATTAAAGCAATTTGAAGATTTACATAAAGAAGCAGCCATCTATTTGGAATATTCTATTATCTCACCCTCTCATTTTCTTTAAATCTCTGCTTAATGTTGGAGCACTTCATATAAAGTAGCACTCATCACCATTTTCTCCTTATGTGTGTTATGCTTTTTTCATAGCGCTCTATCATAGCTCTAGCACTAGTATTACTGCCCTAGTATCCATCTCCGTAAGCTGGAAGGCAAGCTCCCTGAGATCCAGACACCAAGAGCCACGAAGAGTCTAGAATTTACTTTACCCATAGGCTAGTAAGTTAATGTGCCACTGGTTTATAGATGGTGGCAGATGATGTTAACTCCTGGCTCAGAGACTAAGGCATTTTTTAGTCAGAGCACACTAGTAGCTCAAGTTGCATGTTTGTATCTATCTCCTTGCCCTCAAGAATCATGGGGGTGATATGAAGTTGCATAGGTTGATGCTACAAACCTAGTGGGGTTTTGTCATGGCTGAGAAATCCCAAGTTTAGGGAATCTCCAATCATATAAACGTGCTGCTGGCCAACCTGCCCAGACTTTACTGTGAACAGAGACATTATCTTGGTTACCCTGATCAGGAGACAAACCTGACTCCGTCTCTATAAGAGGCTTTATCTTGATCTCCCAAAGCTGTTTGCTGTACCAAATATGCTTTGAAAAAAGTCTGGAACAAAACTGTCCATGTCCTTTGCTCTAGTAATGTGAAAGACAAACAGGAAATTGTGTTTCCCCCAGTATTTACCTCCCCTCCCCTGCCATCTACACCACCTTCGGTTCTGGAAAACTTTCTCATGAATACAACACTCCATCAGCTGATTTGACTGACATGGAATGGGACCTTATCTCTTGAATTTGATTCATGCAGCATTTAATTCAGGCCGCTGTCAAAGTATTCCAGACCCCAGACTGAGGCAAACCTTCAGTATCGACTCAGTCATATCCAGTCATACTACTTCCAGTTTCCCAGCTGAACAAATCCCCTAAACCGTTAGGAACTAGTGCAGAAACTGAGGTAGCTTTTTTTTTGGTTTCCATATTGGCCTTTTCCATTTGGCTGAATCAGAGGCAAAATGGTCAGTCAACAGCTTGGCAGGTTTTCCTTATTTGTTTGTTTGTTTGTTTTTAAAGGTTTTATTTATTTACTTCACAGAGAGAGATCACAAGTAGGCAGAGAGAGAGGGGGAAGCAGGCTCCCTGCTGAGCAGAGAGCCCGATGTGGGGCTCAATCCTAGGACCCCGAGATCATGACCTGAGTTGAAGGCAGAGACTTTAACCCACTGAGCCACCCAAGTGCCCCTAGGTTTTCCTTTTTTAATTGAAACATACAATTACTAGGTGATTAAGCATTTCTACTTTTATGTATATAACGAAGAAAAAGAAAACTATATATGCATACACAGACTTGTAAATGAATACTCATAGAAAATTTATTTGCAAGAGCTCGTCCTATAAAAAATCAACTGAAATGTCCACGTGATGTATTGGTAAACAAAATAGGGTATATCCATACCGTGGAGTACTACCCAGCAATAAAAAAAAGTTGGGAGGGGGAGAACAGACTACTGGTAAAACTATAACATGGACACATCTTTAAAAAATGATGATAAATGAGGGGCACATGGGTGTCTCATTTGGTTAAGACTCAACTCTTTCTTTCAGCTCAGGTCATGATCACAGAGTGAGGAAATCCAGCCCCAAGTGGAGCTCTGCACTCACTCCAGAGTCTGCTCATCCCTTTCCCTCTGTTCCCCCACTTTGTGCTATATCTCAAATAAACAAACAAACAAATAATCTTTTTAAAAATGGAGGTAAGTGAAAAAAATCAGACAAAAAAGGCTACATATTATATGCATACATATTATAATATGTATATAGTATATACATATTATAAATTATCTATAAGGAATAACTCTACTGACAGAAATCTGGTCAGTCACTACTGGGGTATAAGGATCAAAGGAAAACTGCAAAAGAACCTAAAAGCACATCTAGGGTGATGGCAGTTTTTAAAACTGGATGATGGTAGTGTTTATGGTAGTTTTTATACTTGTTTTACATTTGTATATAAACATTCATCAAACTAAACACTTAACATGAATAAATTTTACTTTATGTAAATTATTCCATAGTGAAACTGAAAATTACTAAAATTTAGATGTTGGTACATGTATTAAATTATTTTTACATTACCTTTGAAACTGATAATATTGGTGCCTTTAAAGAGAGGATGGTAGATTAGATTAGGGCTGTAAAATAATTTTTTTTCTTTCTATGCAGATGACAACACAAAGGAGGTACTTAGTGGCATTCCTGAACTACCACCATTAGTTACATTCTCAACCCCATGAAAAACAAGTCAGTACCACCTCAATAAAATGCCTTAGGTCTTTACTCATCATTCATCTTTTCAATAAATAATGTATTCAAACCATATTATGCATCAAGTGATCCTTGTTCCTGGGGAGAAAGTATTCCCTATTCTGCCATCTTCAATCTTTATTAGACTCTTCTAATGAATGCATCAGTGACTGTTCTTTTCAACTTTAAATTTTCCATAAGATTAGTTGCCTTTTTTGTTGAGATTTCCTGCTTGTGCATTGATTTTCATCATTTATTACTTTAATTATCTTAATATAATTATAGAAACTATGAAGTGTTTTTGCTAAACTCAGCATCTGGACCTAATTAAAACTGGTTTATGTAGACTGCTCTTTTCAAATAAGTGCCACACTTTTTTATTGCTTTATATATTTAGTAATTTTTGTTGTAGTTTTTGAAGACTGGACTTTTTTTTTAATAATAAATTTAGTGTGATTCTACAATTTAGTTTCTGCTTTGAACGTTTTCTTTGAAGGCAACCTGATTCTTATTTCCTATACAACTGATGTGTCTGAACTTACGTTTTTGAATTTACATCCCCCATGTGTACAATCGTTTGTTGATGTGTCTCTAGCTTGTCTTCTCAGGGACAGCTCCTGTACTTCTGTGGTTCAGGGTCAGACTATGATTTTTGGAGGCTGTGCTCAGACGTTTCAAGCCAATTAGGCTTTCTGCCAATTGAGATGTATGTGGATAAAAGAATACATCCACAGCCACAGCAAATTTTTAAGTCTCCCAGGATTTAAATTTTCACTGGGATCCTGGTTTTTCCATTACAGAATGTGTACAAAATTTATTATCTTAGCCCATCTAAAAATCTCTCACTTAAAAAAATTCCCATTAGTTTTAACTTCCTCTTCCAATCCCTAGTCCAAAAACCCACAAACTTGCCATTCTTACCTTATGAGCGAGATATTTTTCATGAATCTCTTTTAAGTTTTGATTGCCTTTGGGAATTTACAAATTTGTTGCATTGTTATTTTTAAAATTTTTCTTTTTTTATGTTTTAAATAATTCTTTTCACTTCATAAATAATTTCTGTGAAGTGAAACTGATTAACAATTCCTTAAGCTACCGTTACAGAAAGTAATCTTAAATTTGTTTAGTGAGCTGTCTTTGTTAGAATAGTTCTGTGTTCACCTGGGTTAAAAAAAGAAAAAAGCAAATAGTTTTGTTTTTTAAATCATATTCTTTTGCTTTGAGTTTCCTTAAATCATGTTTTTGAGATTGTTAAAAATCATATGGCATCAGATTAATTTGAAAACATATTTAACATATTTAGCAACATATTTTATATAAAGGTTTTATATTTACATTAAGGGATTAATATGCCAAGTATGGTCATTTGAGTAGTATTTAGAAATGTTAGCTTTAGCAGCTCTATACTTGGTGTAGGTCTTTTTCCTTAAGAAGTTGCTAATAAGTAAAGCTTCCTGTGACTTTCCCCCAGATTAAATCATTCACTTAATTTCAGGAAGCATGGCTTTGTGTGATACTGAGTAGAAGACCTAGCAGGAAAATTACACTAAAATACCAAATAAAATTGATTGTTTTCATTGACATCAATGTTTTCAAACATATTAAATGTCAAATCATTTTCTCTTATGCGTTTATTGAATTATTATCTTACTAGAACATAAAAAGCTAAGTGTAATTTGTACTGTCAACTAATAATCTTAATTTTTCAGTAAAAAATAATATGTTCCATTTTATTACTCAACGATCTTTTCATTAATCATCATTAATGGCTTGTTGTGATAGCAGCACTAAATCAAAACTGAAATTAACCAGAAGAGATAAAGGATTTCGAATGGCAGAGACAGTTATTTGTAGTCACTCTTCCTGAAAATGGATATTAACTTTTCATAGTCTTATAATATGTCAAAAGTTAATCAGGCTTTCTGAAGACATATTATATATATGTGTGTGTATTTATTTATTTAATGTATATAATATATTTTTTTCAAGATTTATGTATGTAGAGAAAGAAATACATATATATTTTTATTTTATATATATATATATTTTTTTTTTTTGAGAGAGAGAGAGAGAGCATGGGTGAGGATCAGAGAGGAAAGGAAAATAGAGAATCTTAAGCAGACTCATGCCCAGTGTTGGGCCTGATGCAGGTCTAGATCTCATGACCCTGAGATCATGTCCTGAGCTGAAATCAAGAGCTAGATGCTTAAATGACTGAGCCACCCAAGTGCCCCAGGTATATATCTTAAATCAAAGTTTTAATAATTGTTAAAAATAAATTTTAATAAATGGGGTTAATATATTATTATTATAAAATATAATTTTAATAACTGAATTCAATATAATAAGTGAAATAAAGTTTAACTTGGTACAAATACTATTCAACTTTTGAGTACTAATAATATATTCTAAGATGCTGAACTGTTTTTTTTGTTTTTTTTTTTCCGTTTTAACCAGCACATCATGTCCACCTTTCAACAAACAACTACAGGGCAAGCTAAAAAGCAAAAACACAGTTTAAAGAGACTGAACAGGGTCAGAACCCAAATCAGATATGGAAGGAATATTGGAATTATCAGACCAAGAGTATGCAAAATGAAAACAAAATAAAAATTATGATTAGTATGTTAAGGGATATAATGGAAAAATAGACAACATTCATGAACAGATGAATAATGTAAACAGAGAAATGGCAATTTAACAATGAATCAAAACTAAAAGCTGGAGATCAAAAACACTGTAACAGAAATGAAGGATGCCTTTAATGGGCTCATTAGTAGACTGCATGCAGCTGAGAGAAATCCCTGAGCTTGAGGATATGACAGTAGGAACTTCCAAAACTGAACAAAACAAAACAAGCCCCAATATCCAAGAATCATGGGACAACTACAAAAATGTAGGTAATGAGGATACCAGAAGAAAAAGAGAGAAAAGAACACAGCAACAATGACTAGGAATCTCCGCCAAATTAATGTTAGACTCTCTCATTGTTTTATGCTAACGTTTTTGCGTCCTTGATTTTTTAAGGGAACCAAGATTTCTCATTTTTAAATGAGCTAAGGTGTTATTTGCAATTTTTGACAATTTTGCTTTCTCAAAATCAAATCCTAAATGCAATTTCGATCTTGCTCCTAAGGCTTCCCAGAGAATTCTTGGAAAATCTCAAATGATTCATTTTTTCACCTGTAAAAAGAGATATGTAAAGAAATAATTAGGTTTATCTGATATGTTGAGTTGTATGAAAAGCATTGTAAAATAATAAGATGCTTAGCCTTTCCTAAGTTATATTTGTATGGGTAAATGCTATTATTATAAATATCTCAGAAGTTGTATAGACACCTTAGAAATTTGTTAACACCTCACTGTCCATAAGATCTGGTGCAATGTATCAGTCTTAAGCCTGGTTGTTATTATTATTATTATTATTAAGATCTTATTTATTTATTTGAGAGAGAGAGTGTGTGTGTGTATGTGTGTGTGTGTGTGTGTGTGTGTGTGTGTGCAGGCATGCACACACAAGCAAGGGGGAATGAAAAGGGAGGGGAATGGGGAGGGGAAGGGGGAGGAGGAGCGTCAGAGGCAGAAGCAAACTCCTCACTGAGCAGGGAAGGCAGAGGTGAGGGCTGGATCCCAGGCTTCCCTGAGAGGAAGTCAGCCACTTAGCCCACTGAGCCACCCGGGCACCCTAAACCCGGTAATTATTTTAAAAGATTGTGTGCCACTGAAATAACCAAATTTCCTTGTCAGAAGAATACTCACTAGATCTTTAACCATGGTATTTGAAGGTTTTTTTGCTATCTATAGATAGTTTTTGTTGTATTGATTCCTACGTGAAAGTATTTGCAATCAGCTAATTCAGAGTCCTTCCGTTTCAACAAAAAGGACTGTTTTAGAGACCCATGGAAAGAACTATGCTAGGGACTTGTACAGGTTTCTGATAGTAATTACTTTGAGACCACATCACTGGACTGCATAAGGATTTGCAAAACATTAGTGGAGAAGCTGATGTGTTCATAAACTACTAACCTAGAACAAAAATTAATTGCATGGGGATGAATGAACTGGTTAAGGGTGATTACTGCTTTATTTCAAACATTTCTGGTTCTTTAATGTCCTATTTTCAGGACAAAAGCTATGCCCCTTTTCTATTCCTCTTAAGTTGTCTATAGCTTCAATTTAGTAGATTGCACTACTAAATCTTGTACACAAAGCAAAATATTTTTTTTCCCGACTGCTGGATCCCTCCAGAATTTGATAACTTTTATTGAGTATTCTTATTTCCATGGCAATGTAATTATTTGTATTTAATTTATAAATTTATAAATTGAATTTAATAAGAATCTGTCTTCATTGTAATAGAACATCATTGGAAACTTTGGTTGTATAGTAAAGGCTTTGCACTATCATATTTAAGAATGGTGCATAGAATCAGGCAGTTTTCAGAAATTAAGGTTGATTTTATGGAAAACGATTATAAAGTCTTCATTCACATTGTTGTATTATAAGCAATTTGTTTTTTTTTTTACTGAGTAGTATTTCATTATATAGCTATATAACTATTTGGTCGGTTTACAGTTTCAGATATTCAAAAAAAATCTATGAACATTTGTGTAAAGTTTGTGTGTGTGGACATATATTTTAATTTCTCTCAGATGATTACTTACCTAGTAGTGAAATTTCTGGATAAAAGTATAAATGTGTGTTTAATGTGCTAAGAAACTGTCATATGGATTGTAAGGTGGATATACCATTTTACAATCTTTCCACCATAATGGCTTCCAGGTGTTTTGCATTCTCACCATTTCCTATTGCCTTTCTTTTTATTGAAGCCATCCAGGTGGACTGACGGTGATGTCTTGCGTTTTAAAATTTGTGTTTCCTTGATGATTGATGGTATTGAACATCTTTTCATCTCCTTGTTTACCCTGAACATATTCTCTGTTGGGAATTATCTGTTTTCAGGCTTCTATTTCATAGTCTTATTCAAATATCTTCTGATCATTATTTGTAATTGTTTTTTTCTTTTTTGTATACTATATACAGATTTTTAATAAGAAATATATTTCTAGATATTTTTCTTAATTTCTGGGTATGTTATTTCTTTTTCTGCAAAAAAAATATATATATATGTATATAGGTCTTTGTAAACTTGATGAAGCTTATTTTTGTTCTGTTATTGTTTATATGTAGTGCTTTTATGTCCTAGCTAAGTAACCTTTGCTTTCTTGAGGTTTAAAAATACTTTTTCCTATAAATTTCCCATGTTTCTTTTCTTTTTCCTATGATCAGTTTTCAAGTTAAGTTTTGTGTACACTATGATCAATTTTCAAGTTAATTTTTATATAAAGTGAGGCAGTGATCAAAGTATTTTTCTTTTGCTATTGTTTTATTTGTTATTTTTAAAAATAAAGATAAGTTATTCTGGCATCAACTAATACACTAAGAATTATTACATTTTATTATTTATTTGGTTAATGCTTTCTTTATAGAATGAAGTAAAAAAAATCACATTCATGTGGGGGTGGATTACATGTTTACTATTAAACCACAGAAATATTTGAATAATCTTGCTCATCGCTATAAACTGATATTAAAAGACTTAAATTTGAAAAAAAAGGTGAATGCGTTACTTGGGCCATTGGTACTAAAGACCTTCCACATTTCTATTAAAAAGAGTTACTTTCTGGGGCACCTGGGTGGCTCAGTGGGTTAAAGCCTCTGCCTTTGGCTCAGGTCATGATCTCAGGGTCCTGGGATCAAGCACCGCATGGGGCTCTCTGCTCAGCGGGGAGCCTGCTCCCTCCCCCCACGCTTGCCTCTTTGCCTACTTGTGATCTCTCTGTCAAATAAATTAAAAAAATCTTAAAAAAAAAAGACCAATTGTACTGAATATTTGGCTTTGGCATGAAGAACAAAGATCCCCTCAGGGTTGTGCTGTAAGCACTGGATGTGGTACATGAACAATGAATCTTGGAACACTGAAAAAATAAAATTAAATTAATTGAAAAAAAAGAAAAGAGAGATACCATGGTACACCAGTTAGAATGGCCAAAATCAACAGGACAGTAAACAACAAATGTTGGAGAGGATGTGGAGAAAGGGGAACCCTCTTCCACTGTTGATGGGATTGCAAGCTGGTGCAGCCATCTTGGAAAACAGTGTGGAGATTCCTCAAGAAATTAAAAATAGAGCTACCCTATGACCCTGCCATCACACTACTGGGTAGTTACCCCAAAGAAGCAGATGCAGTGTAAAGAAGGGCCACATGTACCCCAATGTCCATAGCAGCAATGGCCACAATCACGAAACTGTGGAAAGAACCAAGATGCCCTTCAACTGATGAATGGATAAAGAAGATATGGTCCATATATACAATGGAATATTATGCCTCCATCAGAAAGGATTAATACCCAACTTTTGTGTCGACATAGACAGGACTGGAAGAGATTATGTGGAATGAAATAAGTCAAGCAGAGAGAGTTAATTATCTTATCGTCTCACTTACATGTGGAGCATAAGGGAAAACATGGAGGGCATTGTGAGAAGGAAGGGAAGGGTGAATGGGGGGAAGTCAGAGGGGGTGATGAATCATGAGAACTGTGGACTCTGAGCAACAAACTGAGGGTTTTGGAGGGGAAAAGGTGGGGAGTTGTGCGAGCCTGGTGATGGGTATTGAGGAGGGCATGTATTGCATGGAGCACTGGGTATGGTGCATGAACAATTAATCTTGTAACACTGAAAAAATAAAAGTATTTGGGGAAAAATAAATTACAGTTATATATGTTAATAAAAGAGACTATGAAAATTTAAAAAAAAGACATTATCCTAGGAAACTAAATACTCTTATGTTAAAAGTCTAGATTCAAGCTACATTTAAGCAATGAATGAAAAGCATAAACTTGATGGATAAACCAACATTTTCTAAAAGGGTGTAAGAGTGACTTAAAACATAATTGACTGGAGCATCTGGGTGACTCAGTAGTTACGCATCTGCCTTTGGCTCAGGTCATGATCCCAGGGTCATGGGATCCAGTCCCACATCAAGCTTCCTGCTCGGTGGGAAGCCTTCTTCTTCCTCTCCCATTCCCTCTACTTGTGTTCACTGTCTCACTGTGCCTTTCTCTGCCAAATGAATAAATAAAATCTTCAAAACAAAACAAAACATAACTGACAGAAATCTAGGATTCCCAGGAAAAGCTACACTAACCTTAAAAAAAGGAGCCTTATTGAGGAAAAAGACTCATCGGCAATGTTATTTTAGGAAGAAGGAAGATGTGGCAAGAAGTTTGGTTAGATAGCACTGAGTCAAAAAAATGGATTATACAAGCTCAGCAAATAGTCGAACAAACTGCTGGGGGAGAAAGTTGGAACAGATTGTGAACACTGTTTCAAGATGGTGTTAAACATATTCCTACAGAGAGAGGTAGACATAGGTGAAGGCAGATGGCCTGGGATCTTGGCAGTAGAAGTACAATATATGAATTTGTAGGAGAATTATGGCCTCACCAGTCTGTGGGGATTTAAAATCAGAAAATTTAATTTGCATACGAGCTGTCTAACTGCCAGTGCTCAGGACACAAATTAAAAACCAGCTGTGGAAGGCTCCCAAAAGATGCCCACCTCTTCATCTCTGGAAGCTGTGAATATATTACCTTTCATTGTATATGGGACTTGCAAATATGATTAAATCAAGGACCTTTAGATGGAGAGATTATCCTATATTATCTGGATAGATCCAATGTAAGCACAAGGGTCTGTATATAACAGAAGCAGGAAGGTCAGAGAAAGAGTTGTAGTGCTAGAAACAGAGGATGAGGGGATATGAGACACACACAAGCTAAAGAACGCAGATAGCCTCTAGAAGCCAGAAAAGTCCAAGAAACAGCTCTCCACTACATCTTCCAGAAGGAATGAAATCCTGCCAATCAATTTTGTATAGAAAATATCCTGAATGATGGTTTGTACCTGTTTTCTGTTTTGGTCTCTTGATTTCTGTGGTGGAGTATGGTCATATAGCCAGAGGATTACAAAAGACACCTCTTTGAGACTGGGTCTTCCCTGAGATCAAGATACTGTAGATGAATAATTGGTGCTTCGTGATCTAGAGACAAACTGTATCCTATGTGACTGAGAACAAGCTCTGGAAACTGAATGTCCCAAACATCATTGATGTTTGCCTGTGTTTTTTTTCTTCTGCAATTTTTTGTCCTTTGTAACTATTATAAAGCCTTATATAAAGATACCTTGCTAAAACCTTGTGTAATTGCTCTAAACTGAAACCTTGTGATATAATGCAATACCAAGTTTCCTTGGTATATAGTAACATGAATCTTGAAAGGATTTGATCATTGATATGACTTAGATTTAAGCTTCAAAGTGACCTGGAACATTTAGATCATCTGTAAGCTGCTGTTGTTTTGTTTTTGTTTTTGTTTTTAAATGAACTATTGAGTCTCACAGATCTCTGGGGAAAAGCATTGCTAAAATTTATGTTCTCAATTTATTTCTATGAATTTGTTCAAATTTCTATTGTTTTCATAACCTTTTTATATTGCTTTAGAACTATAGATCATGCTTACAAACTTGAAGCACCCACATAAAACATGAAACTATGTATAGTTAAAGATTTAGACATGTACTTTAAAAGTTAAATATAGTTGAATATATAAATATATATTACATAAATATATAATATATAAATAAATGTTACATATATCAATAATTTTTATTTATATTTTTTGTATTACCAATATGGATCAGCTTTTTTAATATCTGAGAAAGAATAGGGATAAATGTATCTTACATTTTTACATTATATTGTTAGGTAAATGGAAGTAAGACTAAATAGTCTAGAAATTCCTTAACTGTAGTTCTACATATAACACTCTTTACTATATATGAATAACCTGAGAATTAAGCCTTCTCAGGGGAATAAAGTGAGAGGAATTTTATAAATAACCAATTCATGCTATTTATTAAGAATTTATGTCATGCAATATGTCAGGTACTAGGAACATAAAGATGTCTAAAACCAAAATTCCACCAAGCTTACAATTTTGAGGGTTAAAGAAGCAAACAAAATCAAGTTCAATAAAATTTGAGGAATTCTAAAATTATTGATTGCCACAAAAGTGCTGATTAACGACATTTGGCCCATTTAATCAAACTGGTCATTATATTCTAGAAAAAAAATGATATGCCACTGAGATATGAAGGATAAGCACTGACCAGAAGGTTCTAGGTTGGGAAGCATTACACATTCATTGAATGAGCACTACAGAGTAAAGATGAGGAAAGATGATATAAAGTGGATATATCCATTTTGAGGAAAGGAAATATTTACTGTTGTCAAATAACAAAGTGCTCTTTGGGGTAGTGCAAAATTGCAGAAATGATGTCAGATCACACCTCAGAGGTGAGCAGGAACATGCATTTATGAACTCTGCAGTAGTGGAAGGAAGCCACCAATGGTCTCTCTCCATGAAGCTCTTAAACAGAGAAATCACGACTTCCTATGTCCAGTTATTTTACTGCACATACTGAATCTATTATGCTTTCACAATTTTATTTTAGGAATTACATTTGCCTTTCCAATCTAAATCTCTTATGATTGTGATCTCTGGAAGATTTTTTTAAATAGCACAAGATTTATAACGTATCACTTGTTCTGCCTACTTTTTTTCCCTTTGAGTATGGACAACAACCTAATGCAAATAATGATGAATGTACGTTGCCAAAAGATTGGAACCAATGCTGAAATATTATTAAGAGATTTTGCATATGGTACTTAGAGTGTACAGTATATTGGAGAAAACACTATATCTCTATCTCTATCTCTATCTATCTCTATCTCTATATCTATATCTATATCTATGTATGTTGTGGAATATGTTTGGCGTTCTTGGGCATTTCCTACGGAATTTCAGATTATGGCAAAATGATAACTAGTGTCTCAGAAATAAAACAAGTATTCACGTGCAGAACTGATTAAAAAGGTTATTGAAAACAAAACTTGTACATTGTTTTTTATATTTGTGAAAACCCATCAGTTTACTGGGTTCTGGGATTCAAGCCAATTATTCAAATAATTGAGGATATTCAATTGAAGATATTCAAATAATGTTATTTCCCTAGTGTGTTATTTAGTATTCAATTAATTTTTTGATGGTTCTATCTCTCAGTTTTAGGGGTAATAAGGCTTTTCTTTATTATTTTCATTGCACATAGAGATGCTTTGACTGTTCAGGAAGCAATTTCTAAAGAAATTTTTTAAAAACTTGGAAATTAATTTTACTTTATGATTTTTTTAGAGATTTTATTTATTTGACAGAGAGAAACACAGCGAGAGAGGGAACACAAGCAGAGGGAATGGCAGCAGGAGAAGCAGGCTTCCTGCGGGGCTCAATCCCAGGACTCTGGGATCACGACTTGAGCCAAAGGCAGATGCCTAACAACTGAGCCACCCAGGCGCCCCTTACTTTATGATTTTGAACCACTGCTGAAACTAAGAGTTAACACAACAGTAGTAAAGATTAAAAAATAAAAATAAAAACAAATATAAAAAGTCTTTGTATCAAATTCCATTTATCTTCACTTTTTATAGTTTACAGTCTTTATAATGCACCTTTTGTATTTATTACCTAGATTAAGTCAGTCATGGCACATAAAATGTAGAATTCCTTGGAACAAATACAAATTCAATGAATATTTTATATGCAGCCTGGATAACAAGGAGGACCAATGTTTAGAGCTGTAAATTAGTTAGAATTTTTTCAATTTCTGATTTTTTATGACAACTGTGTTGAGTGTTTGCATATTGATCAGTGTATATCTAATCAGAACTCCAGTGTTTGTTCTGATTGAGTTATAAATATGAACAACATAAAATCACAAATGGTTGACATTATTCTAAAGTATTAACACCAGTTGAGTGGTAGAGGTCATCTTAGAGAATGTCTGCATGATGAATTAAGGATACAATCAAGAATGCAGTCAAGTTGTACATAAATAAAATATTTTGGTCAAATTAAATGCCCATGTGGCAAGGAGAAGAAGAATGGAGACCAGGAGATCTAGATGAAGAAAGTATAATCTGCCAGGTGGGCACACAGTCTTGAAGGTCAGGCTGCCTGATTCTAATCTCAAGTTTGCAATTTGCTAGCCAAAACCTCTTGTGTTTCCCTGTCCATATTTTTTCTCATCTATAAAATAATAATATATTTTATTGGCCCATTTAGGGGCCAATATAAATGGGCCAATATAAATAATATCCCCTTCTTCATAGACTTTGTTTTAGATTTTAAATTATTATAAAAATCACTTAATACAACTCTTGAACTCAGGGTGGTGAGTTCAAGCACCACATTGGGTGTAGAGCTTACTTAAAAAAAAAGAATCACTTGGAATAGTCCTAACATACAGCAATAATTCTTGCTATAATAGTTATTGGCTACAAAATAAGTGAACATAACTCTACTTCTTTGACTGCAAAAATTTTAAACCAAAAAATGAAAAGATAAAATAATTAAATAGGAATAATGGGGAGCCTGGGTGACCCAGTGAGTTAAAGCCTCTGCCTTCAGCTCAGGTCATGATCTCAGGGTCCTGGGATCAAGCCCCGCATCCGGCTTTCTGCTCAGCGGGGAGCCTGCTTCCCCCTCTCTCTCTGCCTGCCTCTCTGCCTCCTTGTGATCTCTCTCTCTGTGTCAAATAAATAAAAATAAAAATAAAAATAAAATCTTTAAAATAATTAAATAGAAATAAAACAATCGTGATGTTGTCATTTATAATAAAAAATATATATATTTGGTTTTCATCCCTGTTTCTGACAAAGAGTTTCTTGGAATTTCTTAAGAGAGAGGTGCAAAAAAGGCCTTTTGTTATGTTACTGAGGTGAGTTTTGGAAGTCACCTAAGGATAGAAGCTAGTTGCAAAGGAACTAAGCCCTGTGATCAAAGGGCTAGAACTTTCAACACTCCCTCCCAACCACTAGGGAGAAAGGGTGAGGGGCTAACAGCCAACGGCCACTGATTTAATCAACCGTGCCTATGTCATACAAGCCCCATAAAAACCCAAAAAAGCAGGGTATGGAGAGCTTGTGGGTTGGTGAATATGTGATGTGGGAACAATGGAGGGCCTGGAGAGGGCTTGGAAGAGCACTGCACCCTTTCCTCATATCCTATTCTACCTGCCTGTCTCTGAGTTACATGGTATGGGTGAAAGCTGTCAGCAATCAAATATCAGAAATGGACTCAGGCTCAAAATTCCATAATCTGAAATGTAACAATGTATTTAAAGAGCTTTTAAATATAGTATTTATTTATTTATTTATTTATTTATTTAAAAAGATTTTATTCATTTGACAGAGAGAGATAGATACCACAAGTAGGCAGAGAGGCAGACAGAGAGAGAGGGGGAAGCAGGCTCCCTGCTGACGAGAGAGCCCAATGTGGGGCTCGATCCCAGGACCCCGAGATCATGACCTGAGCTGAAGGCAGAGGGTCTAACCCACTGAGCCACCCAGGTGCCCCTATAGTATTTATTTGTTTATGTATTTATCTACTTAAAATTACAGGTTTTATTTTTATTATTTAATTAAATATAGTTCTTAAATATATAACTTATGGCATTATGAATTAGATACATTATAGGAGATAATTTATAGTAATCATTATTTACATAGATACAAGTGATAATTTTATTAGGCCTCTGAGAGCCAGAAATGGACTTGTGGAGGCGGCCAGAAAGGTCAATGGATTTTGCTGAGCTGACCATCAAATTTAGTGGATACTATTTCCATTAAATCATTTGTATCAAGAAACAATCTTCATAATTACACTACTTTTACATTGTGTCTGAAACATTGAGTGTGGGGGAGGGGGACTAGGTAGGGACAGACAGATAGGGGGCTACATGATCAGGTCACAGAAATCCCAAAAATGTGGAGGGATAAGAAAACCAGAGATAAGGGAACACACCAAACCACCTTTCCTGAGGTGTTGGGGGGGAGGGTCTTTTTCTGAGTCACCTGTGACCAATAAAGAATAAAGAGACCCTCAAAAGAAGTAAGCCATTAAAGATGTTATTACTGGTCCTTACTCAAACCACGACAGCACAAGAATGATAAGGCCACAAGCTTCCTGGTCAGTTCTAAATACAAGGCTGTCACTAGAGGCCCAGGTTGACAACTCTGTCAGGACCCCTCTCACTCCTAAGAGATTTTGCTGGATTCTTGCTTAACAAAACCCTATCGCTTTACTCACTCTCCTGTGACCACGAGATTCATTCTTTGACCCTGTGAGATAAGAACCTTGCTCTCCCATTTCAATATCTTAGTAGATAGTCAATAAATGTTTGCAGTATTTTGTTTCAGTGGGACTCTTGGCCAAATATCAGGTTAGACTCCTCGCTGTTGACCAAGATCCTAGGTTACTACTTAGTTACACTCTCAAGACAGCAATTTCAGTGCTCATTGTTCTGTAATATTTGTTAATTAATGAATATTATAATAACATTACTTAGCTCTTTTTTTTTAATATTTTATTTATTTATTTGACAGAGAGAGATCACAGGTAGGCAGAGAAGCAGGCAGAGGGAGAGGGGGAAGCAGGCTCCCTACTGAGCAGAGAGCCCGATGTGGGGCTCGATCCCAGGACCCTGAGATCATGACCTGAGCCGAAAGCAGAGGCTTTAACCCACTGAGCCACTCAGGCGCTCCTACTTAGCTCTTTTTTGTTTATTTTTCTTTGTTTAATCATTTTTCAAGTTTGAAAATACTGATGGAAAAGTCCATGTTTGGGGCGCCTGGGTGGCTCAGTGGGTTAAAGCCTCTGCCTTCGGCTCAGGTCATGATCTCAGGGTCCTGGGATCGAGCCCCACATCGGGCTCTCTGCTCAGCGGGGAGCCTGCTTCCCCCTCTCTCTCTGCCTGCCTCTCTGCCTGCTTGTGATCTCTCTCTCTCTCTCTCTCTCTGTCAAATAAATAAAATCTTAAAAAAAAAAAAAGAAAAGTCCATGTTTTTTATTATATTTAGGTTTAAGACCTACTGACATAATTTGATTCCAGATTTTTGCTTATGAAAATAAAATAATTAAATCTTATTTTTAATCTATTTATGGAAGTATGCAGAATTACATTCTTTTAAAAAATCTAAATAATTTTACTGCTCTATGCATTTGTTTCCACCCTTCAGTTTTCTTTTTTTTAATTAATAGCCCTTTTTTATTTTCAGTAGAAAAATTGAGTGGAATGTACGGTTTCCATATACCCCCTTACCCTTAACCCAGATTCCCCTATTATAACATCTTGATTAAGTGTGGAACAATTGATGAACTGGCAATGATTCATTATTATTAACTAAAGCCCATAGTTTACTAGAGTTCCCTCTTTATGTTGTATATTCTGTGGATTTTGAGAAATGTAAAGTGACAAGCGTATAGGGGCCAAAGGTCAAATTCCATAATGTGCCACTTTGATCCAGTGATTATTTTAATAAATGTACTGAAAGAACAACCAATGTAAGCACACTCAGATCTTCCTCTGTCCCCCTGAAAGCAAGACACACATTTTCTATGTGAAAAATATCCTCTTTATACTAAGAAGTAGAAAGACATCCTTATCACAAAGATAACTTTAAAATTTAGAAAGCTGTAGAAATAAACCTTATTAAATTTTTTTCTGAAACTAATCTACTACCTCAGCCCAAATTCCACTTAAAATTCCTTACTAATCAAAGTTCCCAAACACCTGTTTTCTTGTACTAGAAATACTTCACAAATTTATCATTTCTTTGTCTAAAATGTATAGAAACCTACCTTCCTTGGTCATTTCTTTAGATCTCAGTTTTATTACTGGGTCTCTGTTTGCATGTAACAAAACTTCTCCTGTTAACTTGCTTTATGTTAATGTAATTCTGAGTCTAGCTGGAAAACTTGAGGATTGAGGAAAAATTCTCCCTCCACACATGGGTATCCACCTTTGTATTATTTTGCAGAATAGATTCACTGCCCTAAAGATCTCCTGAGTTCCACCTATTTGTCCTTTTCCACCATATCAGCATCCCTTGGCAACCTCTATCTTTTTACTGTTTCCATAATTTTCCTTTTCCAGAAGGTCTTACGGTTCCCACAAAGTACGTTGTCTTCTCAGATTATCTTTTTTCACTTAATGTGTATTTAAACTTTTATGTTTTTCCATGGCTTGGTAGTATTCTTTTTAATTATGAATAATAATCCATAGTATGGATGCACCAAAATTTGTTGACCCATTGACCTATTGAAGAACATCTTGGCTGCTTTCAAGCTTTGAAAATTATAAATAAAGATGCTATAAATATTAGTGTGCATGATTTTCTGTGGACATAAGTTTTCAACACAAATACCAAGGAGCACAACTGCAGGATCCTATGGTTAAAACAATGTTTAGTTTTATAAGAAACTAGCAAACTGCTTTCTAAAGTGGCTGTACCATTTTGGATTTCCATTAGTGATGAATGAGAGTTCCTGGTGGTCCACATGCTTGTCAACATTTGGTGTTTTACCCCTCATTTTTGTTTATAGAAATTATATCTTATGGGTGTCACTAATCATGTCTTAGAATAGTGTTTTCAGAGGAATAAAATATTTTCACATGATTCAAGATTTTCTAGGAATTCTCTGGGCATCTCATGTTCCTGGTCTGGTCTTTTGTGCTGAAGGTTATTTTTTAAAACACTCACTCCATAATTCTCACCTTTATCTTATATATTTCCTGAGTCCAAATTGAGAACTTTTAAATATCAGTTCATATAAAAATGAGCAGAAGACTGCAAGAACTTTTGAATTTTGGGCCTCACCTCAACTATCAAAAATAGTGTCTCTTTCTTTATAAACACTTCTAAACTATTGTCATTCTATTATTAAGGTATTCTTTATTTCTCTGACAGTGTTTTTGATTTTTGATCTCTATAATTTCTTTTTGTTTTTTCTTGGATTTCTATCTTTCTGCTTATATTCTACATCTGTTCTTGCATGCTGTCTACTTTATCCATCAAAGCCCTTAACATATTAATTGTAGTTGTTGTTTTAAATTCCTGGTTTGATAATTCCAGTATCTCTGCCTTGTCTGATTCTCCTGTGTGTTCTCTTCAAATTATGCCTTCTGCCTTTTGTCATCTGGTTTGGTATGCCTTGTAATTTTTTCTTCGAAGTAGGACATGATGTATTTGACCAAAAGAGCTGCTGTGAGTAGGCTTTTAGTACTGCGATGGTGTCATATTGGGTAGAGGTATTATTCTGTAGTGCTGTGATTAGATCTCCATCTTTTTGTGAATGGACCATGAACTAACTTCACAAGGGTTTATCAGGGTGGTTGTTGTGGTTGTTTTTTTCCTCCCCCACTTTGGTGGGACAATATGGCTAGAGTGGGTGGGAGTTGGGTCTTTTCTCTTCTCCTATCTGGAAGGGTAGGGCTAATGGGGTTAGTCATTTCCTTGCCCTCAGGTCAGTTAGGTTCTAGTAAAGCCCCAGATGAATAAGCCCAGGATAATTAGTCTCCCCTTAGGGAAGACCTTATTAAGAATAGAGTGCTGGGGCACCTGGGTGGCTCAGTCGTTAAGCCTCTGCCTTGCTCAGGTTGTGATCCCAGGGTCCTGGGATGGAGTACCTCAGCAGGAAGCCTGCTTCTCCCTCTCCCACTCCCCCTGCTTGTGTTCCCTTTCTCACTGTCTCTCTCTCTCTAACAAATAAATAAAATCTTAAAAAAAAAAAAATATATAGTGCTTGTGGATATTTCAAAATGGTTTCCCTTCTCCCAGAAGTACCAAAGGACTCTTTTCTGACATTGATGGCAAGAACCTGGTTGAGTTCCTAGAGGTAAATTTTACAATTGTGGGGGGCCCCTGGTGATGGGGTCCCAGTGTTTTTAACTCTGAGGGCTGTCAGTGCTGAGCCTCCAGCAATCTGTCAATTCTAATTTGAGTTTCTCTTCCCCTGTGCCTGTTTCCTTGGGTTTTTGCTCAGTCCTCCTTTCAAGTAAGCTGAGACTCCCTGTGTTTCCCTATCTCTCTCTCCAATCCTGGGGCCAGAGGTTTGCCCTGGGTCCTCTCCCCCACTTATGGATCCAAGAAGAATTGATTTTTCAATTTGTTCAGCTTTTTCTTAATGGAGTGGTGACTGACTTCCAAGCTCCTTACATCAGAATAGGAAACTGGAAATCACATATATTCTTTTAGTGACGTTGCTTCTTAAGTTAATATTGTGCCTGATCCCTCAGGGAAAATATTCGAAAATAATGCTGGCCTTGGTTGAGCATTGTGCAATAATTTATAATTAAATGAAGGAACTGATCATAAGTTATGCTCCAGAGAGTTAAAATGTAACCTTTTGGCTGCAAATATTTTTATGTTGTATTTTCAAATAGAAGACTCCGAGTTAAGCTAAAATGTTGAAAGAATGATGTAAACTGTACTCACTGCTTTGTTGCCAAATATGACTTTTAAAACATTTACTGTAGAAGTTCTATTTTGTGATTAGTTTCACCTATAGAATTATCTACAGACTTTAAGGTGTGTTTTTGAGTGATTTATTTAGTTGTTTTATCTGTTCAAAATATTTTTCATTGTCCAGTTGTTTTACACGCACCTTTGTCCACAGAAGTATTCCCAACTTTCAAAATAAAGCCTACAAAAACTTTTAAAAATGAAGACTAGTGAGAAATGATTATGTTAGATGAGGAGAGTTGCTTCAAAATTTTCTTACTGAGTTTCCTACTGTTATTTTAAAAGACACCAGATACAGAGGTAAACAATCATTTCTCCATAAATAAGCACAAATATTAATAGGAAAAATGATTTTACTTCATCATCAACCCATTACTAGTCGCCACAACTATCTGTGGTTACTAAGGCAAGCTGTATAATAGAACCACATTGCACTTTGGCAATTATTTACTCATCAAAATGTTCTTTATATAAAAGAAATACGTCTGTATAAAATAATATCCTTTTGAATCTTGTGTTTAAAAATATCCTGCTCTTGTGGTGCCTGGGTGGCTCAGATGGTTAAACTTGCAACTCTTGGTTTCAGCTTAGGTCATGATTTCAGAGTTCTGAGACTGAGCCCCAAGTTGGACTTTCTGTGCTCAAAGAGGAGTCTGCTTGAGATTTCCCTCTCCTCTGACCCTCCCCTGCTCATGCTCCCTTCCTCTCTCTGTCTCTCTCAAATAAATAAATAAATCTTTAAAAAAATAAAAAATAAAATATCCTGTTCTCAAAAGTATCATATTACTAGGAAAGAAAACTACTTTTTATTTAATACAAGTAAAAATGGCTTTTTTACCTGTGATCTTTAATTATATATCAATCAACATAATTAATTGTAATATAATTAAACATTAAATTTTATTTCAAATAGATAAAAAAATTCTGTGCACATATCTAGATATACAAAGTCTAGTTGTTTCAGATTTTAGTAATTTAAAAAAAAGAACTTTTATCAAAAAAAGGTTGAATAGAAATAGATTCACAAAATATGTTTATAGTTAATTAAGACTCCTTTTCTCTTCCATTAACCTAATTCTATTTTATGAGATAAAATTCAATAAATTCATCTGTGCATTGCAGAAATGTCAATGAATGTGATAAGGGAACTTTGGAGATTTGTTATAGGTTGTAATTTCTGAATTTTATATTTTGTTGTGCTGTGCAGTGCCACAGAAAAAATGCTTTGAAATTGCTGTTCTCAAATGATCTGAAAAACTTAAAAGTCTATGAGTCTACTCTCTGTGACTGTTAGATAACAAACATGGCAATACTGTACAAAGGATAATTAAACTGAGACGTAAGATTACCTCTAATGTTAATGTACATTTTCTTTCTTTTTTTTTTTCCCAAGCTGTTTAAAAGTGTATGGCTCATTTGACATAAATGTTTACTTAAAAACATATCCTGTAGGATATAAGGAATGTAAATAAATCAATATATTTAATTTAAACAACAAACAGTTGGTCAAAAATATGAGCTTCCGGAACAGATTTCTAATCAACAAAAGAAAAGACAATTCCACTGTTTCCAGATATCTCACTATTTAACTGATGAAAGTGAATAAATGCACACAAACATTATGTATGATATATATATATGATATATAGCACAAATATCCATTTGTTCATAAGTCACTGTTAAACTTAATTGAATTATGGGATCATGAACACATGCCTAAATTAAAAGGCCTAGGGTATCTTCTTTTAGTTTTTTTGTTGTTGTTTGTTAATATTTTTACTGGACAAAATTAACAATACTGATAATATTGAACTTCAAGTTCACATATTGATTCTGGGTATATGAGATATACAGTCCAAAGAGGCTCTAAGGTACAAATTTTCACCTCCATAAGCTGAGTAAATGATGGAACACCAAAAGAATTAGCTTAGATTATTTCCATAATGAAAGTCAACCAAAACAAAGCAAACAACCAAAAAGAGTAACACACCCCCAAGCAATGTTGGCAGAACCAGATTTCTCACAAAGTTAGTTCTGGAGCTGAGAATAGAATATTATAAGAGCTTGTTGGAGTTTTAGAATTTTTTTAAGGCACAAATTTTAATTTTTTCTTTAATTCTTAAAATTATATTTATAAACATTAAGTTATTTTTTAAATCACATTTTCTTGTTAAACTTACTAACTCTTTTAAATTGGAAAGGCATAACCAATTTCACAAAATAGGGGTAAGGAGTACAAGACAAAAAGAGGGGGAGAAGAGACAAAACAGACAAGATTAGGCAAAGGAAAGTAAATGTGGGTTCAACATAATTGTGTTTCCTTATTCAGTCCACATGTGATGGAACTGCTCATTATCTCCCTGGATCCCAGAATTTCATGACTGAGGAATGGTCAGGGATAATCAAAAACAGAATAGAATGTCTAGTGTCAAAAGGGAAAAATAGAACACACTATTATTTAAGGTACTTTTGTGGATGAAGAATAAAAATATACTGCTAATTAGTCTCAAGAATTTTAAAGGGTCTGAGATTTATCCCACTTGCAAGCTAACAAGTTAATGTGCCATAGTTTTATTGATGCTGGCAAAAAGCATGAGCCCACTGGGCTAATAATAAAAGATGCTTCATTATTCATAGCAGTAGCTATCACCAGAATACAGAATTTTCTTGTGATGTTTCTCTGAGCCCTTATTTCACAAGGTGACTGAAAAAGGGTAAGGTGACACCTAGACATACATGGGTTGCATTGTAGGAAATTCTAATATTTTTGATAAGGAAAAAACTGTACTCTAAGCTGGCCAACCAAACCGGCAAGGGAACTCCAGTCCCTGTCTCAAAGCCCTTCCGGGTTCTGCTTTCCTACCCTGTTTTCCACGCAGGCGCCCAAATACCAAGTATGCGGAAGTAGGAGGGTATAAATTATCCTCCCTGCTTGTGCTCAGGGCTCAGAAATCCTGAGAAGGGACTCTGACCCCACTGGGGTTAAATAAACCTTTGAACCTCCAAAGTCTCCGAGTGCCGCTTGGTTCTTCCACCAGGATCCAGTCCAGGTTCCACAACATTTTAAAATGGGCTTCAAGCACACTTATCTTAACTTTGCCACCAACGGAGACAATATTATACTGAACAATTGAAAAAAAAAAATCTGTCATTTGATCTGAAAGGAGATACTATCTCTGTCCACCAAGGGTGCTCGATAGAAAATATCTTTGGAAAGAGTAATTTGGAACCAATGAGTAGTGCCTCTTTTTGAAAAATGTGCCAAAACATGAGAAATTCGTAGAGAATTGCTCCAACATCTACTCCTCATTTCTGTTCTGTCTTGTCTTCTGGCCATGAATATGCCACTCCATTGGCCACTTGGATTAATCCAACCAACAGAGACTGTGGTAAAATCGATTTTTAAAAATATACAGCAAAAAAAAAAATTATATATATATATATATATATATATATATATATATATATATATATATACAGCATTTAATTAATTAAGGCCACCTTCCACAGAGCTCTAAACAGGATATGGACATCTGAACTACTGACCTCAAAAATGTTCCACAGTCTCAAACCTACCAGTTGGACAAATCTCCTATCAGGGTTACACCTTAGAAATATAGGTATCTTTCCCTTTAATATTCTGAAGTGACCTTTCTACTTTTCCTGAGACATTAATCCATGTAAAGGTATAGCAATTGCATAGAATCTGCCTTGTCCCACAAGGAGGATGTGTAAGATAGTTCTGTCTTTCACAACAAACCTAGTCAATCAGTTGAGGTTGAACCGAATACTTTCCAGAACTGAAGGGTTATCATTGATCACATTGTCCCAGCTGGAGTCAGGGACAAACTTTATTTCTACTTTCTAAAAGAATGACTCCATTGTAGTGATAATTATTCACAGTTGTTGCATAAATTAGCATTCAGTTTTCTCTTGGGAAGCTCCACGTAATCTAAGGTAGCCTGATTTGGGTACAACCTTCACATCATCTGACAGCTACATCATATACTGGTAGTCTTTCATTACATGCCCTGAGGACTCTTCGGACTATCCTCATGAGGAAAGTCATAAAGTTTTTGGAAGCGGATTGGCTGATGCCTGGTCTCCACAAGAACAGTGCTTCTGGGAAAATAAAATGCTGTTTACTATTGCTGGGATTCATCAGGTGAATTGGAAGACAAAAGTTCAAACTACTTTCCAAAGTGGTACTTTGACGGGTTGGCAGCCCCATTAGGTCCCTCATTCTTTTCAAATTGATTTAAATCTTCTGTTTTTTAAGGGACTGCTTGAGAGAAGTTACTTCAGGCTGTCCTTTGCACCACAGTATTCAGTGGGTGGTATTCCAAACCCAAGGAATGATGAGGGGGAATGTGGCAGAAATGCGAGGGAATGGGGCAGACAACTGGAAACATTGGTGTTTTGCATGGGGCCACCTATCTCCAATAGACTGTTTCCCGTGGACACCATAGAAAGGTTGAACAGAATGGTGATCAGATTGTGTTCAGAGCTTTCTGTTGGAGGATGGAAAATCCAGTAGCCAGTGAAAACTATTATGATTTTAACCGTTTTAATGAGGATTGCCAATCATTACTGTCCCCTTCACCTACCCCATACCTCCCAAAATCTAAGATGGCCTCTTCCCAGGTCTCTGGGGGGTTACTCTCCAGAAAGGTTCTGTCTTACCTAAAAATGCAATAGATATAATTATTCTCTCCCCTTTAAGTTTCAAAGATTTAGTGCTTTTGCTTTAAGTGTGGAAATTCCCATGTAACACTCCTTGTTTTAGTCCATGTTCCATTTATAATCTAATTTTTCTAGATTTACTACTTCTCCATTTCCCTTACAGGCTTATGACTTAGCTGAAATACTACTGAGACCAACAGCTACCAAAAACTTGGAAAGAATTCAAGTACTGGCGTTATTTTCAAGTTTGGTATTCGTTCCTGACAATATTATGAGCAGCAGCCCTATCTGAGTAATGGTTGCTAAAGGCAAATCAGAGCAAATAGAAAAAAAGTACATCAGTGGTAAAGACAGCAGAGACATGTTCTATGCAGCTAGAAATTATGCATGTTACGATGAAATGTTGGTTCAAAGCAGCAAAGACATATATACACACACATTTCTACTGTGGTGTGTATAACAATATGGTCTTTTTTTGTTTGTTTTGAAAATTGCTAGTAAAATATTTCGTGATCAAAGCCTAAGAATTTGGAATATTATGACTTTCAGGATATTACTCAAGACAATGTTTTATGCATAAAGAAATTGAAGCTAAGGGAATGTTGTGGTTGCTCTGAGGTTATACAATTCGTGTTACAGCTTGAACCGTAGGTCAGTTACCTTAACTCCTTTCCAAGACCCATTCTTTTATTTCTATATAAGAGTTCACCCTACGTTCCCAGCAGTATTCTAATTTACAGGTGTTAACTGATTTCGTCCTTCGACAATATAAAATAGTTATTAATTGGCTCCATTTAGCCAATGAGGAAATGTGATAGGAATGTTGAATGATTTCCCCAGGGCCTCACACAGAAAGTGGTAACTGGATCCATAAAGCAAATATTTCAATCATTCGGTTTACGCTCCCTCTTGTTTGTTAATGATGTTTAAACTGAGAGTTGGGATTTTATTTCAACAATGAAAAGACCTTATTTACTGGCAATATAACCGGCCACGTGTGCTTTCTTTTGCAGATTTTAAATATTTGCATTCAAATATTATAGAAACAGGTGATCAGAGGGTGTCATCAAGGGCGTTCTTATCCCAAACAAGTGGTTCTCAGAATGACTGTATAGGATACAGAATGAGGATACAGAGGATACAGAATGACTGTATCCTCCCTCCTCCCAGGGGATATTTGTAAATGTCTGAGATTTTTTATTGTAACAAATGGATGGAGTCATGAGGAGCGATGATACTAATGCTTCTTTTCTTTTTTTTTGTTTTTAAAGATTTTATTTATTTATTTGACAGAGAGAGAGAGATCACAAGTAGGCAGAGAGAGGCAGGCAGAGAGAGAGGGGGAAGCAGGCTCCCTGCTGAGCAGAGAGCCTGATGCAGGGCTCGATCCCAGGACTCTGAGATCATGACCTGAGCCCAAGGCAGAGGCTTCAACCTACTGAGCCACCCAGGCGCCAGGGATGATACTGATTCTAATGTGTTAGAGAATTCTTCTTCTTTTTTTTTTTAAAGATTTCATCTATTTATTTGATAGAGAGAGAGATTACAAGTAGGCAGAGAGGCAGGCAGAGACAGCGGGGGAAGCAGGCTCCCTGCAGAGCAGAAAACCTGATGTGGGGCTTGATCCCAGGACCCTGAGATCATGATGGAGCTGAAGGCAGAGGCTTAACCCACTGAGCCACCCAGGCGCCCTCTTCTTTTTATAAGTGTTCTAATCTTATCACGAGGGCGACATCATGATGACCTAACAATGTCCCAAAGACCCCACCTCCAACACTGTTACATTTGGGATTAAGATTTTAACACATGAATTTGGGGGTGTTGGGGGTTGGGAGAGAGAGAGACATTTAGTGCATTGCAGCCAGCTAGTGTAAAATCTATAAGGAGGGGGGCTATTCTCCTCCTTCCTTTGATCTTACTATTGGCTGAAACTGATGAGTAGCAACAGAGCAAAGGATCCCTTGATCCAGTCCGGTAGCACAGAGCAGGACAGCAGAGAGTGAAGTAAGTCTGCTGGAGCCAATGAGAGCTATCTAGCAGAACCCCAGAGACAAACCATACCCAAGGAAATGAGTCATGTGGTTGTGTTCTCCAGTTACGGTACTCAGTTATGAGGAATCTATAGAAGGCACACCTGATGTAGCAGAAGAATCAATTTTCTGTGGCACATAAAATTAAAAATTAACTGCTAGACTTTTATACTTGCGTGTCTACAGAACCCCCAAGCCTCACATGCCTTAAACTTAGTTTATCTTACCCTCCAAAATACCTATTTATCATCTTGAATTATATTTCTCATCAAATCACATTTCTGTCTGTCAAGGACCAGCCTTGACTGAATGGAGAAACTTGAGTGGGGGGGGAGTGTGGGGGGGGGAGGGTGGGGGGAGGGGATGAGAAAGAAAGAAACACAAAGGATGGGATCCGGGAGGGTCATAGCTAATGCTGAGATGACGTTTATTGGTTTACAACAGTTTTATATGATTCAAGCACAATACAATCACATGGAAGTCACCTTGATCATTGCATGGATAATTCAATAGAACAATCAACGGAACAGTCTACCGGTGAATAACAATTTCCTCATTTTGCGCTGTTATACTCCACTGCGTAGATCAGAACGTTTTGCCACTAGCTTAAGGGCAAATCTATTTTTCTACGCCTACTTCCTGCTGTGTGGTTTATGTGCCTCTGTAAGCTGCGGTTATGGCAGAGCTTTACGGCTGAACTGTGGTGGGCAGGGCTGGTCTCTGACCTGGCCCTAAGAACGCAAGGACCCTGTCAGTTTGCTGTTTGGTCACCACATCTGTCTAGAATGTGGCCAACAACAGAGACTTAAGATTTATCTCAGTTCTCTTTTCCCCCTGTTTTTGTTCATCTGATTATTAAATATAATCAATTCTACCACCTAGATAGTCACTACTCTGTAACACTCTTAGGGATGTTAACTTTATCTTTCACTTTACTTCAGGACACTCTCATCTCATATTTGGATAAGATTAACTTGTTTCAGAGCCTTCTGCCTTCATTTTAATGCATTCTTTCAACAAAACCAACATTTGAAAGTATAGAGCTAATGACTCATTTGCCTATTTAAAGACCTTCATTATCTTTCTTTATCAAGAAAAAAATTAAAAAGTAAATCATGTGTCTGCTTCCTTTTTTCTTCCCTCCCCTGGGTCCATTTCTACACTCCACTTCTTGCCTTCCTTCAGTTATTTCAATCCTCACATTGGCATACGTATCCTAAAATCTCTCTGAATGTGAAAGTTAGCTCTTGGTTAAAAAGCAGTCTGTCATTTTTCCTCTCCTCTGTCAAATATCCTATTTCTTGATTGCTACTTCAATAGTCTTCTTCAGTTATGGTTGAATTGGATTATCAGGCTCATGCTTGATGAGTTGTCAAGAACATTGACCCTGCATGGAGGTGGTAAGACTAACATAGCAAAATGGCAAAGATTTCTCTGAAAGGCTTCAGATTCAAGAGTTTTAAGCACAACTTCATTATGCTTCAAAAAGAAAACCAGAGTTAGCCAAGAAAGACAACATTTAGGTATTTACTTGAGTTATGGCATTTAGCTCTTCAAATGGGAAAATGTGGAGGTTTCAGATAACAGAAAATTTGTTTCTGTTAAAAATTATATGGTTATTTCTATGCATGTTATGCATTTTATTCAAAAATCTGTAAACCCAACTAAATACTTTGATGAGTGAGATTAGTTCTTTCTTATTTGTTGTATTTCATTTGGTAATTGAATGCTTAGAAAAGAAATGTTTAGTCCTATTACATAAGAAATCTAAATTATTCAAAAATTTTATTTCATATGAAAATAATTGATTTTATTTAATTTTATCTTATACTAAGTGAATGTTATATCATATGCCACGTAATAGATTTATATCCTTGGGATCTCCTGAGATAAACCATCACTTGCATTTTAACAGTTACTCGTAATTACTCTATGGACCATCTCTTGATATAGAAATAAATTCAAAGTTTTGTTTGCTAAGTACTTAATACACTTATCAAGATAAGCACCAACAAAAAAGTGAAGACTTCTTATAAAAGGATACTTAGCCATAATTTAAAAATAAAATTCACTAGTGAATTTGGTGATAGAAAAGTGATCTCACCTCTTCTGTTGATGGATTTTGTAAACTAAGCTAACAAAAGTAATGCACTTAATTTATAGCAATACTGTGAATAAATAACTACCTACCACTTTTGCAAATGAATGAAAGAAACTCAGGAATATTAGCGTTTCAAAAAGAGAGGTGGGCTCTTTGCCATGTCAGTCCCCCAAGGCTATAAATTTAGACTTGAAATAAACTGAAACAATCCATTTGAAATCAACTACTCACAATCCATATTGTGTTTTGCAATTCTAGCCTAACATTGCATGTAAAATAGGCAATCTAAACTTGTTCCCAGTGGAAAAGAAAAAGCCCTGGAGAACTACTTTTTAAACTTTGTGTCTCTACTTAGAAACTGGACTTCAAAGATATTCTGAATAGACCATAAAGTTTCAAACTTCAGTGCCCTCAAAAGCCACACATGGCTCCCATTGACATCAATCAGAATTTTATGTGCATGGATTGAGGGCAAAGGATAACAGTTTATATGATCAACAATATGTTTGATGATTTAAAAAAAATTGTTTGAAATTCACTGTGTTGACTTTATACTCTGCAAGGACACTTAGTTTTTAAAGCTCACCCCCTAGTTTTTAAAACTCACCCCCCTATCTAAATATGGTGGGCAATACTGGCTTAATTTCAAAATTTTAAAAAAGCAATTTGAAGGTCAGAGTTAAATTAACTGAAACACCTTGAAGTGATTTAAGGTGGTGTGAATATTTTCGTAACTGATGTTGGAGCTAATGTAGAGCATGAAATCAGTCATAATACCTGGCCTGCTAAAATGTAACACACAGGTCCCTGGGGACAAAAGAAGGTTTCAGAGAAGGGTGTGGGCCTTTAGGAATGTGGAGGCCTAAGGGGCCACTCTGCTATTGGAATGCCAGGGGGAGTTGCAATCTAAGAAATGTATGCCTTGTCCCTTAGGCTATGTTTAGCAGAACACAAGGAATACACAGAAGAACCTTTCGTATATTTCCCATCAACAGATCCTCCAAGTTTCAGTGAGACCCCTTATCACACATCACATACTTGAGAAACAGTGATAAGGATTTGTGATTATCCGGAAGAACCCATAAAAGCGGGAGCAAAGAAGCACACAGGGTCTTGGTCTCCAAGCATTGGCCCCTTTACCTTCTCTTCTCTTTCACAGCAAAGTTTGGAGTAATTTTTCATCCATTGGAACAGATATTGCTGGCCATTCCCGGCAAGTGGTGACCCCGATGTGACCATCTTGCAACGAACACCGAATGGACACCCCAAAAACGAGAAGTCTGTGCGCAGTAAGTTGGCATCGGCTCACAGCCGCGTTCGGGGAAGTTTCAGGTTTGGGTATTTTTATGGAATTAAAAGTCCTTTAAGAACTCCAGATATGAGGCAAAGCCTCTCTCTCAAACAGAGACAATATATTAAGGCTTTAAAGCTACTTTTAAAGGCTAACTAGAAATAAGAAACCTCTCCTTAAGCTGAGCGGGACCTCTGTGATGAGGAGCCAAAGGCTAGCTGAGGAAAGAGCAGAAGCTGGCACCCTACAACCCCCACCCCCTGTGATATGTGTGACATTCCCCAGACACTCCTGGTTGCCCTAAAGGAAGAACAACAAATGGTTAACTGATAGAGATCACAGTCCTGCAGGACAGGAGTCTCAGCTTACAAATGTCCTAGTGATTTACAAGGAAGAAGCTTTCTTTATCAATAGCCTAACTTCCAGAGACCCATAACTCAGTTCCTGAAGCCCTAACATCACCCGCCCCTCTATAAAATTGAGGGAGGCTGAGGCAGAAGGAAAGGTAAATAAAATTGAATTTCTTCTAAACCTAAGGCTCATTGACCAGGATGTGTGATGGGGGAGTGTGACATTCCTCCAGGAAACTCCCAACTGTCTTCATGTTGGTACCTCATTAGAGGAAAAAACAGTTTGACTTGACAATAACTAGGTCTCCACTAGGAGTCTTTTTTACCATATGATAGCCCTTCTGAACACCCCCTTTATCCTCAATTCCCCAGCTCCTGAGTGTATAATCAGGCCACTCGGGACCACAGTGCAGAAGCTCTTTCTGCCTATGGGTCCTGTTGTCATGCTTTAATAAAATCACCTTTTGCACCAAAGATGTCTTAATTCTTTTTTGATCGCCAGCTCCAGACCTCACCATACTGAACCTCGCTTACATTCTGAAACTTCATCGTTGGGTGCCCGAATATGTCTTTACATCTGAACTCTGAGCTTTGGTAAAATTGGTGAGTACTTTCTCTCCACTTCCTTTACTCTCATTTCAGGGGTCTTTCAAGGACTATGGTCTTATTAGAATACTTTTCATTTCAGTTGCTCAGGCTGCAATCCTCTAGCCTGTGCCTACTCTGTGGGGAGGAGAAAGACTGCCTTCTGGCTGGAAGTTAATACCCAAGCTGGAATGGTAATAAGACCTAGAAACTTGATGCCTTGTCTTTATTCCTGTTCTTACACAGAGTTGTCTGTCTTGGGCATGGGACAGCCACCAAGTCACCAGGATGGCTGCCAATCTTAAGAGTCTTGTATGAAGTTTCCTCCTGATTGATCTCATGTGATCCCCATCACATCCCTGTTCTAGCCACTTCTGGCTGTGGGACCTCCACTCAGAGCCAGCTGGAAACCAGTACCTGACTGAATTAAAACCCAACCAGAGACCTTTTCCTAGGGAAGTTGGCTGTAAGGACCACATGTTTTGGAATGTCCCTTAGACAATGATGCATTTTGATCTGTACTGTTTTCCATCACTGTCCCCCACTAACTACTTAAAGCTACAAATTTGGGTAATCTCTCCTTATAAAACTTTTCTAGTATTTTCCATGGGCTAAAAATGGCAGTGCACTCAGGGTATATGATGGTACAGTATCTTAGTCCATCCACCAGGCACCCATCTATAGCCTAGGATGTGATGGGGTAGAGGAGGGACACCAGCATCCCTCCTATGGTACTTTTATGGGAGGAGTGCCTTCTTGGGAAGGCAGGATGGTGATCAATAGCAATCAATTTTTGTTGAGGGAAATGCCTCTGGTCACTTTTGACACCTGGAACCTCTGACATCCTGTATGGATGCCACCCAGGAGTTGGGGGGGGTGTGAGATTTTAGTAATGGGCCTTCTTTACTTTCCTAGGAACTTGAGATCCTCTTCTGTTCCCAGGGATTCTCCCTTGGTATGCCTTTTAACTTTGGTTAATTGATTAACCCAGTGGAATCAATTTGGACTGCAAGATTTAAGAAAGAAAAACACGATCTTTTGTAACATCTCATGACCTCTGTACTCCTTAGGAGGTGAGGAGAAATGGGCCATGAATGGGACATTACATTTCAATTCAATCCCATCAGTTAGACCCCTTTTGCAAGGAGATGGGCAAATGGACTGAAGTCCCATATGTCCAACCCTTTATGGCTCTAAATCAGGATCCAGACCTACAGTCCTCTTGTAAAATGGGTCTAATCTTCAACCAGGTTAACAACCTATATCCGCGGCGGGGGGGGTGGGGTGGTGGTTATATCCCCCCAGATATATAGGATGATGAATGTCTAAATAAGCTGATTCCTCTTAATAAACCTGGGATAGTGGAGGAATTGCCGGCCAGTCCAAAGAAAGAGAACACTGTTCTGTTGCTATCCCTCCTCCTCATAAACCTCAAAACCCCTCTGCTCCCAGCCCAGCAGGAGCATACTAGGAGTGATACTCCTTATCTTCCAGGAGCTCCAGCTAAGTATGGGATGCATCCTCTTAGGGAAGTTGTTAATGGAGATTCGGGCACAATTAGGGTCTATGTCCCATTCTCCATGGCAGACCAGAGCTAGTTCAGATAAAATGACAATTAGGACGATATTCTGAAAATTCCTCTCAATTTATTGAGGGCTTTCAAGAAGTACCAATTATGTTTGATTTAACCTGGCAGGGTGTGTATGTGTGTATATATCTGTGTGTGTGTGTATATTATATATATATATATAAATATTTAATATATAATATACATATAAATATAAATTAAATATATATATTAAATATATGTAAATATTTAATATATAACTATATAAATATTTTTATAATATATAAATATATATTATATATAAATATAAATATATAAATATATATTTACAGATATATAATCTATATCTTTTATAGATTATAGATATAATTTTATAATTTATAGATATCTATAAATATATAAATATATATTATATATAAATATAAATATAAATATATATATATATATAAATGTGTATATATATAAAATTTTAACTCATTATTGCATCCCTGAGGAAATGAATCAAAGAAATCAAGAATAAAACAAGAGTTTGCTGATGAACTGCCAATGAGAGATAGGGAACATGACCCAGTTGGGGGTGTTGCTGTCCCTCGTACGGAGCAGCCACACTGATACTGTCAGGAGGATAGTCCAGGGAGAGGAAAACGAGACCATATGGTTACTTGTTTAATAGAAGGAATGGAAAAAGCATTCTCTAAACCTGTAAACTTTGATAAACTTCAGGAAGTTATGCAAGGAAATGAAAGCAAGTGGGCTATCTTTCAAAATCAGTTGACAATGTAGCTCAAGGGTGGAGGGCTTGTCTTTGAGCGTGGCTGCCACAGCCTTCCTGGTAGAAGAAACCTCAAAGCTTACTATGGGACAGTCCCTAACAGTGATGACTTCACATCAGGTCCAGAATGTCTTAGAGACCAAGGGCCACCAATGGATGATGGGAGGCCACCTTACTAAATAACCAGGCAATGCTTCTAGATGCATCTAAAGTAATAAAACTTGGCAAACTTTAAGCCCAGTTACTCATGCCTGGACCTGACCCATCATACTTCTATAGAGCATAATTGTTCAGAGATCATTGATCTTCTCTATTCTAGCAGGCCAGATTTAAAAGACTCCCCTATTAAAAATGCAGATGATAATTGGTTTACTGATGGCAGTAGCTTCATGGGTAAGGGAGGATAAAAGGCCAGATATGTTATAGTTAGTCTGATTAAAGCTATTGAGGTAAAACCCTTTCTAATAAATATTTCTGCCCAAAAGCTGAAATAATAGCACTCACCCATGCTCTTCAATTGGCAAAAGGTCTAAGAGGTGATATTTATATTGATTCCAAATATGCTTTTCTGGTACTACATGCCCATGGAGCTATTAGAAAGGAAAGGATTATTATCAAGCCCTAACTCCACAAGCAGATATGGCCCTGAAATCATTAACCCTTCTTGAGGCTGTACACCTGCCCGAGGATGGAGTCATAAACACCTCAAAGGACATCAAAAGGATATGGCTCTCCTTAGAAGCTAAAGGAAACAATTTAGCAGACTGTGCAGCCAAAGAGGCAGCAAAAATTAAACAGATTAAGCCTTATACCAGTCTTAACTTCAATGCCATCCATAACTCCAGTTCATTCAGACCAAGAAATTCATATTGCTCACGAGTGAAGACATATATAAAAAAATATGTATTTTATATATTTATATACTTATTTATTTATTTTATTTATGTGTATATAAAAATACACAGGACTGGCATGTTAACAATGAGGGAAAAATCTTTATACTGAAACATAGCCAATGGAAGGAAAGACAGGGCCTACACTAGGCTACTCATTTGGGCAAAGAGGCTTTAAAACACTTAATTAAATTTACTCCATCAAATACATTTTTAACAGCCACAATAAAACAGGTCTGCTGATCCTGTATTGTCTGTGGCCAAGTAACTACAGAAAGCGCAGCTCGCCCTACCCCTTTTAACCAATCCAAAGGCATGGATCCTATCCAGGAGAGGACTGACAGCTTGATTTCACACAAATGCCACCTTGCAAAGGCTATAAATTGTTATTACTGTTTGTCAATACCTTCACTGGATGGATAGAGGCCTTTCCATATAAAACTGAAAGAGCTGGGGTGCCTGGATGGTTCAGTTGGTTAAAGCCTCTGTCTTGGGCTCAGATCATGATCTCAGTCAGGGTCCTGGGCTCCAGACCCGTATCCAGCTCTCTGCTCAGCAAGGAGCCTGCTTCCCGCTCTCTCTGCCTGCCTCTCTGCCTACTTGTGATCTCTCTCTCTGTCAAATAAATAAATAAAATCTTAAAAAAAAAAAAAAAAAAAACTGAAAAAGCCATAGAAGTAACTAAGATTTTGTTACCAGAAATTACTCCTAGATTTGGCCTTACTTGATTTGTTCAAAGTGACAATGGTCCTTCTTTTACCACTCAAATAACTCAACAAATAGCCCAAGCTTTAAAAATTAAATATTTCTTGCATTCAGGCTAGCATCCACAATCCTCTGCAAAAGCAGAAAAGGCTAATCATACTTAAAAACACCATCTTACTAAACTTTAATAAACTTAGTCTAAACTAAACTTTCCCTCAGAAACCCGGGAAAATTGGGTCACTCTCTTGCCAATAAGACTTCTCAGGATAAGAACTGTTTCAAAACAACCTCTAGCACTCAGACCTTTTGAGTTATTGTATGGAAAACCATTTCTTTCTGTAGATCTTTTGTTAGATGAAGATTATAATGTTTTATTAAATTATTTACTGGAAGCTGGTTTAATTCATGTTACTCAATGAATGTAATAATCATATACTCCCAAAACCTGATTTAACTATAACTGAAAACCCACCCCATGTAAATCCTGGAGACATGATTTAATCTGAAAAATTAGAAATCAAATACAACAGAAAACCTAAATCCAAAATGGAAAGGTCCATTTCAGGTCATACTATACACTACCACTGCAGTAAAATTAGAAGGGCACTCTTCATGGGCTCATACACCTAGAATAAAACCTGTACCTCCTTCACAGGAACCCAGTGAGCAAGCTAATGTGCCTTCTTGTGAACCTGTAGAAGATCTCAAACTTCTCTTCAAATGAAAATGAAGGTTGTATATCTTCTCTTTATTTTCCTTTCACCTATCTTAACTGACAATCCCTTTCTACAGTGGGCACAGCATTATGCTGAACTACAAAATCAAATTGGTTTTTGGGTATGTGGAATTTTGCCTTTGTCAAGTATGTCTGGGTTATCTTGGTGGGTTTCCCCTTTACAGGGCACAGATTGGCGCTCTCTACATGCTTATATTTCAGAAATAATACATGGAGATAGTATGTATCGGGATAAATCTATAACTAATCAAAATGTTTCTTCCTGGCCTATGATCAGTAGGACATGGAATTCACCAGGACATAACCAAACTTTTTCATTCCCTCAAACTATTAAAATTTTAACTGACCTTATACACCCACTAATTAATACCCACCAACCAGTGCCTAAATTAGAAAACCCTACTCACCGCTATGTTGATGATGGCAGATATCAAATTTGGGATACATATTTGTGGCTTACACCCACTATCGGACAGCTCAGTCAAAAGGCAGTTTTATGCTGGGAGCAAAGAAATCACACATATGATACTTGGACAAATAACACACGACCTCTAGGATGGCTCTCATTAGAAATGTGTTCCCAAATAATAGTACTCCAGGCTACTGACTGGTTTGCTACTGATTGGGTAAGGCGACCTGGCATCAGATGGCTAGCTCCAAATGGAACCCACTGGATATGTGGAAGCAACCTGTGGCCCTGGCTTCCTCCTGGTTGGATAGGTCGTTGCACCTTAGGTTTTGCCTGGATGGATAGACGCATTACTAAAACCACCACTACTCTAGATAATGTCCCCAATGTAAAGCAAAGATAGACATGATCTATTTTTAAATGGTATGATCATTTAACATCCCTTTTTATTCCATCTGTAGGGCTAGAGAATGCAATTTGGCATATAGAAGCCCTTAATAAATATACCATGAAAGCACTTAATGATTCACCAATAGCATCTCCTTACTTAATATTGAAGTCACACAGATGTACAAGGTGGTTCTACAAAATAGAATGGCCTTGGATGTCCTAAAATCAGCACAGTGGCACATGTGCAATTATCAAAACAGAATGTTGTGTGTACATCCCAGATTATCACAAAAATGTCACAGAACTAATAAAAGATATGAATACCCCAATTGGGGCTCTACAAAGTCCTCTCTCAGTGATTGGTTAAGTTCCTGGTTTAAAGGAGGATTATTGGGGCGCCTGGGTGGCTCAGTGGGTTAAAGCCTCTGCCTTCAGCTCAGATCATTATCTCAGGGTCCTGGGATTGAGCCCCATATTGGGCTTTCTGCTCAGTGAGAAGCCTGTTTCCCCCTATCTCTGCCTGCCTCTCTGTCTACTTGTAATCTCTCTCCTCTTTGTCAAATAAATAAAAAATCTTTTTAAGAAAGGGATTATGGTCAACTATTAAAAATCTCTTTGTTGGACCTCTCATTCTTATAGCCTTATTAATCTTAATGTGTTGCCTTCTTCACTGTTTCTCTGCTTGGTGCCGAGACCCCGTGGCTACAAGGACTTCACATCAACAGATGATCCTTACTACCCATGGAGATACTTCTTTACTGTCAATGTTGGATTCAGCTGCCTCCATCTTTCATTACTCCATACACATTTCCCCAAATGATGAATGTTGACCCATAGGTAGGGACATCTCTACACCCCTCTTCAGCTGGAAGAAGTTACAGAAGATGAGACCTTCCACCTTCAATGACCTTAAGGATTTAAGGGTCAAAATTGTTCAGGGGGATAATGAGGGAGCAAAAGCCTAGCTGAGGGCAAATTAGAAGCTGGCATCCTACCACCACCACCTCCCCTTGTGATGTGTGACATTCCCCAGACACTCCTGGCTGCCATAACGGAATTATTACCATCACTAGCATGGCCGTTGGCTCTCTTTCTCACTCAGTTTAGACTGCTGCCTTTGTGGATCAACAAACTATTGAACAAATGGTTAACTGATAGAGATCACAGTCCTGCAGGACAGGAGTCTCCTTCAGCTTACAAATGTCCTAGTGATTTACAAGGGAGAAGCTTTCTTATCAATAGTCTAACTTCCAGAGACCCATAACTCAGTTCCTGAAGCCCTAACATCACCCTCCCCTCTATAAAATTGAGGGAGGCTGAGGCAGAAGGGAAGGCAAATAAAATTGAATTTCTTCTAAACCTAAGGCTCATTGACAAGGATGTGTGATAGGAGTGTGATATTCCTCCAGGAAACTCCCATCTGTCTTCATGTTAGTACTTCATTAGAGGAAAAAACAGTTTGGCTTGACAATAACTAGGTCTCCATTATCCTGAGAGTCATCTTTATTGTATGACAGCCCTCCTTTTTCCTCCGCTCCCCAGCTCCTGAGTATATAAATCCTTGGGACCACAATGCAGCATAAATATGGGTCCTGTCCCTGTGCTTTAATAAAATCAGCTTTTTGCACCAAAGATGTCTTAAGAATTTGATCGTTGCCTCTGGATCTCACCCAAAAACTTGAGCCCAAGTACTCTGGAAGGACCCAGACATGAGCATTTGGCAGGGACCAGTAGAACTCATAACATGGCAGTGAGCTTATGCTTGGGTTTCCACTAAGGACTGATCAGTGTGGAGTCTCTGCTAGAAGTGTTAAAAAACCTGGCCTGGCACAGCCAGGATCCAGTCCTTCAGATGAGTCACCTGAATCTAGAAGAAAAATAGCCATCCTCCATGCACCTCTCCAGTACCCACAAGGCCAATTTTGTGATCTGGGGAGACCTCAAGAAGACGACCCAGAAAGCTGAGGAGATTCTACAACAGACTGGTTAACCCTCTACTCTGAAAACATGCTCTTGGCTATAGTATCTGTGCTTAACACAAGTTCTACCATGGTATATATTCTTTTCTATCTTGTGCTGATGTCTGAGTACTTCATATCCTTTTATTGAGCCTATAAATCCCCCTTCTGGAAACCTGTTACTTGAGTGGATGCCCCTTTTCCCATTTTCAACAATGCCACCAATTCTGTTCATCTTACCAGAGGTTGGGAAGAATCTAAATCCATTACCATTCTGAAACAAGCATTATCTGACATCAGATGCCCAAGGGCTTCTGGGGTCTACTCATTGTTGGCATTATCGTAGCTATCTCAATTATTACCATCACTAGCATGGCAGTTGGCTCTCTTTCTCACTCTGTTTAGACTGCTGCCTTTGTGGATCCACAAACTATTGATCAAAAAATATTAGCATTACCTTTAGCACTTACACAGGGTAATGTTGAGTTCATTGTAGGTAATCAATAAATATTATGTTTTACTATTATCATTGTTATCATTCTTTACAGAATTGATTTGTAAATCCTTCACTGGTTCCTTTTTTTTTCTTTTTGGTCTGAGATGCTGGTAGGAAGGGTTAAAGGCTTAATCCTTGCTTTGAACTATGTTTTGCTATCTGTAGATATCTTTGTTATAAAAATTCAACATTTTTATTTGTGTAAGTGCTAACATAATTAATTTATATTATTAAAATGCATAACTTGCTTTTAAGAACAAAAAAATATTAGGCCATCTTCAACTAATGGAAGCTGCTGTTGAATATCTTGAGGAAAAACAAGACTTAGCCTGTTGGCAAGGCCTCTTATGTGACTGAGCTCACAGATCCATCCATGTTACCCCTATGCCCTAGAACCAGACCATACATGATTGGGAAAAGATAAACAAATGCATGGATCACTCCATAATAATTTAACTTTTGCTGTTCAGCAGCTAAAGGATCAGATATTCCCCTCATTGGTGGTGGTGGAAAATCATAAGCTTCATAAAAAAGCTTGGCAATCTCTTTCTAACAATCTGCAGGGTCTTAACCCAGCCACACAATTCTCTTCCACAAATGAGGATTCTTAGGCATTGCTATTGTAATAATCACTGTTTTTCTTCTCATCTGTAGTCAGCAAAATTGGGATAAATGCCCTATCTGCCACCAGAGATGTGAAGTGTGTCTACACAGTGCACTGTCTCAAGAACTACTTGCTGCTGCTTTAAAGAAACAAAAAGGGGGAGATGGTGGGGTTAACATAGATTATGAAATCAGTCATAATACCTGGGTTGCTAAATGTAACACAGAGGCCGCTGGAGTTGAAGGAAGGTTCCAGAGAAGGACGTGGGCATTTGGAATGCAGAGGCCTGCGGGCCAGTCTGCCATTGGAATGCTGCAAGAAGTTGCCTTCCCTGAAGCTTTCTCAGCCCAGACAGTCACCCTGTGATCTAAGAGATGTATGCATTGTCCCTTAGGCTATGTTTAGCAGAATGGGTAGAACACACAGATGAGTGCATTGTATGTTTCCCATTAACAGATCCTCCTAGTTTCAGTGAGACCCCTTGTCACACATCACATGCTTGAGAAACAGTGGTAAGGATTTGTGATTATCCTGGAGGACCAAAAAAAGCAGGAGTAAAGAAGAGCAAAGGGTCTTCATCTCTGAGCATTGGCCCCTTGTCCTCTCTTTCACAGAAAGGTTTGGAATATCTTTCCTCCATCGGTACAGGGATTGCTGGCTATTCTGGGCAACTGGGATATTTCTTTCCATAGAAAGTAGTTTTGTTGCCACCATAAATCACATGCATATAAGCAAACATCACTTTTTTTTCAATTAAGTATCAATAATGAAAAATTTTCACCTAATAAATAGGAAAACAGAAATCTATAGTGTAATTATAATTACACTAACCAAATAAAATATCAGAATGTATTTGAACTAATACTTCAAGTTCTATCAGCTGATTCTGCTTAGAATTAAGTAAGCTTCATGCGATTTCAATATCTTTGGCTTTTTGTGTTGTAGATTTCTGCAAATTCATTAGAATTCACAGGTTGAGTTGTTCTTCTATAAGAGAAGGTCAATGCTATTCTCTTCCTTGAAGTAGTGTGGAATTCCTCCTCTGCTTTCAGAATGATTAAGATAACTGTAGAACAGGCATCTTCTCAGCTTTGTACTGTGGACATTTTGGGCTGTGTAACTCCTTGTGTAGGGACCTGTCCAGTGTATTGTAGGCTGCGTAGCAGAATCCTCACCCCAGATTTTACAACCAAAACTTTCTCCAGACATTGCTCAGTGTTTGACTGCTCTAGAGATATTTATTTTCAAAATCATTTTTATTGTTTAACTCAGTGGAAGTAATTCCATTTCTAGTAATTCATTTAATTCATAGGACTTTTTCAACTTTATCTCCAAATTCAAAAACTATTGGAAAAGGCAAAACTACATTGTTACTAGTTACCTCTTTAGTGAAAATTAGTACTATACGTTGGCTAATTGGATATAATAAAAATTAGTACATCATAATGCTTTTTAACAAAATAATAGGATATTAGGCCTATTATAATAGGACAAAATAATAGGATATTAGGAGTGTCTGAAACCTAAAATCGTGGGGGATAAGTTGGGAGAAATTAAATTAGAAACCATAAAACTTTAACTTCAACTTCTCTCACTGTCTGGGTTATGGGTCATTATACCAAAAGTATACAGATTAAAATCTGTATACTTATATACTGTTTACTGTATATCTGTATATAAGGATACAGATTAAAATTAAAAAGTTGCACAGGACAGAGTCCAGAAGAGACCAGGGTAAGCTTTATGATGTCCTTTCCCAGTAGGATCTTAGAGAAAGCACTTAATTCTGCCAGCAATGATGTGTGGCAACATGTATAAAGTATTGCCAAACCAGTACTGTTCACCAGAGAGTTGAGTCTGGGGTTCCAATTAGGTCTTGGCCATGCATAAAATGAATGTCCATATGGCTGACTTCAGTTGCTCAATCTCCAGCCCCTCTCTAGGTCAATTAATGCCACAGAGTCCAAGGCCCCCATCATAAATCACATTGTTATCATAGACCATCTGACATGTCATAGTTCCCAGGTAAATAGACATCCTTTGCAGTCAGTATATTCCAAAAGATTAGAGATTATCTTCCAAAAGCTGGCCAAGGGCAAGGCCATTCCTTAGAATGTGCTGGGGTTGGAAAACCCAGGTCTGCTGACTCATTCTTTATCACACATACTCCTTTCTTCACAACATCCACTAGGTCAGTGATAAACAATCATAGGAATGCTGCATTGTTCTCTAGTCCTTCAAGATTAACTTTCCTTTTCAATGTCACTATATATATATAGTCTCTCTCTCTCTCTCTCTCTATATATATATATATACACATATATTTCATATATATATGTCTCATATATATATATGTCTCTCTCTCTATATATATATATCTCGCTATTAATAAAATTATTATGTATCTTCATCCACACATGTAATACACATAGGAGAAAGGTCTTATATTGTACTGAAGTAGAAAGTCAAGAAGAGCTACTATGTCTTGCTTTCTGTGTGGCAAACACTTTGCTTTACACAGTTTAATAATTTAACAGTCACAAAAACTCTGTATAATGATGTATTGAAGGCTGGCCGATCCGTTTTCTGTTTGTTAGGGCCAATTGTTAAGTATCTAAAATTTTGTAAGCTGGTCGGCATCTAGTTGATAGCTTGACATTGGTTATTTACAACATAGAAATTGGAGAATAATACAAATAAGCATTTTCCTCACTCTAAAAAGTCATTCCTTAAGTATTTTAGCCAGTATATCACAGACTATGAGGTAGGTAGTATTAGATCTCAGTGACAGAGTCATGGGACATGAGTTTTTTTGAGACATACTTTAATTCATATCACTGAAACCCCTTGGGAAATTTGTGCTTTTGATGTTCCACTTCCTACTGACAACTGGAGGGAAAATCACCTATTAGTCTGTTCCTTCCCTGGCAACAAAGAATATACTTCACCCATTGGTCAGTTCCTATATCAACTTTTATCAGAAAATCACTGGTTCCATTTCAGAATTTATATATTCTTACATATGTCCAATAAGTTGTATTGTCCTCTTTTGTGCTTGCCTTAATTTGTCCAAACAATGTTTTTACATACCAACACTGACATTCCCCCCAGCACAGAACCCTGTAAACCCAACTCCCAGGCATAGCACCTCTTGATTGCTATTACATTGTGTGTCAAATTTTATTTGTTCTTCCCACCGTCCAAATAATCAAAGTACCATATTTCAGACGGTATTAAATGGTTACTTCATATTTCACTTAACTTTTTCAGTTCAAAGTTATATGAAAGGTGTCTTTCAGTTCCTTTCCATAAGACAGCAGTAGAGGGACAATATTACTTGTCCCTCAAGTACAATATTACTTGCAAACAGTAAGTACAGCTGGATCCTGGGTGTCCCCTAATATCCCTTAATTCAGTTGTAGAGCTAAATAAATATTGCTAAGTCAAATCACTATGATGCAGATGTGATATTGTGTTGTAATAAGGAATATATTTGGTCTTTGCTCCTGGTTCCTGGCACAAGAGCTTCTAAATGCTTGGAATTTCCTGAGTGATGGGATGAGAGGAGTGTCTTTTGTTATTCATAATAACCCTTTTCTAAGTTTCTACTGATGAGGGGACACTTGATGGGCTTCTTGATACTTTCAGGATGGGAGCTGGTTGCCAGCTCATTACCAACCATGTAATTAGAGAGTTGCAACTTTTAGACCCATCTTCTGACTTCCTGGGAGATACAGGAGGGGCTGGAGACTGAGTTAATCACGTATGTCCGATGATTCAGTCAGCTATGACTAATTAATGAAACCTCCATAAAAACCCTAAACAGCAAGGTTCAGAGAGCTTCAGGGTTGGTAAACACATTAAGGTGCTGGGACAGTGGAATACCCTAGAGGGCACAGAAGCTTCAGTGTGATGTCCTGCCCTGCCCCAATATCTTACCCTCTGCATTTCTTCCATTTAGTTGTTCTGAGCTGTATCCTTTATAATAAACCAGTAAGAGTAGATAAAGCCCTTTCCTGAGGTCTGTGAGTGGTTCTAGCCAATTACAGAACCTGAGAAGAGGGCTGTGGGACCCCCAATTTATAGCTGGTTGGTCAGAAGTACAGGTAGTAACCTAGGGCCCACAACTGGTAACTGAAGTAGAGCATTTTTGTGGAACTGAGCCCTTAAACCCATGGTGTTGGACATTAACTCTAGGTAGTTAGTGTCAGAACTGAATCAGAGGTCACTAGGTGTCTAGAGATTGGAGAATGACCAAGTCATTTAGTAGAGGAAAAAAACCCACATATTTGATGCTAAAAGTGTTGTGGGTGAAAATATGTAGAAGACCAATGGAACAACCTGCTAATATTGTTAAAGTCAATGTTATGAGAAATTCCTATTTTTTCATCCAAACATACTGCAATATAACTTATTTCATAGTTATAACCATATTAACCATGTGGCATAGATTTTCTAGAAAGGTGTACATTTTAAATTGAAATATTTTATAAGATTGAATTTAAAGGACTGGCAGGATACCTACCTGGGATTGTAATTTGTATGCAGTGGTTATTATAATAGAATTTACCTACAGCACTCACATTAAAAAGTTATACCCTAGTATGTATATTTACACTGCGATTTTATTCTGATTGGCTAGTGTCTGAGCCATACTACTTGATAAGTATTTTGAATATTCTCTCTGTCATAGGAGAGTAACTACTAAATGATAAGGAAGTTTTAAAAAAAGCACCAAGTATATGTATTCCACAGATTTGAAGTAATGTAATGAAATAACTACTTTTTCAGAGTTTTTGGGGTTATTACCAGTATGACATTAGCTGATTGACTTTTTTTTTTTCATCTCAGATGCACCAGATTGAATTAATCATACTATCCAACCCATAGGGCATTAGTATCATTCATTAGTCTGTGCAATGTGGTCATTCATTTATTCATTCATTCCTTTTTATCTCCATACTATAATAAGCCATTTCTCTCCCCAACAACAGAAATGTTTTAATATCCTTTGGGTGTATCATTTTTTTTATCTGAATGTGTTTTCTAAATTATATAGCATCAGACACATATTTTAATATAAAATATGCAATTACATAATTATATGTATTATGCATATTTACACTGATATGGGTGTGTGTGTGTGTTTGTGAATACAACTTGGTTCACTAAACACCATAATACTAAATACAACCCATCAAATTACTCTCTGAATATTTATCTAATCAGTTATTTCTGACTGCTGCCTCATAGCCCATAGTTTTCCTTGTAAAATCATTCCTTGGTCAGTGATGACTGCTCAGATTGCCTCCAGATACCACTGCATAGAAAACACAAAATAGGAAACATTACCATTATGAACATGTTGGTTCATGCAAGTGTATAGACGAATGTGGAAATTTCCCAGGGCTGTACAATGAGGAGTAGCATGGTTCAGTCATTTGCACACTTAAAAATTTGACAATAAAATGTTGACAGGTTGTTTAGCACAACAACACAATCAAACACTTCCACCAGCAGAGCCTGAGCATTCTTATCCCTACAGTTCCACCAATGTTCGACTTTATTTGGATATTTATGTTTTCTGGTCCAATCCATATAAAATGGCATCTCAGTTAGGGTTTTTCTCTTACTAGTGATTTCTGAACCTCTATTATGTGATTACTGTTTGGGCTTCTTTATGTAGACTGAAAAAAGTCTGTTACTCCCCCAACATATCTATGTCCTAATCCTTGGAACCTGTGAATATCACCTTACATGACACAGGGGACTTTATAAAGTGTGATTAAATTAAGGATATTGATGTGTGAGATCTTACACCCATGTAAAATGGCAAACTTATTAAGCGTTAATGTGTGTTCTGAGTACTCCACTGACTGTTTGTTTCCCCATTTCTATCCCTTTCCTCAGGCCTCCCTATACTCTGAGACACAACAATATTGAAATTAATCACATTAATACTCTGCAATGGCCTCTAAGTGTTCAAGTGAAAGGAAGAAAAGCACATCACTAACTTTAATTCAAAAGTTAGAAATGATCGAGCTTGGTGAAGAAGGCAAGTCAATAGCCAAGATAGGCCAAAAAGTAGGCCTCTTCTGCCAAATAGTTAGCTAAGCTGTGAATGCAAAGGAAAAGTTCTTGAAGGAAATTAGAAGTACTACTCTAGTAAAAACATAAATGATATGAAAGCAAAACAGCTTTATTGCTGGCACGGAGAAAGTTTTAGTGGCCTGGATAAAAGATCAAGCCAAACACAGCATTCCTTTAAGTTAAAGTCTAATCATGAGCAAGGCCCTGACTTCCTTCAATTCTATGAGAACTAAAAGAGGTGAGGAGGCTGAGGAAGAAAAGTTGGAAGCTAGCAGAGGTGGATTAGTGAGGTTGAAAAAAAGAAACCCTCTCCATAACATAAAAGTACAAGGTAGAAGAAGCAAGTACTGATATAAGGCTGCACTAAGTTATCCAGAAGATCTAGCTAAGACAGTGATTAATGCATGTGGTTACACCAAACAACAGATTTTCAGTGTAGACAAAACAGTCTTGTATTGGAAGAGGATGCCATCTAGAATTTTCATAGCTAGAGAGGAGAAGTCAATGCCTGACTTCAAAGGACAGGGTGACTCTCTTGTTAGGGACTAATACAACTGATGACTTTAAGTTAAAGCTGACACTCTTTTCTCATTTTGAAAATCCTAGGGCCCTAAAGAGTTCTGCTAAATATACTATACCTGTCCTCTATAAATGGAAGAACAAAGCCTGTTTGATAGCTCATCTGTTTATAATGTGGATTACTGAATATTTTAAGCCCATTGTTGAGAACTGCTGCTCTGAAAAAAGATTATTTTAAAAATACTACTTCTCATTGACACTGGACCTTATTACCCAGGAGCTCTGATAGAGATGTGCAATGAAATTAATGTTGTTTTCATACCTGCTAACACACACCATCTATCTGCAGCTCATGGGTCAAGACTCATTTTGATTTTTAAGTCTTTCTTTTTGAGAAATACATTTTGTTAAGCTATAGCTGGCATATATACTGATGGATCTGGACAAAGTAAATTCAAAAGCTTCTGGAAAGGATTTTCCATTCTAGATGCCATTAGGAATCTTTTTGATTCATGGGAAAAGTTCAAAATATTAACATAAACAGGAGTTTGGAAGAAGTTGATTGAAACTCTTATGGACAACTTTGAGGGGTTCAAAACTTTAGTGGAAATAATAGCTACAAATGTAGTGGAAACAGCAAGGGAACTAGGATTAGAAGCGGAGCCTGAAGATGTGACTGAATTGCTACAAGCTCATAACAAGACTTGGGCAGATGAGGAGTTGCTTCTACGGATCTAAGAAGAAAGTGGTTTCTTGAGATGAAATCTGCTCCTGGTGAAGATGCTCTGAAGATTGTTAGAATGATAGCAAAAAGACCTAAAATATTATATAAACTTGGATGATAAAGCAGTGACAAAGTTTGTGAGGGCTGACTTCAATTTTGAAAGAAGTTCTCCTGTTGGTAAAATGCCTTTCTGAATGCTATAGAGATATTGTTCATGAAAGGAAGAATTAATTGATACCAAAAACTTCATTGTTGTCTTATTTTAAGAATTGCCACAGCCACCCCAACCTTCAACAACCCCCACCTTGGTCAGCAGCTATCAACATTAAGGCAAGACCCTCCACCCACAGAGAGATTATGACTCACTGAATGCTATAATTTTTTTAGCAATAAAGTGTTTTTAAATTAAGGAATGAGCATTATTTTTTTAGACATAATGTCATTGCATACTTAATATACTACAATATATTGTAAATATAACTTTTGTATACACTAGGGAACTAAAACATTAATTTGACTTGCTTTATTGCAGTATTCACTTTATCATCGTGGTCAGGAACGTGTCTCAGGCATGTCTGTGTTTTGATCCATTGATTCTCTATTTTATTTCATTGTCAATGATTGCAACAGATTTTATTTTATTTTTTTAGAACTGCCACAAGTATTACTTGAGCTTTAATTTTTCAAATACATTTTGATCCAGTTTGACAAATATCATCATTTGGAATTATTGGGTTTACACATTTAGTCCTGGGTAGTTGCTATTTTGCCATTTTCAGCTTTTCCTGTTCATAAACATAGTGTATCTTTTGTTTTAGCTGGAAGGTTTTTAATGGACTACAGTAAAATATTCTAATATTTTCTATAAACAGATCACTTGAGTATCTGGTCCCAATAGTCTAACTTGTATTCATTTTGTCACTGCAGTACTATACCTTATATTAAGGGATCTGATTCCAAGGATAAATGGTAATGGAGCATGTACAGTACAACTGAGTGAGACACTTCACTTTAATTGGTCTGAATAGTAAGCTGCCCTGCTTACCTTTATTTCTGTGGTTAAAAGAATAAAATCCATTCCATTGGACTGATTTCTTGTTTGTTTTTGTCTTTACTTTCAAGGTCTTATTGTACTGAACCAATTCTCTCTTTAATTTACTAGTTTAACTCTTAATTTAGCTAGCTAACTTTAATGTTTTTCTCCCTTCACATGCAATAGAATCCCCCCTTAATCAATACTCCCCCGTAATAGTAATCTTTCAATAACATTCTGGTAGGATTGCTTTAACTCCCTTTTTATTTGATCTCTTTTGGAAAATAATCTTATCCTGTAATTTGGGCCAAAGAATATGAGATAAAATGCAGAGATGGGACAAAGAAATGACAGGATATGTGGGTAACATACTGTTTTTTTTTTTTCTTTTTAAAATCAATTTTTCATCATATAAATTCCAATTAAGCCAGATTTCTAACTTTTTAGGTCTGACTTATTAGTGGTGTAAGTTAATGACCTTGCTTGTTTAGTTTAGTTGTGCTGAAAAAGTAGTTTAAGACATCTTACCTGTAACAACTTGCCATACAGAGCTCCTATTCTCAGTACAGTTTGTGAAAGTAGGTCAGACAAACACCATTCCTGTATGGTTTAGCAAGGGACTACTTAGAGTCTTCCTTATATTATTTTTTCCCAACTCTGTAGAGTTTTGAAATCCTACCTCAATTCCAGAGTTTAGCCTTCTACAGTGAATTGTTCTGATAAGATTCAGTGCCACTAAAGTCGAGAATTTTTCTTGAGAGTAAAACATGTCAAAATTCATTTTGTTTTCTAGTGTGCCTCTTTCATTTTCAATATGAAATCAAAACAATGCTATCTTCTCCAGGGAAAGGGAATGACACAAATTGATAACATATTTTGAAAAATATTGAAGAAAAAGAAGAGGCATCTTTTCTATGACCATTCTAAGTTTCATTCTTAGAAGTCTGAGTCAATAAACTATAACGACTCTGTTAAACAGATCTGTTAACCCTTTGGGTGAAGCTGCAATGCACTTACATAATGTCAGTAAAAGATATACTTTACTAAAAACAAAAAAAAAAGTTTCTATTTTCTTCTATTTATAAGTATATTGGTTGGTAATTATAAGCATAATCACTCAGTTATTTCAAAGAATAAATATTCTACTCAATAATGATGTAGAGAAATGCTCAGCATTTATATAGTATTGTTCATTTCTTGGGTTCATTTTCACTAAGTAGCAGTCTGAAAAAGTGAAAAGAAGAAAGTATACAGATGATTTTGAAATTACTATGTACGTGGTCAGAACTTAGACACTTTATAACACTTTCTGGAAAAAATCTAACTCTTTTGTATTAGGAACATGGCTAAGTATGGTGGATCAGTCAAGGTTCAATAAGAGATTTGACCTAAGGCAATTGTGGGAGCCAGTTAAGCAGTGTCTTTAAAGAGGTTATCTTCCTGTTGGATTGATGCTAACTAACACTTGAAAACCACAGAGAAAGCAGTTGGGTTAGGCAGAGAGATGTATAGCTGGCAAGAACAAGTTGGAACCTACACGCATGAGCTACATACACTCCCTAGAGACAGACTGAAATGCCTATCAATTCTCATTGCTTCTGACTTTAGTAGATTGAGGTTCCTGAAGAAACCCAGATGTTTTATCATGGAGCCAACACACACCCAACCACACACACACACACACACACACACACACACAAACAGCCCAGCATTTGGGAGAGCTGGAAAAAAAATCCAATACTTAAAGACTTAGTAGTTAATGATAAAATTTGACCAGTCTGTATATATTTTAGCATGTTTTTCCCAACTAAATTGAATGACCATAATAGAAATCATATTTGCTGTTAGAAAAAGTTACTTAATAATAGATTTGATAGGATTGTTTGCATCATTGTCCTCCTACTTTCCAGTTGGATAGCATCTCATGTATTTTATTCTTTAATTTTTATGAGCTCTACTGGTATGCAAAATAGGTTAAAATATTAGTATTCTAATTCCTGTGGCATTTTAAATTTGAATTTAGTTTTTCACCATTTATCAGGAGCAAAAGAAGTCATAAAAGCAGAAATTAGACAATATGTTTTTTCCTTAGGTATTTGTTTTCACATTCATTGTTTTCTTTTCAGTTCAATGGAGTGTTTTACCTTTTAATGGCTCAATTCACTGCTGTTTCAAAAGACAATCTATAAAATACATGGGGATGTTTTGTTATTTTTGCTATCAAAAATTGATGTAAAGGGCTAAGGTGTAGTTTCTATAATATGTATTATGATTTATCTTGTCCACTTCTTAGTTTCATACACTATTGACATTAAAATTAAAACCTTAAGATTATTTAAAAGTACTTGTTCAGAAAGTATGTAGGAGAAATGGTGGAAGCTGGGAAAATGTTTTACATGTGAATAAAAGACCAAAAGTAATACATATTTCCCCTTCTATCTGAAGTAGAATTCTTATGAAAACTTTCATAAGCCAAAATCATGTAAAGTGAAAAGACAATTACCACTAACTTTTATGGAAAAAATTTTTAGCATTTCCAGAACCAAAAATAAAATCTCTCAACCTTTTGGGATACCTTAGGGCCCATTTTGCTAAAACTGGTCATTAAGCAGTGAAGAGATCCTCAACAAAAATAGAAATAAGGTAAATACAAATTAAAGCCCAAAATATCTACCAAATATCTTCTAGAATGACTAATGTTAAAATGAATAAATATTTGTAGCAAACAAAACTTTCATATACTTCTAAGAGTATAAAATTGTATAACACTTTGGAAAACATTTTGTCAGTTTCTTAAATAATTTAAACCAACTGTTCCCATGTGACCCAATCTTTCTACTCCTAGATACTTATCCAAAATAAATGAAAGCATGTGTCCATACAAGGAAGGACATGTACATGATTATTTACAATAGCAAACTTCACAATAGTCAAAAACTAGAAATAACCCAAATGTCTATTGACATATAATGGATGAATAAAATGTAGTATATATTTCAGTAAAATATTTCTTAGCAACAAAAGGAAAAAAATTACTGATAAACATAAAAACATGGATGAATCTCAAAATCATAGTGAATAAAAACAGGCAGAACAAAATAGAGCATACAAAATTCAAATTAATCCATAGGGACCAAAAGCAAGGCAGACATTGCTGAGTCTATGGGTGGAGGGAGAGATGTATTGCAAAAAGTCACAAGAAATTTGTGTGTGTAGAGGGATGAATGATGGAAGTATACTGAATCTTGATCGTTATGGTATTGCAGAGGTTTGTAACATGGTCACAATTCATTGAATTATACAGTTGAAACGGATGAAGTTTATTGTACATAAAATATTCCTCAAATAAATCAATAAGAAATCAGTATGACAGCTAAACTTAACTAGTGATGGAACTTTTGGTAACTGTCCACAGTCCTAGTATTATTTTAGCAAGACTAGATTGATCTATTAGGAGATATGGTAGCACTTAGAAAGAATCAGCAGATTGCAAGTTGTATTTAAATTTCAAACATTGCTTAAATGCTGAGTTGACTAAAAAGAAACACTTAAATACAAAAGGAATTCATCTGAATTGTCCTCTTTTCAGTGTTCCAAAGGTCTTAGGAATTTTGTGAAAGAATGAGAAAAATTGCTAAAATCTTATATATGGATGTGGACATCATATGTGCTTTTAAAACAAAGTAACTGTGTTGTTATTATTTGTTAATTTATTTTTCATACAGCAATTATGTTTTCCTGTTCTTTCTTCCTATTATACTTCAGCCATCTCCAAAGTATCTGTTGGAGATTTACTATGTGACCAATATTAAATTAGTTGCCATCATGGTATTAGAAGAAAGAGACTTGTTTTCTACTCTTAAGAATATCACTATAAAATTTAAGTTAAGTTGAATATGCTCTGAACTTTGAATGGTATTACAATTTCTAAGATTATTGAAATATTTCAGTCATTTCTAAAATTATTGAAATATTTCAGTCATTTAAACTCATGATAATAAAAAGAGAAAGAACTAAATAAATCTAGTTTTCAAAAGGAAATTGTCTAATAATCTTTGAATTTTAAAATCCTATATATATCAAATGTTTTAATAAGAAAAGAGGATTTCAGAATGTCTACCCATTCTAAAATAGCTAGGAAAAATAAAAGCTTAAATAAAACTGATAGTAGGAAGAAAATAAAAAGCATAGGGCTTAAAACAATTTAATTTTGTTGTATAAATTATTAATAACTGGGGAGATATGCCATATTTAAAAAAGAAATACACTAAAATGAACATACTCAACTATGATCTCCAAAGGGAAAAATTCTGGAATATTAAAAGAATATTTTAATAGTTTCCTGCAGTTGCCATAAGAAAGAAATACAAACTGGGTAACTCATACAATGGAAATGTGTGGCTTCACAATTCTGAAGGCTAAAAATTAGGAATCCAAGATCAAACTGTGGGCAAGGTTGATTCCTTCTGAGGGCTGTGAGGGAGAATTTATTCCATACATTTCTTGGTTTCTGGTAGCTTTGAGAGTTTCTTAACTTGTAGATGCTTCTCTGTCTTCACAGTATTTTCCCTCTTTACATCTCTCTCTCTGTGTCCCAAATATCTCCTTTTTATAAGGACACCAGTCTTCTTGGATCAGGGCCAACTTTAATGACTTTGTCTTAACTTGATCAGATACAAAGATCTTGTTTCCAAATAAGATCACATTCACAGGTACTGGGGGTTAGAATGTCATGATCTTTGGTGGGGAGGGCACAATTCAATCCATAACAAGTATTTTGAGTATCACTACAAAATAATTAAAGATCTGTTCAAGAAAGAAAATAATAGGAGATTATTTAGCACCATTAGGATATTGTTTTCTCTAGTCAAATTAGATTACATACTTAGGTTTTATTTATTTTTTTTTAATTTAATTTTACTTTTTTGGTATTCCAAGATTCATTGTTTATGCACCACATCCAATGCTCCATGCAATATGTTCTTTTCTTAATACCTACCACCAGGCTCACCCATCCCCCCACCCCCCTCCTTTCCAAAACCCTCAGTTTGTTTCTCAGGTTTTAAAATGGAATATGCAGTTCCAGTCTCTGGAATGTGGAAAGCTGATCATAACTAGGTAAAGAGTGTAATGGTCCCAGAGAAAGAATAGAATAAAGGAATTTCCTTATATCAAATACCAGTTCCCTGGATATTGACTTGGATATTAAGAAAAAAGGAGGAGGAGGAGGAGGAGGTAAAGAAGGAAGCAGAGAAAGAAGAGGAGGAAGAAGAAAAGGAAGAAGAGAAAAGGAAAAGGAGGAGAAGAAGGAGGAAGAAGAGGAGGTGAAAAAGAAGAGAAGATAAAGAAGAGAAAGAAGAGAAGCAGCAGCAGCAGCAGTGATTGCTAAGATGCATCAAAATTTATTGAGCATAAATGTATTTTTGGTTACATATAGTTACTAAATGGTTAATAAAATATACTCCTCTATATATTTTTTATTTTTTAAAATATTTTATTTATTTATTTAACAGAGAGAAAGAGGTCACAAGTAGGCAGAGAGGCAGCAGAGAGAGGGGGAACCAGGATCCCTGCTAAGCAGAGAGCCCAATGCGGGGCTCAATCCCATGTCCCTGAGATCATGACCTGAGCTGAAGGCAGAAGCTTTAACCTACTGAGCCCCCCAGGTGCCCTACTCTTCTATATATCTTAACTGACAAACACATTTCACATAGTTTATTGTGATAAAAATAGGTAAAAGTGGGTTAAGAGATGGGAGATTTTAGTGTATTTTATCTAGTAGTAATAGATAAAATTGGTGTTTAGTAATAGATAAAATGAGGTGTTTAGTAATAAACACCTCAATTGATTTAAGTAGTAAACATAATGAAGACTTATTAATAGGGTATAAAAAAGGAAAAATTCTTTGGCGTGAACAATGTAAAACATTATGAAAACATGGAAAGGGAAATTAGAGAATCGATTTCACTTACTGTAGCACCAAGAACCATAAGATACCTGGGAATAAAACTAACCAAAGAGGTAAAAGATCTGTACTCAAGAAAGTACAGAACACTCATGAAAGAAACTGAAGACACAAAAAGGTGGAAAAGCATTCTATGCTCATGGATCGGAACAATAAACATTTTTCAAATGTCTATGCTACCCAGAGCAATCTATACTTTCAATGCCATCCCAATCAAAATTCCACTCGTTTCTTCCAAAGGGCTGGGACAAACAATCCTAAAATTTGTATGGAATCAGAAAAGACCCCAAATTGCTAAGGAAATGTTGAAAAAGAAAAACAAAACTGGGGGCATCACATTATTTGATTTCAAGCTTTACCACAAAGCAGTGATCACCAAGACAGCATGGTACTGGAACAAAAACAGACATAGACCAATGGAACAGAACAGACATAGACCAATGGAACAGAACAGAATAGAGAGTTCCAGATATGGAACCATAACTCTATGATCAAATAATCTTTTACAAAACAGGATAAAATATCCAGTGGAAAAAAGACAGTCTCTTCAATAAATGGTGCTGGGAAAATTGGACAGCTCTATGTAGAATGAAACTTCACCATTCTCTCATACAGAAAGATAAACTCAAAATGGATAAAAGATCTCAACGTGAGGCAGAAATCTATCAAAACCCTAGAGAAGAACATAGGCAGTAACCTCTTCAACATCAGCCACAGCAACTTCTTTCAGGACATGTCTCCAAAGGCAAAGGAAACAAATGTGAAACTGAACTTTTTGGACTTCATCAAGATAAAAAGCTTCTGCACAGGAAACAGTCAACAAAACAAACAGGCAACCCACAGAATGAGAGAAGATATTCACAAATGACACTACAGACAAAGTTCTGATATCTAAGATCTATAAAGAACTCCTCAAACTCAACACTCACAAAACAGATAATCACATCAACAAATGGGCAGAAGACATGAACAGACACTTCTCCAAAGAAGACATACATATAGTTAACAGACACATGAAAAAATTTTCATCGTCTTTAGCCATCAGGGAGATTCAAATCAAAACCACACTGAGATACCACCTTACACCAGTTAGAATGGCCAAAATCAACAGGACAGTAAACAACAGATGTTGGAGAAGATGTGGAGAAAGGGGAGCCCTCTTCCACTATTGGGATTGCAAGCTGGTGCAGCCATTTTGGAAAACAGTGTGGAGATTCCTCAAGAAATTAAAAATAGAGCTACCCTATGACCCTGCCATCACACTACTGGGTAGTTACCCCAAAGAAGCAGATGCAATGCAAAGAAGGGCCACATGTACCCCAATGTTCACAGCAGCAATGGCCACAATCGCCAAACTTTGGAAAGAAGCAAAATGCCCTTCCACAGATGAATGGATAAAGAAGATATGGTCCATATATACAATGGAATATTATGGCTCCATCAGAAAGGATGAATACCCAACTTTTGTATCAACATGGACGGGACTGGAAGAGATTATGTGGAGTGAAATAAGTCAAGTGGAGAGAGTCAATTATCTTATGGGCTCACTTATGTGAAGTGAAGAGAGTGATTTCTATGATTTAGTTTTCTGATGGCAGTGTCAAACATTTACTTGCTCAGTCCCAGAATAAGGTGATAGCTCAGTATCAGAAAAAGCTTCCTGTCGGATTCAAGCACAGTCAGGTTTAGACAAAAAAAAAATCTTATCATCCTCTATGATTAAGTGACTAGACCAATGGTACACAGGTAGTTAACTGCAGTAAGGGGGACACAAGGTTCAGACACTAATTAAATGAGTTTATTAGGGACAATAGGTTCTGAGGTCCTTTTTTTTTTTTTTTTTTTTAACAAAATGAGTCCTTGGTGAGTTTAGGTGCAAAATTTATGCATGAAGAAGTATTGAAACTGAAAACATTTTATCACTTTATAATAAAGCTTCAATTCACATGCATTTCATTCATCATTAAGTTCAGCAAGGGGATCTTCAAATAAAGCACTCTCTTAATTTCCAGCTTAGCTGCCAGTCTGCATTTTTAAGTAATCTTTAACAAAACTAACATATGACTTAATACACCTTCAATTTTTTTGAGAATGTTTATTGCTTTCAAAATACACTAAAAATTGAAAATGCACAAAGTAGAGTATGAAAATAAAGTTTTCTTTACCGATTTCTAGCATCATTGGGAAATGATGGGAGACATATTGCTTGCAAGTGGGCAAAAAGGTTCTTAGAAGTGGTGAAAATATGTTTTTTAATAAATCAAATATGTATAGTACATAAACAGATGTACAGAATGTGTGTTATTAAAATTTCAAGAGAATGAATTAGAAAAATAATTCTTTTTTTTCTTTTTTTTAAAGATTTTATTTATTTGACAGAGAGAAACACAGCGAGAGAGGGAACACAAGCAGAGGGAATGGTAGTGGGAGAAGCAGGCTCCCTGCTGAGCAGAGAGCCCGATGCGGGGCTCGATCCCAGGCCCCTGGGATCATGACCTGAGCCGAAGGCAGATGCTTAACGACTGAGCCACCCAGGCGTCCCTAGAAAAATAATTCTTAAAAGGAAATTTAGGATGATAATAAAAAACGCGAGGAAACATTTATAAAAACAGTTTACTGAAACATTCTTTATATACTAAAACAAATCAGATGAGTGCTTGAAAGTCAGGTGGAAGGAATTATTTATTGACAGTCTTACAGAAAGAAGATTTCTTAAAGATAACTTTAATCTCATGCAGAAATCCTCTTTTGATTCCTTTTTCTTCCTCATACCCACTATCTTTCATTTTATTTGATATTTTCCCTTTACTCAGATCTTCATTGGAAATCCTCATGGTCCATAGTTCTTTCAAAGAAGTCATGTTCTGCACATGACTCATCTTTTGTGAGTGATTCTGTGTTTTAGCACTATGATCTATGGCTCAGAAATTCATACCCTGTTCATCACCATCTTGGGAGGTTTTTGTTTTCCTTTGCTTTGTGTTTGTATCTTCCCACTTTTCCAAAAAAGAAAATATCACCTTTTGTCTTATGGCATTAAGTACCTGGAATTCATAAGGAGTAGAACCAAGAAAAGTCCCATTCACGTAGGGAGAATAGGATGAAAGTAATACACGTAAGATCCTGGCCTATGGATAGCATGGATCAACATTCCATGAAGGCTGCATGTCCTCTGACTACTCAAGTACCTACTTGACAGTATGATACTAGAGGGTATCTCCTTTCCCCCTTATCAATGATTTCAACTGAATCTATGGTATCATGCAATTGATGGAAATACATAAAAGATATAATGCCATTTATTTTTCTGCTCAAATATCTTCCATTCAGAGAAGTGTTCACTAACTATAATAGTAACCCCATAATTAACTACCCTTATAAAACTTTATTTGTTTTTTTAAAGCTTACCACTACCTGATGTGAAGTGTTCATTTACTCATCATTTGCCTTCGCATTCTAGATGGTATGCTCACAAAGAACATATTTTCAGATGTATTCAATATATGATACTTGGGAGTCAACTGGGTGGCTCTGTGGGTTAAAGTCTGCCTTCAGTTCAGGCCATGATCTCAGGGTCCTGGGATCAAGCCCTGCATTGGGCTCTCTGCTCAGCAGGGAGCCTGCTTCTTCCTCTCTCTGCCTACCTCTCTGCCTACTTGTGATCTCTCTCTCTGTCAAATAAATAAATAAAATCTTTAAAAATATATATATATATATATATATATGATACTTGGGACCTATCACAAAGAAGATGATAGTAATTATGTACAGAATGAAAGCAAAGTTAAAAAAAAACATGATTACTTCTAAAAAAGTGTCTCAGTAAAACAAATATGACATTAAAATTTCAAATTATGTAGTCAAAAAATAAACGTGTTGATTTCAGCAAGAGGTATTATCATCATAATACAATCAGTATTCATAAATGTCACCTAGATAATATATCTCAATTTCTACTACAAAATCCTATTTAGTGCTTTATAAAGTTTCACTTTCTAATATAAGATCACTATTTCCCATCTAGGAAAACAGAACCAATAATAATGAATACAAATTACTAAATTTATTAACATTTACTAACATTTTCAAATAGCATGGTATTTTGTGATATAGCCTATTATCAATTATCTGGAAATTTACAACATTGACCTATCTATATTTTAGCATGGAATAATATAACACATTGAAATGTAGAAAATTTTGGATTTAAATATTTCAGTTGTGATGAGAGGTGTTAAAAACGGAAATAGAGAATACTTTTCTGCTCAGAAAGCAATTTCTTTAGTGAAGATGCAGTTATGTGGGACCACTTCAATAGTTTCCTTGTCAGTAAAAAGTGGGTTTGCATTAATGAAGCTCAGAGTTGTGATTGACACATTCTGGGTCAGATGTTCATTCTGCACTAGGTTTGCTTGATGTATTGGTTATAAAAGGCTAAAAAGAAGCAAAGCTTAATCACTTGCAGGTTGTCAAGAAGTGTACATGGAGGTGTATTTTTGTAGGGACCTGAATCCATTCAGAATCTTCCTGCAACCTGAAATTATCCAGAATGTTAAGAAGAGGCTGTACTAAAGACCTGTTATCAATTTCCCTGCAGCCGGTGAAATGTGCATGCTAGTCAGTCCTGCCCCTCTGTACCTTCTTAAAGGTACCTGAAACTCCTGAGGATCCCCAAATGGCACTTTGGAGAATTCACATTGCCATGGTCTGCTCAGGGGAAATAAGAACCTTATGTATCACAGATGTGCAACAAACATTTAGGAAGGGAAAAAATGCAACAGCTAAATAACTTATAAAAAACACAAAAACAAACTTTGATCCAACAAAGGAAACTCAAATAATCATGTCCCTATTTCTCAGAAATACTACTGTTCCTATCTATGATAGACTATATCACAGCTCACCAATATCTACTGCTCCTTCACAGGAGAAGATTTTATCTTCCTACACCAATAAAATTAGACTCAACAATGTGATTTGTTTAGTCTGATGACATGAGAGAAGAAGTAATATATGTCACTTACAGGTCACAGAACCAGCATGCTTCCAATTTCTTTCTCCTGTGAAGACTAACTATGGTCCTGCTGTTGACTGCAACTTCAGCTTGAATCCTGGAGTGAAGATATTGTACAAAAAATCACAGAAGATCCATGCTGGACATGTAGCAGGAGAAAAACACAAACCTTGTTTAATGTAAACCCCAGGGTTTTGGGAGTTGTCATTCCAGCACACTTAACCCATCTGGACTCAAAGTGTATCAATGATCCATGATGAGATTTAAACTATGGAGGAAAGCAATTGCTTTTTATGTTGTTGATAGCAAGTTTGAATTGTAATAACATCTAAAAATATCACTCTGAAAGTATTTATAAGAAGATAAATAAACAATGACTCATTATTTGCCTGTTTGGAACAGTAGGATGAGGGACTGCCAGAAAGATGGTGGAATATGAGCCTCCTGACTTTCCCTCATCCCATAGATGGAAGCAGTAAGTGGCCATGTGTGGATGACCTCTCTCTGGGAGAAATCTAGAAACCGATTTTCCTACACATCAGATAACTAAAAACTATTCATGTCTAAATAGATAGGAAAATTACACAGCTAAGGAAACCACCAACATAAAAAGATAACATATGGAATAGTAGACTGTATTTGCAAATCATATATCTGATAATGGGTTAATATCCAGAAGTATACAAAAAACTCTTACAACTCAATAGCAAACAGATGGACCAAACAAAAAACAATCTGATTTAAAATGGGCAGAAGAACTGAATTAACGTGGTTTTTTTTTTTCCCCCAAAACACGATTGGCCAACAGGTACAAGAAAAGTTGTTCAGCATCACTAATAGGAGCCAGTTACACATCCAAGGCATATATTCTGAAATATTAACTCTAATAAATGGAATTATATTGAAATTACGTGTAAGTACTTTTGAGGAATAAAATCCAAAATCTTTAAGTTTATGACTTCATCAGAAATTGTTACAAAGATAGCTAAAATCTCTGAATTTTGTAAATCTAAAGCCTAGATTATCTAACACTTTGTTGTGAGTATGCTTATCAATAATCTGAGCTTTTATCCAAACTTAATGATAATATGATAGTCATACATCCAATGAGGTTTATATTTTTGTTTTGCTATATCATACTTAAGCTATTTAAGATTTCTCTGCTTTTTAATAAAGAAAATATAAAAAATGTAGAAGTTAGAATGTTAGAATTGCATACCAGGTATGAATAGTCCAAAACAAAGATTGGAAATAGTTTCCCTCATATTCTTGAGTTTCAGCAACACTCTGCTTCAGTTCCTGTGTCAGACAGTGTACATACCATAAAAAGTTGGTAGAGTTCTTCCTATGCCACTAATTGTGAAAATACAAATGAATCTTTATTATATGTCTGCCTGCTTCACCAGATAGATAAAAACTGATATGACAATCATAAAAAAAGATGAATGCATTTGCCAATTTATAAGTTACTTAGAATTGCTGCCCTTCAGAATTCAGAATTGTATATTAAGAGAAACATGTCCATTTTTTAAAACACCGCCTAATTTACTAATGGTTCCTTGAGAGACAAGGTCTCGTATAAATAAGGCTAGAACCTCTAGAGCAAACATCTTTGATTCAAACCTCCAGTCTGAAAGTTAACTCTGTCAGAATTGAATAAGAGACTTGATCTTTCTTTCTTTGGTTTGTTCAGTTTCGAAATTGTAAGGATAATATTGGTCTTCATTTAAATTGAGAGCTATTTTGAGATTATATGAGCTAATTTAGATAAAGGACTCAGAAAAAGGGCAGCTGATACCTGGAATGCTCTCAGTAAAAATGTTGGCCTTTATTCAAATACAAGGTTATTTTGAGATTGTATGAGCTATTTTGGGTTAAGGGACTCATAAAAAGGGCAGCTGAGTGCTGGCAGGCCTTCAGTGAGGACAGAGAGTCGTTGCTTGCTCTTGTCATTGCTTGTTTTCTTGTCTTGTTTTGTTTGAGTTGGTTCCGATCATTTTTGGAGTTAGTCAATATAGTACAGCTCTGTTCTTTTTCAGTCTACATGGGCATGTTTATTTCTAGCTGTGTCTTTCTGAACACATTTCTACCTATTATGATTTTCTTTCTTTTTTTTTCCCCCAAATATGTTTCTTTTATTTTTTCAATGTTACAAGATTTATTGTTCATGCACCACACCCAGTGCTCCATGCAATACGGGCCCTCCTCAATACTGACCACCAGGCTCCCCCAATCCCCTACCCCCACCCCTCCTAAACCCTACTTATTATGATTTTCTAGCCTGAAAAAAGTACCATCAAGTACAACAGATTTTTCTTATCTAATGAAAGTGTAGTGATATAATAAAATATCATAATGTATTTATACAGTGCTTTATAGTTATCATATATAACACAATATACATATATTTGCATATGTATGCACAAACACAGGTGGAGAGAGAGAGGCTATTGTGTTCAGTTTCATAGATCTTTTACTTTTCTTTCTTTCTTTCTTTCTTTTAAAGATTTTATTTATTTGACAGAGAGAAACACAGCAAGAGAGGGAACACAAGCAGAGGGAATGGTAGTGGGAGAAGCAGGCTTCCTGCCGAGCAGAGAGCCCAATGCAGGGCTGGATCCCAGGGCGCTGAGATCATGACCTGAGCCGAAGGCAGATGCTTAACGACTGAGCCACCCAGGCACCCCATACTTTTCTTTCATTTTTATCCCAATATTTTTTCTTTTAATTATTGTAAATTTACAAAAGATGGATAAATAATATATATTTTCTAAGTAGTTTTCTTTTTTAAATATTTTATTTATTTATTTCTTAAAGAGAGAGAGAGCAAGAGAGCACAAGCAGGGGGAGCCACAGGCAGAGGGAGAAGCAGGATCCCTGTTGAACAAGGAGCCAAATGCGGGACCCCATCCCAGGACCCTGAGATCATGACCTGAGGTGAAGGCAGACACTTAACCAACTGAGCCACCCAGCCTTCCCTAAATATAGTTTTCTTATGAATTCTTACTATGTGGTATTTTAGGTACAACATTTACATTATATGAAAACTTCCTTTGAGATTGAATTTTCTTGAGATATAAGCCAATATTCAGTAATTAATATCATCATTTTGAATGGCCACCACTACATTTTTCAAAAATGCTACAGAAAATCAACACATTGAACATTTGATTTTATACAGCCGTTTAGTTAGATTATTATACTGGAATTTTTAAAATAAATATATAGGCTATAATCTCAAATCTACTTTTTCAGGACAACTATTTTGAACCTAACTGCCAAATCACCAGAGAGAAGGAAAGGTAATTGAGAGGCCATCCTCAAGATTTGCTAAATCTCTATTTTCCTTGGTTTCCAAAGGTTTCTGAGTCTGTTCTCTAGAGAGAGGGAGATAAAAACAGGGAGAAGGATGTGGCTCACCTTAGCTTCACTTAAAATAGATTAAAATTGTTTTAAAATATTGAATTTTCACATATATTTGTAGAAAAACATATTATATATATATATTATTGAAGTAATTAACAAAAAATTGGTAATATGCTTTGATATCCTTCAAGTTATAGGAGTTTCTTGCATCAATGTTTTACTTGAAAAACTAACATCATTTTGTCTGGGTGTGGGTGTGTGTGATATCTTTTATTTTATTCTTTTTTTTTTATTTTATTTTATTCTTGATTTCGGTACTTTGCGCTCATTCTCTCTCTTTCTGTCCTCCACACCTACCAACTGTCTTTCTAGGGATCTGTTAATTTTATTGATCTATTCAAAGAAAGAGCTCTCTATTCTTTGATTTTATTTATGGTTGTTTTTAATTACATGGGTTCCTGTCTTTATCTTTATTATTTCTTTTCTTTTGCTTTCCTTGGGTTTATTTTGCTTCTATTTTTCTGGATTCTTTTTTTTTTTTTTTAAAGATTTTATTTATTTGACAGAGAGAAACACAGCGAGAGAGGGAACACAAGCAGAGGGAGTGGTAGTGGGAAAAGCAGGTTTCCCGCAGAGCAGGGAGCCGGATGCGGGGCTCGATCCCAGGACTCTGGGATCATGACCTGAGCAGAAGGCAGCCACTTAATGACTGAGCCACCCAGGCGTCCCTATTTTTCTGGATTCTTGAGGAAGGATTTAAATAATGGCTTTGAAACTTTTCCTCTTGTCTTTCTTTCTTTTTTTAAATTGAAGTACAGTTGACATACAATGCTACATTTGTTTCAGGTGTACAACATAGTGTCAACAGGTCTATATGTTATGCTATCCACCTCAAAGGCAGCTACTATTTTTCTTTTTTTAAAGATTTTATTTATTTATTTGATGGAGAGAGAGAGAGAGAGATCACAAGTAGGCAGAGAGGCAGGCAGAGAGAGAGGGGGAAGCAGGCTTCCTGCTGAGCAGAGAGCCTGATGCAGGGCTTGATCCCAGGACCCTGGGACCATGACCTGAGCCGAAGGCAGAGGCTTTAACCCACCGAGCCACCCAGGTGCCCCAAGGCAGCTACTATTTGTAGCTATACACAGTTATAATATCATCGACTATATTCCCTGTGCTGTTCCATTTATCCTTCATCAAGCTTTTAAATAATGATAATTGCCTAATTACTGGGCAGCAATACATCATAATTTAGGACACAAGATTTGAAGTCAGATATGGTGCATTTGAAATATACACTATACCACCTACTAGGAGACTAACAAAGGGAAAGATACTTAACCAGTCAATGACCCAGCTCTCTCACTTAGAGTGAGAGAAATAGTATTTCATATTCAGTTATATTAAGAGTTGTGTAACATAATCCATGTGGTGTGCTTAGAAGAGTCTAATGTGTAAACTGCTTTTGGCAGATGTTAGCTAGTAATATTATAATTCATTGTCAATAATAGACAAAAATTGAATATAGATGCAAATTTAGACTAGTGATTTTCTGTAGAATGTAAAAGCCCATGCTTAATGTTAAATGTTATAAAATATAAAATTTACAGTTCAGGATTATATTCTAGTCCACGGTAACATTCATGAGTGTTTTTGCTAGTCTGTAGTAAACAATCGAAATGATTCACTGAGAAGTACATGTGTGATCTTTGTGGTTCCAGAAGGGAAATATTGCTATTCCAAGTTGATTTACAAACAACCATCTTCCACCTAAGACCTCTTTCCTTAAATAGATAAATTTAACAGTTTAACAGTGTTACTAACACTGTTCTCACTCAAAGAGCATCTCTGGAATTAGTTGGAGAGGAAGGAGATTCTCAGCCACTAACAGAGAAAAACTCTTTCATAAATTAACCTGAAATCTTGCAAGAGACATCACATGCACAAAATGCGAGCAATCAGTGCTTCTGGATTTACCTGGGGGATATTCAACCTAAGTGAAATTAGAGAACATCAAAAATACATTTTAAATATCATACTTAAAATTTTGACTGCATATTAATAGAAAGCTTTACAAATGGCTTAATACTTAATACTTATTTTTCCTAGTTCTCTCAAAACAAGGATCCAAGGGGGTAGTATAAAAACAATACAACCCTATTCATGTTTATTCCATTTTAAAACTAGTATTTTAAGATTATCATACTTCCTATAAATTCACATGGCCCATTATTGCTGTTCTCCAAATTGCATTGCTAACATTTGTAGTTCAAGATTAAGGCATAGGTTTTGTAACCATCAACCATCCTTAGTATGATCCATGACTCTGTTACATATATTAGGCACTTAAATCTCAGAAAATTGACATTATACATTGTATGAAATCAAATATTCCTGAGCAACTTGGAAGTAAATGAGTATCTGTTCTATTTTAGGAAAATACTGCCCATCCTTTTCTAATTTATATTGGATTGCAATGACTGTTCAATTAAAACACAAACAAAATCATATGAAGAAACATTCAGATTGAATAATCGATGATAAAAAATTAACATTTTCAGCATATATCAGAGTGCTTTTTCTTTTTATAATAACATCTGATCAATTGCCATGTTCAGTGAATTATAGTAAAAATAGCTATTGTGCTTTTTGGATTTCTGCCAGATGCTGTGCCAAGAGCTTTGCATACAATGTCACAATGAATTCTTGCAAGAATTTGAGAATTACTTCTATTATCTTCAATTTACCAATGCAAATTGACAATTACAGAGATTAAAAGATTTGGCCGAAGTACAAAAATCATTAAATGATGAGGATGGTGTTTGAAACCTGATCTACCTCAGTTCAGAGTCTCTGCTCTTCTCCGATATATAAGGCTCTCTGTTAACTTTTTTTTTTTAAATGGAAAACATTAACTTTATTTATTTATTTATTTATTTATTTATTTATTTATTTATTTATTTATTTGTCTGTTAACTCTTAAATCTTGGAATCCTTGATTTCCAAACCCTCGTCCTATTCCCTAGCTCAGAAAAGCATCATGTCTTTTTTTTTTTTTCAATTACTATAAGCACCTTCTCATTGATTTGCTGTCTCCGCAACACAAATCTAATCAAGTTATTTACTATTCTATTTCTTAAAACATGTCCAAGCAAGAAAATTGATCACCTAGCTTCTGCTTCCCTTTGTAGTCAGCCTTCAAAACTTCCTCGTTTAAAGGTAGCGCTCTATTTTATGTTTTTCCTTTAATTCACTGAAGATGCCAAGTTATTTCTTGGCTTGATACCAATGCTTGCAACCCTCTTCACTGACTGTTTTTCTCAGATGATGCTATATCCTTATTGCTTAACTCAAACATCACATCTTATTCAAAAAATGGTCTCACCTGCAAAATCCTGCTTAGGTGCCTTCCCTACAAATGCAACCAAGTCATATACTTGCTTCCTTGATTTGACAAGCAAACATATTTTAGTGAAGAGTCAGGGAATTTGGATATTTCTGAGGGACAATTACCATTGGTAAATCTAGATTTCTTCATTGTTCCACTATATGCTATCTTCTCTGTTCAGGAACTGAAGGCTAGCAATATAGCCATTTTCTCCGGAGTCAATAGGCTTGTCTTATAATAACTTTGGTTCAGTGCAACTCAAATTCACAGATCCCTGGACTCCACCGAATTTTAAATAAGTAATTAAACCTAAATATGGATTTTTTAAAAATAGCAAGTTCCTAATTGCTCCATCACTATGGAATGATTCCCTTGCTCCCCAATCCACCTAGATTTGCTCAAATTTGACATTTTAACACACCACACTTTGTGCTTGTTTACAAGACATTAGATGTATGTAAGGGGTAAAATAATATAGTGTTCTCTTCCCTTATCTTTTAATGTATCACCTACCCCAGTCCCTGGGTGTTGCCCCTTGATGCAACTCCACAGTCTTGTTGGTCTCAAAGGGCACGATAGATAAGCAAGCTATTGTCTAAATGTATATTGTCTGTTTATTTTCTTTATCAGGTCCTGATCATTTACACTGGAAAGTTTCCCATGTCCAGAGTCCAGCCAGATTTAATGTCCCTCAAATAAATAAGTAACACATATCACAAGGTATTACTACTAAGACTGGCACCAGGAGCCATGTTTGATGCTTGGTTTCTTAATGTCAGAGATAGATAAAATTCAGGAGTTAACCAGTACGTTCTTTGAAAGTAATACAAGAAAATGAAGAGCAATGAACTAATTCTTTTATGTGACATTTTAGAAATCTCTTCTAACATGGAATCGTGAAGAACTAGATGGTATTTTTTTTTTAAAGATTTTATTTATTTATTTGACAGAGAGAGAGAGATCACAAGTAGAAAGAGAAGCAGGCCCAGAGAAGGGGGAAGCAGACTCCCTGCTGAGCAGAGAGCCCCGATGCGGGGCTTGATCCCAGGACACTGAGATAATGACCTGAGTCAAAGGCAGAGGCTTTAAGCCACTGAGCCACCCAGGTTCCCCAAGAACTAAATAGTATTGAATGGCATTTTGACCATGGACACCAAGATAATGTGATCATATCCTCACCATTGTATGCTTCCCCGTGATGTCCTCAATGCATACCCTTAGACAAAAGTATAGTGAATAATGGTCACCAGACTAAAACGGATACCAGGCAAGCACACCCAGTTAATGCTACATGGAACAGAAAAACCACCTAGCCAAGACCTACAGAATTCCTGATCTACAAAATAGTGAGATATAATAAAATTATTGCTGGTTTAACCCATAAAAAAGACAAAAACAAAAACAAAAAACTAGCCCTACTTGGTGCTGTGATTCCTACTGTTTCCTGTAAAAATGGTGAAATTTACCCACTTAATGTTGAAGGGCACAAGAGATCACTCTCTCCTCATTGCCAATGCAGTCTTTTTTTTTTTTTTTTAATTTTATTTATTTATTTCACATAGAGAGAGGGATAGTGAAAGCAGGAACACAAGCAGAGGAGTGGGAGAAGGAGAAGTAGGATTCTCGCTGAGCAGGGAGCCTAATGTGAAGCTCCATCTCAGGACCCTGGGATCCTGGCCTGAGCCCAAGGCAGATGCTTAATGACTGAGCCAACCAGGTGCCCTATGCCAATGCAGTGTTAATACTGACCAACCCCTAGGGAAGAGGTGGGACCTTTTGGTGACTAGGTGTTGGAAAGCAGCCCTTAACTGAAACTTTTTAGTGTATTATATTTCTTAAAGGAATTAGTTAGTTTTAGTTAATAAATTAATAAAATTATATATATATAATTAATAAAATTATATATGGAAAAGAGACACTCAATTATATCAGGTTAGAAACCTATGATTGTGAACCAATATTCCAATGAACAAATAAATTTTCTGAACAATATATTAAAAATCAGTTAAAATTTTACATAGTGACTTAAACAAATATAAAGTGAAATTTTCTTTTTTGACACGAACTTGAATACTTTAGATATATTTTAGAATATGATATTTGGGTCATTTTCAAGCCAGTATAATGATAAAAAAAATCCAGTACAAATGACAATCTTCTTTGTCCTTGGCATAATACAAAATGGTGAAATATAGGGAAAATGGGAGGTTATTTCAGTAATGTTAAAAATTAGATTGTGCCTATTACACTTTATATATTTGTTCAACAATATGGGTTCTTCATTTTTTTTAAAGATTTAATTTATTTATATAACAGAAAGAGAGAGAGAAATAACACAAGCAGGGGGAGTAAGAGAGGGAGAAGTAGGCTCCCCACCAAGCAGAGCACCTGATGTGGGGCTCAATTCTAGGACCGTGGCATCATGACTTGAGCCAAAGGCAGACGTTTAATTGACTGAGCCACCCAGATGCCCCAGTATAGGTACTTTAGAAGAAGAACCTATAAACCCGCCAGATTATGATGAATTACAGATATTAAACCACTGAGACTTTAATTTTATTATATGCTAAAAGAAGCATATTAGGTGATTAAATTCCAGAAATATATAACATTATTTTTTATAAATATTTTACAACCTTAAATGATATTTTAGATTACTTACTTTTTTCTCACTGACAAGAATAATCATTTATTCCCAAAATATTTGTAATAAAAAGATGAATGCTATTATTTTCACAATGATATTTTCAATGCCAAACCTCACATAGGCATAAATTAAAAAAAGTATTTAATTCAACTTAATGATTATTTTGAGCCCCTGTTCCACCTAGAGGAAGAAAATGCAGTCTTAAGCATCTTTAGTTAAACTCAGCCATCCCAAGATTTTCCTTCCCTTTTTATCTCCAGAGTTGAATTGTAGAGTCTTATCATTGTGGAAGAGGTGACTGCTTGTACATATTGTGTACTATTGAGTTCTGCTACTATTTCATCTCTTTCTTGGGGAATATGGTATCTTTATGTTTGAATCTGGTAAAAGATTAACATTGTGACTTGACTTATAAATAGGGTTGAGGCTAAGATGAAGTGATTGAGTCAACTAAAGCACAAAGTTTAAGGGGCACTCACATGCTAGAGTCATTCAAGTGCCAACTCTGATTTAAGTGCATACCTATATCACATTAACTTGAAGCTTCTCATTTTCAAAATTTAAAAAAAAAAATCTTTGCCCTCTCTTATTCAACTTTTGATCACTTTAAGGGCAGAGTTAAATTCTACCACTTTACTCTCCTTTTCGCTTAAGATAAAATTTGGTGACTCCCTCCCCAAAAGTAATTTCTAGTATATTACATTCTTCCCTCTTTAGTTTTAAGATCATTTGTAAACTCACTGTCTCTTGCAGAAAAAAGTTAGAACATGAATTTCTGGCCTCATAAACAAAGCCCATAATTGAATTGCTTAAAACTGGTGGTTTAGAGAAAAAGATTAAAGCAACAAGGAAAAAAAGACACATTGCATACAAAGGAAAATAAAGGTAAGGATGACAACCATTCTCTTAAACGATGGAAGGCAAAAGATAGTTGAGCAACATCCTCGAAGTACTGACTTTAGTTGATATGCCCATGTCTGTTGTATAATACCACAATTTTATTTATTTATTTTTTTGCTTCCTAATGTATTTTCTCATGTTGTAAAGTTCTCTCTCTCTCTCTCTTTCAAGATGGGCAGAGAAGGAAGGGGAAAGGCAGAGGGAGAGGGAGAAAGAGAATCTTAAGCAGGCTCCATGCCCAGCATGGGACCCAGACAGGCAGCCCAGATGTGGGGCTCAATTTTACAACCCTGAGATCATGACCTGAACAAAAATCAGGAGTTGGAAGGTTAACTGACTAAGCCGTCAAGATGCCCCCATAAAGTTTTTCCTTTCTTCTTCTTCTCCTTCTCCTTCTCCTTCTCCTTCTCCTTCTCCTTCTCCTTCTCCTTCTTCTTCTTCTTCTTCTTCTTCTTCTTCTTCTTCTTCTTCTTCTTCTTCTTCTTCTTCTTCTTCTCCTTCTTCTCCTTCTTCTCCTTCTTCTCCTTCTTCTCCTTCTCCTTCTTCTTCTTCTTTTTCCTTAAGATTTACATATTTATTTTTCTTTATTTTTATTATATTTTAAAAGATTTTATTTATTTATTTATTTGACAGTGAGAGATCACAAGTAGGCAGAGAGGCAGGCAGAGAGAGGGGAGGAAGCATGCTCCCTGCTGAACAGAGAGCCTGATGCAGAGCTGGATCCCAGGACCCTGAGATCATGACCTGAGCCAAAGGCAGAGGCTTTAACCCACTGAGCCACCCAGGTGCCCCTTAAGATTTACTTATTTATTTTAATGACAGAGAAAGAGAGCAGAGTGTAGGGCAGAGGAAGAGGGAAAGAGAAACTCAAAAAGACTCCTAGTTGAGCACAGAGCCCCATGTGGGGCTATCTCATGACTCTGAGATCAGTACCTGAGCTGCAACTGAGAGTCTGAAGCTTAACCAACTGCACCACCCAGGCGCCCCTAAAGTTATTTTTTAATCTACATGTTTTAGGGGCACCTGGGTGGCTCAGTGGGTTGAAGCCTCTGCCTTCAGCTCAGGTCATGATCTCAGGGTCCTGGGATCAAGCCCCACATGGGGGGTCTCTGCTCAGCATGAAGCCTGCTTCCCCCTCTCTCTCTCTGCCTGCCTCTCTGCCTACTTGTGATCTCTCTCTCTCTGTCAAATAAATAAATAAAATCTTTAATCTACATGTTTTATAGTTATAAATATCTTTCAGACAGTACTCACTTTAAAGTTTAAATTTAGTCCTAAAATCTACATGTCTGTGCTTTTAATGTCAAGATTTTTTTGTTTACTTTACACCAAAATATACATATGCTTTTGTTTTGAAAGATTGGGTAATATAAAAGAATGAAATGTGTGCTGGTCATTCACTTGAGTGTTACCAATTGCAGTGGGCAGAATTCTTTTTTTTTTTTTTTTAAGATTTTACTTATTTATTTGACAGAGAGAGAGACACAAAGATCACAAGTAGGCAGAGAAGCAAGCAGAGGTGGGAGGGGGTGGAAGCAGGCTCCCTGATGAGCAGACAGCCTGATGTGGGGCTCGATCCCAGGACTCTGAGACCATGACCTGAGCCAAAGGCAAAGGCTTTAACCCACTGAGCCACCCAGGTGCCCCTGCAGTAGTCAGAATTCTTAAGGTTTCTGTTCCCAGGTTATTCAGTCAAACACTAATCTAAATACTATCATCAAGACACTTTACAGATGTAATTAAAATTATTAATCAGGTTCCCTTAAAATTGGAGATTATCCTGAATTATCCAGGGATGTCCAATATAATCACCCATGCCTTAAAAGGTAGATAATTTTTCTAAGAAGAGTCAGAGATCTGTCAGAAGCTAAAGCAAAAGAAATGAGTCAGAAGGGAAGACATCCAAAAACACAAGGAGATTATTACACCAAGATATTACTTGAAGTAGTGCTACCCAATGAGACATACAATCTGCACTAAGCTACACCATGGATGAGGGACATGATAACATTTCTTGTACTAACCCAATGAGACGTCTTCATCTTCCTGTGAGTGTATATGGGGTAGGCACAGAAAATACCATATAAGCAGTAGGTGTAATTATTTTGGTGGCAAAGAATCTAGATGATACTTCACCCATCCTAAAGAGCTCAGTGAATACATCAATGTAAAAGGCACAGAAGGAACATTTTGATTTATGGTAAATATGACTTTCTTTTGGATGGTGGAAATAGACATGAGAGATTTGATCAGAAATAGGCTTCATGGATTCCTTTAAGTATGAACATGATTATATCTGTGCTATGCAGAACTAGGACCAATGATGGCTAAGTCCTTAGCGATATAAAGTCTCAGCAATATCAACAATAACATGGTTGAAACAAAGTAACTTGTGAGAAGTATGAATTCTTTTTTTTTTTATAAGATTTTATTTATTTGACAGAGAGAAACACAGAGAGAGAGGGAACACAAGTAGAGGGAATGGTAATGGGAGAAGCAGGCTTCCCGCCGAGCGGGGAGCCTGATGTGGGGCTTGATCCCAGGACTCTGGGATCATGACCTGGGCCAAAGGCAGACACTTAACGCCTGAGCCTCCCAGGCACCCCGAGAAGTATGAATTCTTAAGGAGAATTCCTTAGGGAGAGAAGGAGAGAGAGAGGATTGGGGGTGGTACTAATGAAAGATACTAAAAAAAGAGAAAGACCAAAATGTAAGAAATAAGCAGCATTAAAAAAAAAAGCAAATCCATCACTATTATTTCTGCAGAAAGCAAAGGCAAAGAGGTGATGTTTAAAATGACAAAAACAGGATAACAGATCATTCTGCAACTGAAAAAAATGAAGAGGAGAATGGTATGAATATTTCATACACCAGAAAACTCACCAGAAAAAAATTACTTACGGTAATAATACTCTTTTGTAATTAAGGTAAAATACGTATATTTAAAGCCAAATAAAGGGGGTGGGGAAAAGGGAGGAAGAAGTTAAGAAAAAGGTGGGAGGAAGAGACAGACAGACAAAAAGACAGAGGGAGTAAGAGAAAGACAGAGATAGATAATTAGTAACTGCACTGAAGAAAATATTGGAATGTTATTCTGTAAGCAGGAGAAAAATGGGAGGTAAATATTCTACATTTAAATAAATATTGACTCTGAAAACAGTAGAAATGGCATGTGGAATTTAAAATATAGACTTAATTAAAACACAGAGAAGTAGTAGGATATTCTTGTGGTGGAGGAAATGAAAGGTCAGCACACTGCCTGGGAAGAGAGTCAAAGGTTGCCATCTATGTAAGACTCTTGGAAGTGGGAAGTCCTTTTATGTGTTGTAATCTCTAATGGGACCGTTAAAACCAAACAATAACAAAATGTTATATGTAAGATCCAAAGAATAGAAGGAATAAAAGCAAAAAAAAAAAAACAAACAAAAAAACAAAACAAAAAAAAAAACAGGAAGCAATACAAAATAAGCAAATAAAAGAGAAAAATATGTCCCAAGAAAAACAAAAAGTATATATTAAGATGACAGAATTAAACCTACATATATCAAAATTACACTAATTGGAAGTGGCTATATGTATCAGTAAAAACAGACTCTCAGAATAGGAAAAAAAGGCTAAACTAAACTTTTAGAAGAGAAGTATCAAAGCATAAACATAAAGTGTGTAAGTAAAACAATGTGAAGGAATATCCCATGCAAATATTAACCTATAGCTATATTAAGATCAAACTAATTTTTTTTAATTTTATTTTTATTTATTTGACAGAGAGAGATCACAAGCAGGCAGAGATGTAGGCAGAGAGAGAGAGGAAAGCAGGATCCCGACCAAGTAAAGAGCCCGATGAGGGGCTCGATCCCAGGACCCTGGGATCATGCCCTGAGCTGAAGGCAGAGGCTTAACCCACTGAGCCACCCAGGTGCCCCAATATCAAACTAATTTTAAGATAAAAATCACTACTAGAAATAAATGAAATATTTCTATTGATAATAAGATCAATTCCCTAGAAGATATCACAAAATATGTAATAAATAAATATAATTTCAAAATGTATAACTCAATAATTAACAGAATAGCATGGAAAACAGACAAATCTACAAAAACAGCTAAATATTTTTCAGTAACCAACCAAAAAAACAAACCCATCAAGTTTCAAAATGTTGATATATGTACTTTGTCCGTAAAACAGGTGAGAAATAACTAATAAAAGGATAGCTAGAATAAATTTGAAAATAAATAAATAAAATACCAAAATAATCCAGTCATAAAATCACAGTAGAATTAGAAAATATATTTTACTTAATTAGGCTGGAAAATACCAGTGACAACTTGTGATATCAGCTAAAGCAGTGTGAAGATGAAAAAAGTGTTAACTTGGGGTGCCTGGGTGGCTCAGTGGGTTAAAGTCTCTGCCTTCTGCTGAGGTCATGATCTCAGGGTCCTGGGATCGAGCCCCACATCTGCATTGGGCTCTCTGCTCAGCAGGCAGCCTGCTTCCCCCTCTCTCTCTGCCTACTTGTGATCTCTCTCTCTGTCAAATGAATAAATAATCTTTAAAAAAAAGTGTTATGTTTTATCAATTATAGTTAAAAGTAATAAATGTGAAAATCAATGAAAACACCATCTATCCCAAAAAGTTAGGATAAAGCTCCAAAATGTGCCCATAGAATCTAGAAATAAGAACATAATAAAGATGAGATCGGAGAGTTAGATATTTAAAAAAAATCATATAATAGAATGCAAAACAAATAGCTCTTTGAAAAATTTTAAAATTGACAATTCGGTGTGGTAAATTTTTTCCCCCCAAATACGTTTATTTTATTTTATTTTTTCAGTGTTACAAGATTAATTGTTCATGCACCATATCAAGTGCTCCATGCAATACATGCCCTCCTCAATCCCACCACCAGGCTCGCCCAACCTCCCACGCCCTCCCCTCCAAAACCCTCAGTTTGTTGCTCAGAGTGCACAGTCTCTCATGGGTCATTGCCCTCTCTGATTCTCCCAATTCACCCTTCTCTTCCTTCTCCCAGGGTGCTCCATGTTTTTCCTTATGCACCACACCTAAGTGAGACCATAAGATAATTGACTCTCTCCACTTGACTTATTTCACTCCACATAATCTCTTCCAGTCCCATCCATGTTTATACAAAAGTTGGATATTCATCCTTTCTGTTGGAGGCATAATATTCCATTGTATATATGGACCATATCTTCTTTATCCATTCATCTGTTGAAGGGCATTTTGGTTCTTTCCACAGTTTGGCGATTGCAGCCATTGCTGCTATGAGCATTGGGGTACATGTGGCCCTTCTTTGTACTGCATTCTGCATTCTGAACATTGGGGTATACGTGGCCCCTCTTTGTACATGTGGTACTTCTTTGGGATAAATCCCCAGTAGTGCAATTGCAGGATCATAGGGTAGCTCTATTTTTAATTTCTTGAGGAATCTCCACACTGTTTTCCAAAATGGCTGCACCAGCTTGCAATCCCATCAACAGTGGAAGAGGGCTCCCCTTTCTCCACACCATCTCCAACATTTGTTGTTTACTGTCTTGTTGATTTTGGCCATTCTAACTGGTGTAAGGTGGTATCTCAGTGTGGTTTTGATTTGAATCTCCCTGATGGCTAAAGATGATGAACATTTTTTCATGTGTCTGTTAGCCATTTGTATGTCTTCTTTGGAGAAATGTCTGTTCATGTC
>CM053603.1:168953338-168993461 GCA_028646535.1 Procyon lotor | reverse complement strand
AGCTTTGTTTTTCTTTTGCAACATTTCCTTAGCAATTTGGGGTCTTTTCTGGTTCCATACAAATTTTAGGATTGTTTGTTCCAGCCCTTTGGAAAAAAAATAGCGGAATTTTGATTGGGATGGCATTGAAAGAATAGATTGCTCTGGGCAGTATAGACCTTTAACAATGTTTATTATTCTGATCCATGAGCATAGAATGCTTTTCCACCTTTTTGTGTCTTCTTCAATTTCTTTCATGAGCGTTCTGTAGTTCCTTGAGTACAGATCCTTTACCTCTTTGGTTAGGTTTATTCCCAGATATCTTATGGTTCTTGGTGCTACAGTAAATGGAATTGATTCTCTAATTTCCCTTTATATATTTTCATTGTCAGTGTATAAGAAAGCAACTGACTCTTGTGCATTGATTTTGTATCCTGCCACATTACTGAATTGTTATATGAGTTCTAGTAGTTTGGGGGTGGAGTCTTTTGGGTTTTCCATATAAAGTATCATGTCATCTGCGAAGAGAGAGAGTTTGACTTCTTCATCGCCAATTTGATTACCTTTTATTTCTTTTTGTTTTCTGATCGCGGTCGCTAGGACTTCAAGCGCTATGTTGAACAACAGTGGAAAGAGTGGGCATCCTTGTCGTGTTCCTGATCTCATAGGGAAGGCTTTCAGCTTTTCCTCATTGAGAATCATATTTGCTGTGGGCTTTTCACAGACAGATTTGATGATGTTGAGGAATGTTCCTTCTGTCCCTATACTTTGAAGAGTTTTAATCAGGAACGGATGCTGAATTTTGTCAAATGATTTTTCTGCATCAATTGAGAGGACCATGTGGTTCTTCTCTCTTCTCTTCTCAATGTGATTTGCTCTATTACATTGATTGATTTGTGAATGTTAAACGAACTTTGCATCCAAGGGATAAATCCCACCTGGTCATGATGAATAATCTTTTTAATGTGCTGTTAGATCCTATTAGCTATGATCTCGCTGAGAATCTTGGCATCCGTATTCATCAGGGATGTTGGTCTGAAATTCTCCTTTTGGATGGGGTCTTAACTTGGTTTGGGGATCAGGGTAATGCTGGCTTCATAGAAAGAGTCCGGAAATTTTCCTTCTGCTTCTATTTTTTGGAACAGTTTCAGGAGAATAGGTATTATTTCTTCCTTGAATGTTTGGTATAATTCCCCAGGGAATCTGTCAGGTCCTGAACTCTTGTTTTATGGGAGGTTTTTGATCACTGCTTCAATCTCATTACTAGATATTAGTCTATTCAGGTTGTCAATTTTCTTCCTGTTTCAGTCTTGGAAGATTATGGGTTTCTAGGAATACATCCATTTCCTCTAGGTTGTTTAACTTATTGGCATTTAGCTGTTGATAATAATTTTTGATGATTGCTTCTATTTCCTTTGGATTAGTTGTGATCTCTCCCCTTTTATTCATAATTTTATTAATTAGGGTCCTCTCTCTTTTCTTTTGGATGAGTTTGGTCAGTGGCTTATTGATCTTATTGATTCTTCAAAAAACCAACTTCTGGATTCATTGATGCATTCTACTGTTTCTCTAGTTTCTAACTCATTGATCTCTGCTCTAATCTTGATTATTTCCCTTCTTGCACATGAGGTTGGCTTAATTTGTTGTTGATTTTCCAGTTCTTTAAGGTGTAAAAAGAGCGGGTGTATTCAAGATTTTTCAATATTTTTGAGTTGGCAGTTTCTTTCTCATGAAAGAAATGGCAATTTCTCATGAAAGAAATTGAAGAAGACACAAAAAGGTGGAAAAGCATTCTATGCTCATGGATCAGAATAATAAACATTGTTAAAGGTCTATACTGCCCAGAGCAATCTATACTTTCAATGCCATCCCAATCAAAATTCCGCTGTTTTTTTCCAAAGGGCTGGAACAAACAATCCTAAAATTTGTATGGAACCAGAAAAGACCCCAAATTGCTAAGGAAATGTTGCAAAAGAAAAACAAAGCTGGGGGCATCACATTGCCTGATTTCAAGCTTTACCACAGAGCAGTGATCACCAAGACAGAATGGTACTGGCACAAAAACAGACACATAGACCAGTGGAACAAACAAACGAACATAGGCAGTAACCTTTTCAACATCAGCTTGGATGGCTATGTATTTCCGCTTTAGGACTGCTTTTGCCATGTCCCATAGGTTTTGGATCAATGTGTCTTCATTCTCATTGGTCTCCATGAATTGTTTAAGTTCATCTTTGATTTCCTCATTGATCCCACCATTCTTGAGCAGGCTGGTCTTTAGCCTCCAAGTGTTTGAATTCCTTCCAAAATTTTCTTGTGATTGAGTTCTAGTTTCAAAGCATTGTGGTCTGAGAATATGCAGGGAATCATCTCAATCTTTTGGTATCAGTTGAGTCCTGATTTGCGACCCAGTATGTGGTCTATTCTGGAGAAAGTTCCATGTGCACTAGAGAAGAATCAGTATTCTGTTGTTTTAGGCTGGAATGTTCTGTATATGTCTATGAGTCTATCTGGTCAATGTGTCATTCAAAGCTCTTGTTTACTGATTTTCTCTTTGGATGATCTGTCTGTTACTGAGAGTGGCATGTTAAGATCTCCTACTCTTAATGTATTCATATCAGTATGACTTTTTATTTTGATTAACAGTTGGCTCATGAAGTTGGGTGTTCCTATATTGGGGCATAAATGTTTATAATTGTTAGATCTTCTTGGACGATAGACCCTTTAAGAATAATGTAGTGTCCTTCTGAATCTCTGACTACAGTCTTTAGCTTAAAATCTAATTTATCTGATATGAGAATTGCTACCTCAGCTTTCTTCTGAGGCCCGTTGGCATGAAAGATGGTTCTCCATCCTTTCACTTTCAGTCTTGATGTATCTTTTCTTTCCAAATGTGTCTCTTGCAGACAGCATATGTATGAGTCCTGTCATTTTATCCATTCCGCAACCCTGTGCCATTTTATGGGAGCATTTAGGCCGTTCATGTTGAGTCACTACTGAAAGATAATTCTTTATTGACATCATGTTGTCTGTGTAGACCTTGTTTCTATAGATTGCAAATTTCTGTTCTAAGTCACTCATGGGTTCTTTCTACTTTTATAGAACCCCCTTTAATATTTCTTGTAGTGCCCCCTTTGTGGTCACATACTCTTTTAATCCTTGCTGGTCTTGAAAGCTCTTTATCTCTCCATCCATTTTGAATGTCAGCCTTACTGGATAAAGTATTCTTGGCTGCATGTTTTTCTTGTTTAGTGCCCTGAATATATCATGCCAGCCCTTTCTGGCTTGCCAGGTTTCTGTGGACAGGTCTGACATTATTCTAATGGGTCTACCTCCATATGTAAGGAATCTCTTCCCTGTAGTGCCCTCAGGACCTCTTGTCTAAAATTATAATTTGCAAATTTTACAATTATGTGTCTGGGTGTCTTTCTAGACTCATTGATCTTGGCGGGCATCCTTTCCATTTCTAGGACACGAACACTTGTTCCATTCCCCAGATTGGGGAAATTTTCATTCAGAATTTGGTCACCTATATCTTCTAGTCTTCTGTCTTTCTTTACCCACTCTGGGATTCCAATAATTCTGACATTGTAACCTTTCATGGCATCATTTATTTCCCTAAGTATCTTTTCATGATTCCTGAGCAGTTTGCTCCAGCTCTTCTCCTGACCTTTCTTCTCAACCATTTTATCCTCTAGATCACTAATTCTATCCTCCGTCTCTGTAACTCTAGCTGTTAGACTATTTAGATTAGATTGGATCTCACTGACAGCATTTTTTACATCTGCTATACTGGTTCTCATTTCTGTCCTTAGAGATTCTATGTTGTCATTAATGTTTTTCTCCATTAATGATTTTCTCCAATCCTAGCCATTGCCTGGATAGCCGTTACCCTGAATTCCCTTTCCGACATACTGTTTATGTCCATGTCCAATAGTTCTGAAGGTGAGGGTCAAGTTTCTGGGTTTTTCCTCTGATGGGTGTTCCTCCTCCTAGTCATTTTGATGAGAAGTGGATAAGAGGATGTATAGCTGGATATTTCACCCATGATCCAGGCAGGGTGCACCCTGGAAGGTTTTGGAGCAACTGGGATTCACCACGAAAAAGAAGGAATAAGGATAAAAAAAGATAGAGAGAAAGAGAAAAAGAAGAAATCCCAGCCAGAATGGGCCCCAAAAATAAGATTTATAAGGTATGTAAACAAACACGAACAAATATATAGACTGACAAAAGTAAATGACAAAAAATAAAAGAACCTAGTCAGAATGAACCCCAAGAATAAGATTTGTATAATATCAGAACAAAAGCCAATACATAGAAACACTGACAGAAGGATAAGATGGGAGGGTGGTTATAACTCCTGGTGAGTGAGAAGGTTATTTCAGGTCTTCTTGGGTTTCTCATTGTATTAAGCCTCTAGTTGTAATGTTAAGTAGTTTAAAAAAATTTTTTTAAATACCAAGAAATGTAAAAATGGGTGAATAAAAAATATAAAGAAAATAAGAAAGTGAAAAAACTTGTATCTATGAAATATACAGGTTTGAGAGTATTATCAGGAGCTTAATGTATTGATTTCCCCTGATGTTCGGGATTTAAAATTTTATGGGGATCCTGTGGTTATTGCCCTTTTGTTTTTTGACTTGTCTTCTGGGGGAGGGGGCTGCCACATTGTTTTCCAGTCAGTCTTGCTTGGGTTGAGTCACCCTGCCCCTCAATGAAGGGGCTGCACTCTGTGGAAACTGGTTTCTCAGTCTTTCACTCCCTGAAGATTTTGGCCTTTTGTAGCTTTTTCACCTTTTTGGAGGGTCTAATCAAGGAATCTGCCTATACATACCCAGACCTCCGTGTAACAGAGAAGCCTCAGTCTGCTCTCCTCTGGGTGGTCCAGAACACACACTCCTCTCCACATAATTCCTCTCACAGCACAGCCTGTCAGAGGTGGTGCGTGCCCCCAGCCAATGTTCAGTGGCTCTGTGAGTGCTCTCCAGGCTCCAGGCCTGTGCAGGTTGTGCTCAGAATCCTACCGGAGATTAGGACGCCTGCTGCATTCTCTCCAGGGCCAGTTGGGAGTGCCCAGACCCTGCCACAGGCCATGAATGTCTTGGTGCTGTGGGTGCACAGTCCAAAGAGTGGGGCAAACAGAGAAAAGCTGCAGGCTCCTGGACCACACCAGACTCTCTAAGGAGCTTGCAAGAACGTGCATGCTCCACCCACAAAATGGTGCAAGGAGCGAAAAGCTGCAGATTCATGAACCACGGTCTGGACGCCCCCACAAGTCTCTCTTTGAGGTGAGTAATGTCCTTCCTGGGAACTCGGCTTAGACCCGTGCCTGCGACCACTCCCTTCCACTAGTTGTTCCTCAGAACCTTTTGCTCTTTTTAAATGTTTTTAAACAAACTTTAAGTTAATGCTGGTCCCCAACCACCTGGCACTTTCCTTTGGGGTATTACTGTCCTTGGATCACTTCTGGTGGCTCCTTCCCCCCCTTTCTTTATCCTCCAATATAAGTTCGTGTTCCCACTTTGCTTTACCTCTCCACTGCTGTCTTCTGCTCCCGTAGAGATCCAGAAGTGAAAAATCTTGCTCCTCAGGCTGATTTCATGGGTGTTCAGCATGTTCTAATGTGGAGTTCAGTTTTAAGTAATTAATTCTAACTGTAAGTTAGTGTAGATTACTGTTCCTCCATGACAGGCTTCATTTTAAGCCAGAAAAAGACAGGCCTAAGCTAAGGGCTTGAAACTATTCCTGGAATTTAGATTCTTCTGCTTCCCTGTGTGACGCCTAGCCCCTGAGTTGTTCAAGTGCACTGATGAAATGCATAGATTTAGGTAATTGCCATATAAAGAATAAGGAACTCACCTACGTGTGTAGTGACGTATGTGCTTGTTTACTCAAGTACATAAAAATGTTGGGAAGGGGAGAGGCGGGGCTTCTTGCCTTAGCGCTGCGCTGTGTCACATGTGCCGGTGAGAGTCCCAGCTATCTGGAAATAAATCCTCTTGCTGTTGCATCCAGCCTGCCTTTTGTGAGTTGTTTTGGGGAGGGTCTCGATCCGGGCTCAACACTGGTAGCTCACTGGTAAAGTTCAGCTCACTTTAGGGGACAGTCTGCAACACGATCTCCTACTTCTCTGCTATCTTGCCCCCCCTCCTGGTGTGGTAAAATTTAGCTACATTGTTTTACTTCCTATTTTCCTTCTGCCTAAAGCACACTTCAGTTTTTAGTTTTCCTTTCCCTGCAATTACATTAGTGAAAAGATTCTTTTCTCTGTCACATGAATTTTCTGAGTGTAAATACCAGTTTTTCTCTGCTGTGCCTGAAACTTCTCATTTTAACACTACAGTGGTGATATATTCTAGGTCAGCTGCTAATGACTCCTCGCCAGATAGCCAGATGAGAGAAGAAGTAGGAGGTATTAAGTGATTGATGGGGAGTGAGTGGGAGAAAGGAGGTCACTGAGGATACTACTTAATTAATGTGAATTCTGGAAACAAAATCCAGTGGAAAACCTAAAGCCTGACCTTGATACATGTAAGGGTTAATCTTAATCTTTCCCTTTGATTATACCTTGTATTTCCTGAGTATCTCTCTGGATTTCATAATTCTGTCTCCTCTTGTTAGAAAAAGGATTGAACTAGTTTCTTTCATGGAGTGATTTCTAGGCCTAAAGCTCCATGAAGTAAGCTGAACCCATATAAAAATGTGCATAGCATGTGTGTGTTTGAATTTCCTCAAATTGCTAGTTACATTACCATGGTCAATTATACTTGGCAATTGAACTTAATTGAAGATGAAAGCACATTAGGTTTTTAATTTAAAAGTCATAGGTAAAACCACTCTAAAAATCCTATTTGAATAGCAAACTGGTGATGTTTCTCTCTATGTGCTGAGATTTTATGGTACATTAAGCTGTTCACTCATGTAATTAGAACAATAACAGGATGAGATGTTGTACCAGGTGATACATGATAGCACCTCCCATTTATCTCTACTGAGATTTAGAATAGGAACATGAAATTGCCTTTGAGAACACTCAGAATGAAATGTTTCATAAAGATACATGAGAGGAAATGTTCTTCTCCTCTTAAACACTCCTGATAAGGTGATGGTCACACAGCTACCAAATCGTTATACAGGAATTGATTGTTTCTGTAGACTCCCACTTCCTTGTTTTCGCCAATACTCCACTCTTGTATAAGTCACCACCTCATGTCTCTTAAATTGGTCTCACACATGGCACTTGGCCTCCAACCCTGCCGGTCCATCCCAGCTGTTTCTGTCCTTGACTCCTTCATGTTCATCTTTTACACTGTCATCAAAGTGGTCTTTACCATGTCACATGGTGGTTTAAAGCACTTCTTATTTAGGCTAATTCCGAACGCTCACATCACCTGCAAGTCCCAAGAGCCCCAATCCCTTCTGTCTTACCCACAGTGCTTATACACATTTTGTTTCAGCTGTGCCATTGTTCACATTGCTGATGTACCCCCCATTATTTACCCTGATTCTGCACATCACAGAAAATACATGGAAAGACAAAAATGCCCTACGCTGACATACTTAATCTTATACCTGATCAGACTATAGGATCCAAGATAGACTGTAGGATCCAGGAGAAACTCACCATTTAAAAAATCCACGATGGCTGTGTCTCATTGGCTTTCTCATATCAAGTTTTCACTGAACCAACTTTGTTTTTCTTCAGTGTTTTTGCATCACCTTTTGTGCAGAGAATGGGGACTTGTACAATAAAGATGCCAGGAAAGCATGTAACTATTAGCTCTGTTGTTAACCTGTCTGAATAGAAGCCATAGACATATACCGTAGGCACCAACCAGTTGACGGTGATGTTTATCAACTCAGTAGGGCATATGTAACACATATATTTTTAATGACATATTTTACCACAAAGTCTAAAAAATTATATCTTGTGGTAACATCTGTAATTTTTGGTTTTTATTCAGGTTATATCCATTTCCAGATGTATTAACAACAGCCATCAAGGTACTTAAAATTAAGTGCTGTTTACATTAGATCTCTACCATTTTTATTATGCTGCCATTGTAATCACTACATCTTTCTTTATACAAATATAATAATATAATTATAATATCATTTATAACAATTTTTACAATCTCATATGATATATCCTGAACATGTCATGCATGACACAATGATATATTTGTCATGGTGTAGATGATCACACAAATGAACAATTTTGCATGGTCATTCACACTGTGGTAGAGACAGCATTGTTCTGTGCGTGAAATGCTGAGGGTATCATATCTAACAGCAGATTATTTTAATAAAATAGTTTAAAATAAAATTGCTTCCTAAGCAGTAACTTGATTATAAAGATATATCCATAGAAAAATGCTCTCAAATTGGAAAAACACAGAATTCAGAGTCTCAGATTCAATTCACATCAAAAAAAAAAAAAAAGAAAAACATATTTATCACTTCAATGGTTCACTTTGTGAAATAGATTTTAATATAAATAAAAGCAATAAAATCTGTTGTTTCAATAACTGTTTCAACAAACTTAATAAAATTAAGCCATTGTACATCCAGACAAAATGAAACTGTCACAGTAAATAATCTGTCGGTAATAGAAAACTATTCTCCTGTTTTTTTGCTAATTGTTTGAAAGGTGTATCCATATATTTTCTCCTAAATTTTTATGAGATATCATAAACCATAAGTTGATACTCTTAATTTTCTTTTCAGCGTGGAAGTGGCCACTTTAAGAAATTATATTTTGCTTTAGTTCCACTTTGAAATAATGGAAGATGTAAACTCAAAGCTCAAAGTGACCAGAATCATAGTAGGCTAATTTTTTCTTACCTTTACTTTTTCAAAACTTTTTAAATCCCTGATCCTCAACATCAAAGTATGTGCTATTCAAAAAGTGCTTCGTAGGTTATTTCTTCCCTCAATTATTCAAACTGGGGAAGACATGGCTATGAACGAGTAAGGGCTTTTTCACTGAGCTAAACCTGGAGTCACTTCCTGAGCCCATGACTTCCTCTGAGTATGTCTCCCTGGGGCTCTCGTGATCAGAGGTGCCCTTTTTCTCAGGAAATTGGTTTTCCACCTATAGGAGTTTATTTACTCTTGCTCAAAATATATTCATTTCTCTGAAGGCTCCAGTGTTTCCAAGATTTTCAGGCTTGTGTGATGCTTCCTATTGACCATCTTTCGATTTGTGGTTCCAGTTCTATACATTACTAAGATACAGAAAGTACACATCTCTGAAGGTGAGGTTTTTCTCCTGGTTTCCAGGAACATCACATTTGCTGACTTGCTAAATAATCCACTTGATTATGTCTTGTAGTGTTGTCCCCTGGAGTTATTCTAAAACACTGGATGTGTCATTTTAGTTTAGAAAAAAGTATCATTATAGATGATCACCAATTAGTTTTTAAAGAGATACTTTGAATGTGAAACATTTCCTGATACAGACCAACTTTATTTGATCTGATGTAGAGAATGCAATGATTCTTTAAATTTTACCTACAGTATACTTTACTGAAGTATAGTCTTTCTGATTTTAGTTGAAGAAAGAGTATAATGCTATACTTTTGATGTTTTTGTTTGTTTGTTTGTCTAAATGGTCATGTTTATCCAAATGATAAGGTATCATGATAAATCTTTAAAGACTAAAAGTTCTAAGTAACACAATAGCTCTTTTTCACTGACAAATCTCGACATTAAACATAAAATATAATAGAGTCTCATGTCAATGTCACTGTTTTCAATTTTGATTAACAATGGATTTGTAATAATAAGTATTGATAAGCTTCATGGGGTGATTTCAATATTAGCCATATAGGAAGATCTATAGACTCTTATCGTTACAAATTAATGATACTTTTCTTTATAAAAACTTTGATAGGTAGTTATTATTTTTAACTGAGGGGGTGATTCTGTAGAATTCTTTTTTTTTCCCCCATAACAAATCAAATGGGTAGCAAAGGGTTTATCTTCATGATCTATCCTTGAATTAGGCTGTGGAAGTTGACAACTCTAGCCCTTGAATATAAATTATTAGGTGGTGCCCCATATAAATGCTACAGAATCTATCACCTTCTGTTTAGGTCCCTCACACTGTCTTGGGTCATGTCCATTCTTCTAAGATATCAGAGTTTGCAAATAATCAATTTAAAAGTGCACATACTTAAAAATGTCTATTGATCCCTTTGTGGCCTGTCCTCTAATCATGTCCCCATTTTCAATTCTTTTATGTTCCCTTCATTCACAGTACATCTGATTTACTGGGTTTTCTTTAGTTCTTCTCATGTCCTTTATAATCTCTAGACAAATGGCCTTTATACCTGTTACACTTCTTTCCAAACAGCCCTTTCCACACATCACTTTGAACTCTTATTCTTATGTTCTTAGCACATCACCACATTCTCAGGAAGCCTCCCAGGATGACTCTGCCACAGTCAATGAAGGAGTAATATCCATAGCTTACATGTATTAAGTTCTTGTTGTGTACCAGAGAATGCAGCAAATATTTTATATAAATTTTTCATGTATCATAATCATCACCCTGAAAAAAATCTAAAATTTTTTTATAATCACAATCACTAGCATTTCTTAAGAACTTATTCTATGCTAGACTCTGTGTGAACTACTATCTTCATATTCTTTTTTTAGAAACCAAAAGTTTAATGTTTAAGTAATTTACCTAAGTTTATACAGCTGTGAAGTTACAGAAAGTGACAGAAGTTTGGTCAATAGGTTTGCTATCAATTTCAACTGGCTTGTGGGGCCCTTATCTTTCTTTTCTGGTAAAACACATTTCTTACAGGACTTTTACCTTCATTGTCAAATTGATGAGATTTTATGTCTATATTAATTGATTATATTCTGACAGTAAAAACTAGGTTTATGGATTAGAGGCCAAAAGGAATGCAAGCTGGTACAGCCACTCTGAAGAACAGTATGGAGGTTCCTCAAAAAGTTGAAAATATTTAGAGCATATCTTAACACAGGTTTTCTATGCCCCATTTCTACCTTTCCTCCTAGGGAAGAATCAGGAGTTGGTAGCTACGTGGGTGCAGGGAAGAAGGCCATAGGTAACCTCATTGTTGGTTTCTATTTTTCCTCTTGCCTTCCTAAGGAAAGGGAAATAGTTAATTGAGTTCTAGAGCTGGAACATAGCTTTGGATAGAACAGCTGGTATTCTTCTTGAACCTGAAGGAAATGTGTCTCATTTACTGGTACAAAGATAACTTTCTCCATATTCTCCAGATTACTTGCTACCTTTCTACCAAGACCTCAGGTGCTTTAAAGATTAGGGTTGGGGCCAAATCTTCCCTGTAAATGTAGCTCATCTAACTATGCTTGGGAACCTCAGGGAGAGAAGGGTTTGAATTTTTATAGCTCTGTTGGGTATAGGCACCCAAATTCCCTCTTGTGGTAGCCTACATGCCAAGAAATATGAATGTGAGGGGGCAAAGCAATGATTTCTTGAGCCTTGGGCATTGCAGATGCTGAGATGTGGATGCAACAGATGAAAACAAACTCTGGGGCAAGGGGTCAAGAGGGAGAGAGATAGAAAGTCTTTGCTTGCGTTAGCTCTCCCCCACCTGGCCTTTGCCACTTCAGTTCCACCTGTCCATTCTCAAACCCCTAGCCAGGAGATAACAGGATCCCTTGGCAGCTATAACTTAACCCTTGAAGCAGTAACTTTCACTGCTGAGGCTTAGTGCAAAACATAAAAAGTTACTATGTTTTATCATTGTATGTACAGTGTTGTATTCTTGTTTACTGTATCGTTTCATTGCTTCTACATTTTAATATATGTTATTTACCAAATCTATGCATATCTGAATCAATGTGTTCTTTGCTTGTAAATTTCCCTAAGGGCCAGAAGGGACCATCCCAACATCTCAATAGAGAAAAGCTCCAATTAGAGAAGTACCTTAATGGGACAAATTGTCCTGCCATTTACAAACAGCAAATGAGCTATGGTTTAATACAAGTGCCTGCAATTTCTGAGGTCTACTGGTAGTCAGGGAAAATTGCTATGTTTCTGGCTACTTACCATGAAAAAAGGGAAGCTGCATGGAAAGGGTAGCAGCAGGAGATACTGCTTTTGGGGTTTCTTACTTGAGTTTGATAGAGCTACTAGACCCATCCCTTTTCAAAAAGCAGCTATTGGCTTGATCATGAGTTCTTGTGGAAATCCAACACCTAATCATAAAAATGTAATGATACTCCAGCCTGAGATATGCATTTTGGGCTTTATCACTGACAAGATTGAAGAAGCTCAAAATCATTTCCCTTGTCAGTAGGATATGTTATCATGAGAATGCTGGAAACCTGCCCCCAGAAGCAGCTCTGTTTTACATTAGAATGTGGCAGCTATCACTCATCCTAAATGTGACTTTGGTCCTTTGATTTTAAGATTATATAAATGATTAGGAACATAAGATGATTACGTGCCAAGGTAAAATACATGTGATAAAAAATATTTATATTGTAATTGCCCTGTCAAAGGCAGCATTTTTTAAAAGTTTCTCTTTTTTCACTTAGAAAATAAACTCGGAATGCAAGGTAAAGATGATGGCTTAACTTGTTTTAAATTATTTTAAATTGAATGCAATTTCAATTATTTATAAGATAAAGAAGAAAAAGGAAATTGCATCCAATGACAGGATAAAAATTGACCAAGTATTTAAAAGCTTCTTTTGGACAAAATGGCTTGGAAAGGAATTTATTGATGGGTAATCATTCATAAATTTATCCACTCAACCACTAACAAATATCAGTAATGTGCAACATCATAATATAATATGACAGTCATGATGAACATAGAGGTGGACAAGTTACAGTCTTTATTTCAAGCAACCTACAGTCAAATGTGAAATACCACATTGAAAGTATTGTATAATTGAATATAAACAAATGTGATGAAAAGCACTTTAACATATACATAATGATCTTAAATACTATCAAATACAGCAAAGGAAAATTTATTTAATTATGTCTCAAAGCGATGGAACAGAAGCAATAAGTAGGTTTAATCTATTTACTGGGAGATTTATTCAAAGTATTGAATTGTCTATTATTTTCCATGAGTGATGATGGTGTGTGGGAATTATCTATTATTTTCTCTTTACCACTTCACTGCTAGGATTTACCAAGGAGAAAAGTATCTGACTGGATTCTTTTTTAAAGATTTATTTTATTTATTTGAGAGAGAGAGAGCGCACACGTGGGGCAAGGGACAAAGGGAAAAGATCCCAAGCTGACCCCACACTTGGGCTCAATCTTAGGACCCTGAGATTATGATCTGAGCCAAAATCAAGAGCGGGAATCTCAATGACTAAGCCACCCATGCACCCCTGACTGCATTTTTGATCACTCTGAAAGTTGAAGTTAACCACAGCTGCCTATAAGGAGTTCATTTGTTAAGAATGTTAGGAAGAAAAATATTCCCTCAAAATGTCCAAATCCTAATCTGCATGACATATAAATTTTATTAGGCTACATTTGCAAAGGTATTAAACTTGTGGGTGGAATGAAGGTTATCAATCAGCTGGCCTTAAGCAGAGAGAGTTCTGGCTTATCCATGTGAGCATAGAGTAATTGCATGAATCCTTAAGAGTGGAAGCAGGTGGCAGAAGAGGAGAGTCAGAAATGAGACCCCAAAAGGATGGTCAGAGGAATACAAGTCTTCTGGCTTCGAGGATGGAGTAAGGGAGCCGTGAGACACAGAATGTGGGGAGCCTCTAGAAGCTAGAAAACAAAAGAAGTGCATCTTTCTCTAGTCTCTAGGAAGAAATGCTTTTTTTCCCCCAAAGCCTTGGTTTTTGACCTGGAGAGACTCTACAAAACTGTAAAATAATACATTTGTGTATTTTTAAGTCATTAAGTATCTGGTGATTTCTTATACAACCAGAGGAAACTTACAAGGAGCGTGAACTCCATGAAGCTTTTATACACACAGTAGTTTGAAGCCCGGAGGTAGGTAAATATAGAATGACTCAGAAAGTTCTTGAGAATGTTTTCATTTATTAAAAGACTATATAGGATAAAACAGTTGAGAGAAGTTTAATAAAATAATTTGCTCTTCTCTCAATGACACTTTTTTTTTATTCAAAGTGGATTGTACTGGCCAACCAATAGCAATGGGCAATGAACTGAACTACTAAACTACAAGCACAAGAGCTTTTAAAGTTTTTTTATTTTTATTTTAAAAAATTATTTATTTATTTATTTGACAGAAAGAGAGAGAAAGCACAAGCATGGAGAGCAGTAGAGGGAGAGAGAGAGCAGACTCCCTGCTGAGCTGGAAGCCAATGTGGGACTCAGTCCTAGGAGCCTGAGATCATGACCTAAGCCAAAGGCAGACACTTAGACTGAGCCACACAGGAGCCCCAAGATTGTATTTAAATAAGCTATCAAATAAGACCCGCGATTTGCAGTGTCTCCTGTTATTACTGGATATAACTGGATCCTGATCAGCACCCGAGGAAGAGAAAAAAAATTAAAAAGATTTGGAGACTAAGGCTGAGGAATACATTCTTAGCTTGTTTTCTTTTAATTTCCTTGTAATGTTTTTGTTTTGTTTTGCTTTGTTTTAGTGTAGAAATTTGGCATTGTGTCACCAGCAACATTGTAGCTTGCTGAAAGGCAACAAGTCCAGGTGTTAACTGAAATTTAAAGGAAACCTCTCACTAACATTAATCATGTCAGTTATAAAGAACCAACTTTTTGCTCCCAAAGATCCAAACAAACTGATCCAAAGTTAAGATCCAAACTGAAAAAATATTTTTCCTTTTGTTACAAGACAAATGCCTTGCTTGGTTAAGTGTGACTCTCCCTTTTAAACTTTCTCCCCCTACTTTTTTAAATAACGTGTTTCTGGGGGTGCCTGGGTGGCTCAGTGTGTTAAAGCCTCTGCCTTTGGCTCAGGTCATGATCTCAGGGTCCTGGGATCCAGCACCACATCAGGCTTTCTGCTCAGTGGGAGCTTGCTTCCCCCTCTCTCTCTGCCTGCCTCTCTGCCTACTTGTGATCTCTTTTTCTCCGTCAAATAAAAAAAAAATAATGTGCTTCTGGACAATTTAATATTTTTAGGAACACAACTACTATTATTATAGCAAATAAGACTATCCTATTAAATGTAATACATATGATTATTTGCTGTGATATTACCTTCATGAATATTATGGCAAAGAAAACCAGTGTAGCTTGCCAAATTTTAAATGCACCTGGGAAAAATAATTCACACTTTTGTAAAGCAGGCAGTACCTATTCCCTGTTGTGGCATTTTGAAGCTCGTGACCTGAAATTCCACTTAGGTCTGCCAAGTGGTAGTTACTATGTCACAACTTTAGTTCTGAAATAAACAAATGTATATCTCTTGTCCTCTCCCTACAAAGCCAAAACAACCACAACAGTCTCTATGACAGCCCTGGAATTATGTAAGGGTTGAAAATAGAGTATCTTCTTTATTTTATTTTATTTGTATTTATTTATTTGAGAGAGTGAGAGAGAGGGAGAGCACAGAGGAAGAGTGAGAGGGAGAAGCAGATTCCCCACTGAGAAGAGAGAGCTCAGTGTGTGGCTGGATCCCAGGACTCTGGGATCATGACCTGAGCGGAAACTGAAATCAAGAGTCTGCTGCTCAACCAACTGAGCCGTCCAGGCACCCCTGCAACATGAGATTCATGGATAGCCTTTGAATAACAGTAAATGATACTTTAGTATTTCCCAAGTTAATCAGAGAAGTGAAGAGGTTACAGGTACTGCTTGGGTAACCTGACCTTAAGGACCCTGATTCTTCTGCTGGACTTGTTTCACACCAGTCAAGTTTATGAGGAGTGAGGGGGCAACTGGGATAGAGGGAGAGAATGCTAATAACCTTGTGAGGGCTGGGAGCAAGGGCAGGCAAATTCGGCTATTGTGTGGGTTTTCCTTAATTTTTATTTATACTTCTAGTTATCAGGAAGAGTGTGATTCAGATATAGAAGAAAATTGGAAAGAAGAATTTGAAATGACAAAGGGACTAAAAACAAAATTATTATAGCTTCTATGTCTCCCTCCTCTAAGCAAAGTCATATTGTGATTTTATCCTTCAAAAATTCCACCCTAACACTAAAACTGTCATATTTTTGAAACCCAAATCCGTATACTCCAGAGTCCTTCAAAGTCCTTGCAAGTTTGATAAAGTTTAAATTTATCTCTAAAATGCAATATATTCTTATTAACTAAACATTTATAATTCAACTACAATTTTCATATTTTTAATACTGATATGTCATTAGGGAAATATCATTTATCACAATTTGTATATATATGATAGTAGATAATTTAACCATAAATAGTTTTGAGACAGTGATAATAAAGAAAATTTAACATTGTTTAAAATACAAGATAAGAAATATATAATTCTTTTTTTTTAATTTTTATTAAATTATGCTGATTATTTTGCCCTTGGTTACATAAGCCAACATGAACCATAGGAAAAATCATTCTGATAAGAATGATAAATTGCTTCAGTTCTGAAATTTAATAGGCAAGTATAATTGCATTCGTTCAAATAACTTGCAAAGCATGTTCCATTAAAATGCTATCTAACAAAATTGCAGCAAAGGGAACTTAAAGTTTGACTTAACTAATATAGTTCTCTGGAACAATGAAGATAGGAGGGACAATCTTTAGTTTTTACAGTGGAAACTCTTAAGATTTGGGAGAATGCCTTTATGTTAAAGTGCTTGTCCATTCCTACTTCTGTATAACTCTCTATTTTAGTCACTGAAATGGAACAGCTAATACAGCTGGTTGGATCTCTAACCCCCAAAATCTCAATAGGAGAAAAATCTCACCTGTGAGGTTTGAGGAGAGATCAGTGGCGCCTTGCTCCACAAAATGACAGTGATATATTTATGTTCATGCTCTGTGACCATATATTTTCTAAAGATACATTATTTTATTATATTGTATTTTAAAGATTTATTTATTGATTTGAGACAGAGAGAGAGAGAGAATGTTAGAGGGTAGAGGGAGAGAAAGAATCCTTGAGCAGGCTCCCCGCTAAGCACGGAGCCTGAGGAGCAAACCCAGGACACTGAGATTATGACCTGAGTCTAAATCAAGAGTTGGACACTCAACGGACTGAGCCATCCAGGTGCCCCTTTTCCTTCCATTTTAAACATCTTGGTCCAAACTCTCAGCAGGCCAATGACCAAAGACTTAAAACTATCGTTTCCAGCTGCTAATTTTTGACCATCTCCTGTACCTTCCCCAAATATGATTTTTCATAGAGCTGTCATAAAGGAACATAAAGAAAATGCTTTAACCAAATTAAAAGCATCCAATGTCTTTCCAATGCAATTGATAAAATTCAAGTTCCTTACCCTGTGTTAAAAGGGCTAATGTGGTTTGTCCAGGCTTCCACTGCTGACGACATCTCCTACCATTTTCTTTCTGATCATTGGTCTCCAGCCACAGTAACCTTCAGACACTCATTTTTATTCCTTTTAGTACTTATTATATTTTCTTATTCAAATTCTCAGTTGATTAGGAGCCCATTCTCCAAAATAATGTTAGGTTGAGAGCAAAGATCTTTTCTGCTACATACAATATTGTAACCTCAATGCTGAAAAGAAAAAATGCATGATAATATGGTTGTGCTCTCTACACCTTAACTGAACGAATGAATAGCTTCACTGCTGGTTCAAACTAATTGGGTTGTTATTCTGCTAGATTTAGAATTAAGTCGTTCAAATATTAGTTTAACATTACACCTATAATTGGAGGATATTCATGGCTGTGTGCACCTAAACAGACATGGCAAAGGCCCAGGGACAAAACCAAAAAAACATCATATAATCTATATTAACTATTTTTTATTTTAAAAATATTTTATTTTATTATTTTTCAGAAAGAGAGAGAGAGATAGAGAGAGAGAGAGAACAAGCAGGGGGAGTGGCAGGCAGAGGCAGAAGCAAGCTTCCCACTGAGCAAGGAGCCTGATGTGGGACTTGATCCCAGAACCATGGAATCATGACTTGAGCTGAAAGGAGATGCTTAACCAACTGAGCCACCCAGGTGTCCCAACTATGTTTTTTTTAATGCAAGGAATAACTTCATTTGGTCTATTATTTTATTATGTTCAGTTAGCGACTATATAGTATATTATTAGTTTTTGGTGTAGGGTTCAATGATTCATTAGTTGTGTGTAATATCCAGTCCTCATCACAACACGTGCTATCCTTAATATCCATCACCTGGTTACTCCATCCCCCAACTCCCTCCCTTCTGCAACCTTCAGTTTGTTTCCCAGAGTCCAGAGTCTCACATGGTTTGCTCCCTCTCTGAATTTTTCCCCTTCACATTCAGTTTTTCCTCCCTTCTCCTATGGTCTTCTGTGCTATTCCTTATGTTCCACATATGAGTGAAATCATATGATATTGTCTTTCTCTGCTTATTTCACTTAGCATAATCCCTTCCATTTCTATCCATGTTGATGCAAATGGTGGGTATTCATCGTTTCTGATGGCTGAGTAATATACCATTGTATATATGAACCACATCTTTTTTTTATTATTATATTATTAGTTTTTGATGCAGTGTTCCATGATTCATTGTTTGCAAATAACACCAAGTGCTCCATGCAATACATGCCCTCCTTGATACCCATCATTGGGTTAACCCATCTCTCCACTCCCCTCCATTCTATTATAAAACTGTATGTGCTTTAAGTCCCATGCACATACGTTATGAGAAATTCAACCTTAATCATGATTTCTTTATCCTTTCCTTGAGGTAGAAGCATAAGAGTTCTCTTGAAGTGGAAAGATTTCTTGATTCTTAGTTCATGATGAATAGTCCCATTGGCTTTTCTTCTTCTATCTCACAACTCTTTACAATTTGACAGTAATAACTCTGAGAAGTCTAGGTGTTGTGCTTTGTGTGAATCCTCTCTATTGAATTCCATCTCAAAACCAAAAGCTAAGTGATGAGTGATCTTCCCAGTTCAATGGGCTTTAATAGCATTTTAGCTGCAGTACAAAAAGACATTTATAAACTTCTTAAGTAGATGTTTTAGTATGTAAACACCAATGCATGACATTTTCTTCGGGGATAAGGGAAAGGAATATTATTCTTACTCTTAATCTCTCTTACAGCAGAAATACATAAATGAATATCAATACTAAATCAATTACCCCGTAGTACAAAATCATGTTTACGTACAACACTCCAAATGCAATTTAGGTTAATAAAACATTTTAAGACTTGAAGTTCTTTGCACTGATAATATATCTTCTCACTTCTAGTTCTTGATTATCAAAATGTAGTATCCCAGCCCACTTCTGTGTGTGTGGGTGTATGTGCGTGTGTATGTATATATACTTAGGGTATATGGTAATGGTACGTATATCTACACATACCATGACTCTATTACCTAGACTTAAATTATGGTATAGTTAGCTATCACTTTTTTCCAATATGCAGATAATAACATGCATGCAAGTGTGAGAATGTAATTATAAAATGGCCAATCCGCATGGAGACTGCAGGTACACCTGCTCAAGGGGTCAATAAACCTGTGGCAAAAGAATTATCTAGAGAATGAAGAACATCCATGTAATCAGATTGTACCTCCAGATCTAACTCAAATTTGGCAATGTACTGTACTCCTGCCAAAAGGCAAAGAGGCTTGGTAATAGCTCCCTCAACGCTATCCCTCCTCTGTGCCTCCACCATTCTCCTGGATTATACTTCAAGCAACTGCAGCAGGCAGAATGAAGTCTCCAAGGGAAATGTTCAAGTGAGTATATCCATATTGGCTCTCATCCAGCTTTGTATCACTAATGCCTGGCACTGTTTGCAACCTACTGTTTATAAAGTAAGTAGTTCACTAAATGCAAGTCCAAGTGAATACATCAATAAAATAATGAGGTCACTTATATCTCTAGCTTAAAAAAATTTGTGCAGTAGGAAAAATTGAGCCAAAATTGCTGGCATTAGATGATACAAATACAATTTATGAAGATTCTTACTTCAAAGAAAATACCTCCCGGACTGACGCTACTCCAAAGTTTTTACAAGAGACTTGATCACCCTGGCAAAAATGATAATTTATCATAGTTTATGTCTTACCCTTCATTTTTTAAGGCAAATATTTATTGGAAAATTACTTGTGTGGAGTGATCTGTGTAGAAGTTTCCTGGAATATATATATATATATTATATAGCAAATTTTAACGTAATAGTTCTGTAAAAGCATGGCCACTCCAGGAAGTTGTATGAGGAAACCAAACCATCACTCTAAATTAATTCAAAGGCCACTACCACAGTTTTCTTCCCTAATTTTAATCCCTATAATGTTACTGTATCATTTATATATATGTATGAGTAGACCAAAATTTCGCTTTCTTTTTTTAACTACCATAACTTCCTTCCAGAGTTAGTTGTCTTCTTTGCGACCTGTATATGCTTTAAAATGTCCTTTAATGATGTTAAATTTCCATATTGGATAAGATCTCTTATGAACATTAAACAGAGATTTTTAAATATTCATGTAAACTTGTCTCCTCCTGTTTCAGAGGCCATACCTGAGGGGGCTGTTCTTGAGAAACACAGTCCCTACACCGTCTGTAGTGAGAGCTGATTGATTTGGCTCAAGAGTAGGCTCTAAAACCTCTGTCACTGCTGCTCCTGAGGAAATCTACTGCGTTTGCTGACTTGTCCGTAGAAGATTCCATTTGCAGGGTTGAAGTCACTGCCTTTTATTTATTTATTTATTTATTTATTTATTTATTTATTTAAGATTTTATTTATTTGACAGAGAGAGATCACAAGTAAGCAGAGAGGCAGGCAGAGAGAGAAGGGGAAGCAGGCTCCCCACTGAGCAGACAGCCTGATGTGGGGCTGGATCCCAGGACCCTGAGATCATGACCTGAGCCGAAGGCAGAGGCTTTAACCTTCTGAGTCGCCCAGGCGCCCCGTCATTATCTCTTATAACTCATTTCTCTCCCAGGTCTCCTGTGGGTACACCTAGTTATTGGAAAATTGCTTACATACCAGCACTTCTGTTACATGTGGACCATGAATGGGTTGATGTGTATGAAGGAATATAAATTCCAGTATTTTTCAGTTGACTTCTGGTAGAGGCTACATTATACTAAAAATAGAGGGTTTTTTGTTTGTTTGTTTGTTTGTTTTTTTCCCAAAATGTGGGGTAAAAACTTAACAGGATAATTTAAAACTGAGGGTTAATCATATGCCCGAATTATAATACTGATACAATGCTGAGGTAGAAGAGAAGAAAGAAACTCTCTCAAATTTTATTTTATAAGATTAAAATGCCTCTGTGTAAATAAAACCTTCAGGCAAAGTCTGGCTTTCTCTCTATTATTGGAGAGAAAGTTTACCGGAAAACAGACATGCTCAGTCACTTATAAATGGTCTGTGGCTGCCTTGTCCTTGAATGACAGGTTTTAATAGTTGGGAAAAGACCATATGGCCTTCAGTCCTACTATCCTTATTGTCTGGCCTTTTACAGGAAAGAAGTTGAACAACCTCTATTTAAGTAGCCTGCACAGATGTGTAGATTTGCCACTGGAAAGGAAAAGGTCACTGCAATTTGGTTATAATTGCAGAAATATGGCAAAATAACTAAAGGAACGAGAAGTTGATTGTGTTTGGTACATATTAGGGACAACTGGATGGTGACAGCTAATCAGTACATAGCTGTGAATCCTCACGCTGGTAACAAATTCAGAGTGTTTTTATTTTTATTTTTTTTTAAAGATTTTATTTATTTGACAGAGAGAAACACAGCAAGAGAGGGAACACAAGCAGAGGGGATGGTAGCGGGAGAAGCAGGCTTCCTGCTGAGCAGAGAGCCCGATGTGGGGCTCGATCCCAGGACCCTGGGATCATGACCTGAGCCAAAGGCAGACGCTTAATGACGGAGCCACCCAGGCGCCCCAATTCAGAGTGTTTTAGTTCTTCAATAACATTTACATCTGTTTTATGGATCTAAATGAAAATGTTGTCTCCTTTGTCAGATGAAGTAGGCAAATGAGGGATTTAACTTTCAGTTTTAGAAAAAGATTTTTACCTACTGAAATGAGGATGCTTTTGAGGATGTTAGATAGGAATTCACTTAAATGTGCCATAAAGATATAATAATTTTTCGGGTGGCCCTGGCTTTGAGGGTGAATAAATTATGGTAAAATATAAGGAAGGAGATCCAGCTCAAGCCTAAATGCAGCTGTTTTGCAAATCAACTAATCAGATTTAGTTCCCCAAAGACCAACAGAGAGTTCAGCCGAAAGCACTGTTCCCCATGCTTTGAGGAGAAAACTAAGGAAAGGGAGATGATGTCTGAAGAATTAGCACAAGTAAATCACCTGGAATCTAGAATATGTAGAGAGCAGTATCCTAAGAACCAGCCCCAAATCACCACTCTATTAGAAAAGAGACTTTGTCAATGTCAGTTGACACCATTAAGTTCATGTCTAATAGGCAACTCATATATGTTTTTAATAACCGACTGCAAGAGTCTTTCCTATTGTATGGGTACGATACAAAGACCTACAATGGTCTTTCTTATTTTCCCTACAGTGATTTTTTAAAATCATATTTTAAAAATATTTTTTTACATAATAAAAATATTTTTTTCATTTTAAAGAAAATCTGCATTCATGCAAAACAAGAATTCTCAAACTCAGTTTGTATCACATAACAGTTACTTAACGTGATGTTAGAGATGCTTTTTTATGATTTTATTTATTATTTTAGAGAAAGAGAGAGCATGAGTGGGGATAGAGGCAGAGGGGGAGTGAGGGAATCTCCACACTGAGTGTGGAGCCCAACACAGGGCTCCATGTCCTGACCTAGAGATCATGACCTGAGTTGAAATCAAGATTCTGACCTTTAACTGCATGAGCCACCCTAAATTAGAGACTTTTATACACAGTTGTGACACAATGCATCCCTCTAAAAACTACCTTTTGGAAAGAAAAAAGGGAGGATTTTGCAACATTCAGAGGGCTTTATAAAAACACAGTAAATACACAAAATCTTGTTTCTTGAGGAAAGTGTTACAATATATAATGCTTTTCTCTTCTTTGAAGATTAATGATTTTTACTATCAACTGAAGAGCCTTCATATCCGGCTACTGTGCACTCGGTCAACTTTAAATGAGCATTAGGTTGGATTCTCTCCTCCCCAGCCATACTGGGTACTTTCCATTTCCTGGATGCATGACACCACTTGTGGCACTTTCTCCCTCTTAATTAGCCCTGGTGTAAAGCCTTCATTACCCTCCCAACACATACCCACTCATGCGCCTACCGAAACTAAATATTGTCTACTCATTCTTCAGTCTCCATTTTAATTTCCCTCCGATGAGGCTGACATCCAGGCCACCAAACTGGGTTAAACCACCATGAAACTCTCTTCATACACTTAGTATGCTTTTAACACGTCTGATATTTTAAAGATCTTTAATAAAAATTCTTATTAAATAAATACATAGATAATTGAACGTTTCCTCCAATTTATTTGTCTTTGGAAGACAAATCTTATTTGATTTGAAATTTTGAAATTGAGAAATCTCTTTTGAAATTGAGAAAACTCAATATCCATTGAGTTCCAATTCATGACTATTTTAGCGTTCCACCCATTTTTCAGAGACTGACGGAGAACTGGAAGTTGGTAACGCTAAAATCTCGAAGCATCTGCCCGTATTCCTGAGTTACTTATCAGAGAAATATGAACTAGATCTCTTTTGCTCCGTGGAAGAGTTAGGTTCTTCATTCAACAAACATTTATCGAAGAAAACTATGCTGTACCAGACTGTGGCTCAGGCACTGTTGATGAAGTGTTGGATAAAACTTGGGAAGTTTAACTGTAATACAAATGTAAACCATATCTAGAGAGTACTTTCATCTCCATTCGCCACTGGGAATTCACTTTTATGTCAAAAAGACAGAAGGATTATTTTTCCTTCAAGCTTTCTTTCCGCTCTTACACTTGTTCTATAATTCAACAAAATCCTTTGTTTCCATAGTTGTAATGTAAGAATAAAATCAAACTTACAGAATGATGTTGTTTTTGACTGTATCTAAGGACAGCTGTTGAAATTCTGAAGTTCAAGAAGCACAGCCAAAGAAACTTACACATCATACACGATATCATCTTATTTGGTTTTATTTTTGTCTACATATGACATATTCTCCCTAGAGGACCCACAATGGATTTAGATCCCATTGTGAAAATAATTAGTGATGACAAAGCAGCGTGATGAACTCCAGACAATATGGGCATGGATAACACTTAAATTCTGTAATCTAGAAGTTTATAATCTTATACAAGAGCTAACCCAAATATACAGATAATAGGGGTAATTGCATATATACATATATATACACACACACATATGTATATATATATATATACACACACATATATATATATGCACATATATGTATATATATATATATATATTTTATCAAAGCAAGGTTGTTTAGATTAATGTTGAAATCCTGATAGACTTTCAGCACATTTTTTTTTTATTTCCTGAGAAGAAAAGTTAGATTAAGAAGTTAGAGTGATATCATCTTTTATGTTTTCATCTGTAAAATTGTTTCAAGTGATAGACTTGTAAGTTGTTCTCATATGGATCAGTGAATGAAGCAGCTACTAAATTGTACTGAATTTCCACTCTCCTAACCAAGAGTTTCTGTTTGTTTTATGTGCATTTAGAGGTTTCAATCATTAAAATTTCAAGATCTTTTTTGGTCTTGGATATACATAGTTATGAGGCTAAATTAATGCCAGAATTTCCTTTTGAGCAGCTCTTTAGGGATGCACATTTGCCACATATTAAATATATGTATAAGAAACTCAGAATTCTGGCATTTAACTCATATCACAAATGACTTTTTAATAAGCAAACACTGTCTTGAAGAAATTCTGTGTTTTGTGAGATAACTATACCAATTGGTCAGAAACAAATATATATATTTTTTTATATTTCTGTATTCCGTGCAAGAAAATCCTTTAAACTCTGCAGGTTTGATAGCATTTTAAAATACCAACCTTAACAAATGTAGTTAGCTAGGCATATTTGCCCTGTTTCAAAAATAAAAGTAAGAGTTAAAAGAGGACTTCCCTTTGAAGCTTGCAAGTATTATAGCTTTAGTGCTTGGACAAGGGAGCAGGGTATCACACCAGCATATGCCTCTCTGACTTCACGTTTGGATGAACAATTGTCAAAAGAAACTGAGCTTTGGAACCATATCTCACATGACCCAGGCTCACTTCCTAGTCTTGGATGGAGAACATTTGTGAGATTGAGGTGATAACCTGGCAAAAAATTGAAGAAATAGTAATAGAAACCCTGAAAGATATAATCAGAAATCTCTTCCTTTCCTTTAAAATCACTTGTCTTTCAAGAAATAAATATTGTTGTTCTGATATCTGATTTGAGTACAGTACATCATCATTGTATATGGTTTAAATAATATAGATTATAAAAGGAAAATACAACATTCATCCATAAATCTATAATACAATAAATGTTGGCTTGCAATTTTGGAGGTTTCTTGGATAAAATCTGAAAGTGGCCTCTGAAAATGAAGGGCAAGGAGAGCTGGAGAAAGGCAGGGGACGTCAGGGTGCTGGGTGACAGTTTCAATAACCTGGGAAACTTATACACAAGGCTGGTTTTAGGAGGCTGCAAAATGAGTATCTCTCTGCAATCACCCACCAGAATCTTAAAAGTTTATAAAGAGGACTTTACTGGGGTGGCCACATACGCAGTCCTCACAACACAACACCTTGCCTCTCAAAGCTGAATTCTTGAAAACAGCTCCCACAGTGTGAAAAGTAAGCAGAACATACAGTCCAAGGACAGAGGAAGGGGCAGGGAACCGCTGGCTCCCTGGGTCCAGCTTGTAGGTTACTCACAGCCATTGTCCTCTCGATGAGCTCCTCCAACATTCTACCCCTTAGGACAATCTTACAATCTCCACACCCCCATCTTTCACTATGTGCCCTGAGCCGTCAGCAAAGGGTTTCACTAGCATGCAGGTAGCTTTTTTGGTGGCTTCTGGCTGCCCTGGACAGAGAAAACTGGTTAAGATAATGATTCCCAAAACAAGTAACAATTTTTTACACCAAGGATCCATGATCTGAATTGTTACCTAAGCCGTGGATCAAATCACTTGGGACATTCACGTCTGTTCTCATGTGATTTAATAAAGATGAAACATTAGCAGACTCATCAGTGTATGAACATAAAACTTTCTGTTTGGATAATGGCACAGGTGTGTCCTTGAAAGGAAGTAGTAATGTCCAAGGCCATCTTATTTGGGAGGACAGCTTTTCTCAGTAGAGACATTTCAGGCTTTACTAGCTATTATTTAAGGCTTGTTGGGTAAATTTAGTAGGGGCTTTTATATGTGTTATAACATCCTCTGGGTTGATGGAGGGAATACCAACAGTGGTCAAATGATCACACTATAGTGGAAAATAGAATGTATCCATCTGGCCTTGAGAAGAGGGAGCTTGGTGATTTTTGTTACCATGGAGTAAATATTCCCCTGTGCCCAGGGAAAAATCCAGGGTGTTGTGGCCCAGCCACTCAGGTGGAGCCATGGCCAGTAATTTATGCCACAGCATCACAGGGTTCCATTGGGGGCTGCTCGGTAAATACCTGGGGAGCATGGCGAGTCAGTGCCAAACCAATTGCTGTCCATTGGTGTGACAGGATGACCACACAGTTCCAGTGATGTTCATTCTATATTCCTGGTACAGTTGTGTTGGTTCTGTTTAGAGTGATTTTTCTGTTCACAATATAGGGGTGCCTGGCTGCTTCAAAGTCCATAACCTGGAGCGAGCTTCATGAACTCAAACCAAGTCTGAGCATAGCCACCCATGGTTCTCATGGTGGTATTTATAGAATGCTTCCAGTCTTCAGTTTGATGGACAACCTATGACCAGTGTTCTTGTTCCATAGGCCGGGTTTCTGAATCAATATTAGTGATATCAGACAACAGTGTACTTGTCCTAGCTAATTCTTCCTTAATGTACTGCTTTATGGTCTTTCAATCCCCTCCTTGGAGTGCTGATATCCACCATGGCAATCCTGATGAGCTAGAGAGAGGCAGTTGTCCACATACTCAAAAGCTGAACTGATCCCTTTATTAGGTGTGTGAATGGACCCACTTAGAAAGGTATTTTCATCAGGTCCCCATTCTGTGACCAGACACAACAAGAGCATCAGAAAGCTAAGGCCAAAAAACCAGATACTTAATAGGAACTTGTATGGGAAGGGCTTCCTCTTTTATAAGAATTACGATTGTCGCTTGACTTTTAGATGCTAATGTAGATGAAGCTTTAGGAACTTGACCTGGTTGTGTATATCATGCATGTTGACCGGAGGATGCAGCGCTGTTAGGCATGAAACGATGGGCTAGGGATGGGTTATGCTAAGCCAGGATTCCTGCCTTCTCCCTTCTTTCAATGGTGCATGCTTCCTCCAGGTTCATTTCCAGTTCAGTTCATTTCCACAGGTTCAGCTTGCATCTAGACCATGGAATCCCAGTAGAGATTGAGTAGTTCCCTTTCACTCAGGGGTGTGAAGTAAGTCACTCACCTTGGCAGTATGACCCATTACAAATTTCAGTAGATAATGCCTTCTCAGGTACAATGGGACTTGCTGTTCCTAGCAGCATAGCACACTGATCCACAATAAGCATCAGGGCAATGGCTGTCTCCTGGGCCTCCCATACTTTTAAGGTGTTGGATGTTTCAGCAGGAGTCCCCGGTCTGGAATGTGGAACGAACGGATCCTGCTGGTTGATCAATCAAATGCATTAAAGCCTGGGACACTATTTTGTGATCCACCCAAGGTGGTTTTGCCTGTCAGTAATTTATTATGACTGTTGGTTCCTATATTTCAAAGGCAATCTGGCATCCTTGCAATGTGTCATTCCACCCAGATGGCCCCTTCTTCTATTCAATCTGCTGTATATACTAGAAGGCCAATTGCTGGGGTTCATACCTCAGCGAGGGCATCAGCTTCTTTTTTTTTTTTTTTTTAAAGATTTTATTTATTTATTTGACAGAGAGAGAGATAACAAGTAGGGAGAGAGGCAGGCAGAGAGAGAGGGGAAGTAGACTCCCTTCCAAGGAGAGAGCCCGATGCGGGACCCTGACATCATGACCTGAGCCGAAGGCAGAGGCTTCAACCCACTGAGCCACCCAGGTGCCCCTAGGGCATCAGCTTCTTGATTTCCAGGGTGTGTCAATGACTTATGAGGTAGGGCATGGAAAGCAGTAACATTCAAGACAGTGGGTCTTAGAGTTGAACGCAAATGTCTTACCACAGATGCTACCCAACAGGGCCTATGCATGATCATCTACTCGTTGGCTTCCCATTTTCCAAGTCATAGAGTTAATCCCTTTGGAACAGCCCGGCTGTCAGTTCAGAGTTAACATCCAGGATTCATGAGTGATGACCAGCCAAACCACTCTGAGTTCAGCCCATTGGCTGCTGTGGTTCCTTCATGAGATGCTCTACCTGGAGGAGTTCCGTGTACACGACTAGGGGACTGTTGCTCTATGGAGCACCTCTTGTTTCTGTCCCCTTCCAGAACTGGAGCCAAAAGCCTACAGGCATTCTTCCTTTTGTGTCTCTGCCACAGTTCCCAACCCATACTTCCTGGGGTCACAGACACACCTAACTCAAGTGGTAGCCATGCTTGGTTGATGCCCAGAGCTTTCTTCTGCTATTTTTGCCTTCTCAAAAGTGGTTTGCTGCTCTCATCCACAGTCCTACATGGGCCTTATCTTTAAGGTGGCATAAAATATGGAGGTACTATGCCAAGAGAGGAATAAAAATCTTCCAACCCCCCAAATTTCTACAAAGTCTTGCACCTCTTTCACCTTTTTAGGACTTGGATAAGATTACATTGTATAAATCCCAATTTATGGGACAATGTGCATTTATCCTGAACAAATTACTTCCAGAATTTTATGACAGTGCCTGGCCTTTCAATTTTCTATGGGCTTGCCACCCAACCTCACAGATGTTCCAGCAAAGCCTGAAGAGTGCCCTGCAGCAGAGGCAAATCTTCACGTGTTAACATTACATCATCAATACAGGACCCATTTTACTGCTATAGAGAAGAATAACAGGGATAGATCCCCAGCTACCATCTTATGACATACGGCGGAGCCATGCAGATAATCTTGGAGAAGCACTTGAAAGATCTAATGTTGTCCCCCTCACACGAAGGCAAATTGATCTTTTGGCTCAGTGCCCAGGAAAAGGCTTTTGCTAAGTCCAGCACAGCATAGGATGCTCGTAGGACTGTGGCCAAGGTACCCAAAATGGTGGCAATCTTGGGCTGAGCTACATGGATGGGAATTATTGTGTTGTTCAGTTCTTTGCAGTCCATTGTCATCTGTCATGAAACATCTCACTTTTTTACTGGGCTTTTGAAAGCACTATGGGCAGGGTGTATAATATCCACTCAGTGCAGTTCTTGGATAGTTTCTCCTATCTCTTTATTCCCCCAGCAATTTTTATTGTTTTTCAGTTACCACTTTTCACAGAGGTGGCTGGCTTATGGGTTCTCAATTGGTAGGCAGTCTTGACCTACATTTGTATCCAGGGCATGGGAGACACCCACCCAGTATAGGACTGTATCCCTGAGACCTCTGCTGGAGTAGGTGGGTTCTCAGGGTTGATAGGGGCATATGGGGCAAGTTTGAACTCTTGTTCAGCTTTTGAGGTGTTCCTTAGGCTCACCAACACAGCAAGAGGTTGGCATTATATCTTTCCAGTTGGGTTCCTGGCAGCAAGGAGATCATATTGCATTTGCTTTCCGGTTACTTTTATTGAATATTTTACAGCCCTTTGGGATAGCCTTTTGACTTTTTGAGTTCCTTCTCTGTCTCAGGAATTCCCCACAGCCTGTACCCATTTCCAAGATTTGTCATTCCCCCACATCAGCAATGGTTTGCTTAATATCAAAATATCTTATCCCATCCCTGGGCTCAGTATGAATATCAGTGTCCCATACTAGGTGCTAGGGGTATACTAGCGTATCTTGGCATTAATTTCTGCATTGAATGTGACCTGACCAGAGCTTTATATAGGAAAATAGATGACCTATCTTATTCCCAACTTCTTAAGAATTTGTTGTACTTCCTCTATAGGTTTCCTGGGTCCCACATGTCCATGGTGATACCTCTCATTTGGCCAAGCCACCCTACTGGATAGAATAATCCGATCCATAAAAGAGTGAGTGAGTTGAATCCCATGAGTGACATTCAGGTGCTGAGGGAGGGCAGAGTGTGTGCTGATGTTACTCATTTTCCCTACCTCCTGCCCAGACAGAGAAATGTCATCACCCCTATATCCCACAACCACTCCAACTATGCCTGGATACTTTCCCTGGTCTTTGTTGGAACTTAGCAACTCTATCAACAAGCTCAGTGGGAGTATATTCTCTCATCATGAAAGTTCCTTGAATTGGGGGCTGCCCCGCTGTCTGGGGTTATTGCTGCTGTGCTTCTGCTTTCTTTTGTGTGAGGGGTCAGACACTGGGCATTTTGCTCATTTCACTGTCAATTACCACATAATACTCCTCTTAGTTCCCAACACCTTCCCAGGGATTCCACCTCTTAGTATCCCAGTCACAAGCGTTCAGGGCTCAGACCTTAAATCCTCAGCAGCTTACACCTTCCTTGCTTTGCAGAACTGCACGCCGAGCTCGCCAACTAATTATCTTGCTCTTCGACCTTGTCTGCCAGCCCAAAGGCCACAGAATAGTGAACAACCGCACATCCTTCTCTAACCCCAGGTCTGCTTCCAGTTTCTTAACTCAGGCTTCAGCCTCTAGCTGGGCATCAGTGTCCCGCTGAATGACCCACCATAGAGTCCAGCCCATCACAGCAGCTGTTTGCTTCCCTGATTTGATGCCATGTGCTGTGTGTAGTTGTCCAAACAAGTGCATTACACAGGCTGGTGTGCTCACGAGACAGCTCATGAGCATCTGACAAATGGGCCACCCCTCCCCACGCCTCCCTACACCACAGTGGATGGCCATCTAGGCATTGCCCTCAAGGATGCCTCTTTCTCAAGACTCCTTTCTTCGGACTACTGACTGGCTGCCAATTGTTGGTTCTTTGCAACCTCAGGAGCTTCCTGGATGAAATCTGAAACCCGCCCCCAGAACTAGGGTGGCAGGCAAGATGGAGGAGAGAGGCGGGCGACTCCAGATTTGTAGGTGGAAGGTTTAGTTAATGAGGAAACTTACCCACGAGGCTTGTCCTGGGTGCCTGCAAGACAAGTACATCACTGCACTCACCTGCCAAATCTTTTTTTTTTTTTTTCAAGATTTTATTTATTTATTTACAGAGAGAGATCACAAGTAGGCAGAGAGGCAGGCAGAGAGAGAGGGGGAAGCAGGCTCCCTGCTGAGCGGAGAGCCTGATGCGGTTGCTCTATCCCAGGACCCAGAGATCATGACCCCAGCCGAAGGCAGAGGCTTTAACCCACTGAGCCACCCAGGCGCCCCTCACCTGCCAAATCTGAAAAGTTTATGTAAGTGCCTTTAACTGGCCTTAGTCACACATATCATCTATGTGGTCTCAGTAACACATTGTTCTCTCTAGGATGCATTCTTAAAAATATTTCCCACTGTGGGAATGGTGGGCAGAATGCACATCCGAAGGACCAGGGAAGGCATGACAAACCTCTGATTACCCAGTCCTAGCTTGTGGGTCAACCGGCGGTTCACATCCTCTAGATGATCTCCTCCAACGGTAAGTAGCACTGTATTTTGTTCATTTGTTTCCGTCAGTTAAATTTAGTGTTGAGGAGTATGGGCAAAACCTCTTCCACTCTCATTCAAATTTATGTGTAAATAAAATGAAACTCTCCCGTGTTCACTTTTTCTTGTGGGAAACAGAAAAATGGAGATGCATGGCAGGCTGTTAATTTGGGAGTTTCTATTGAATTGCTGAGATAGACTACCTGAGAGTCTGTGGTTATTTATCAAACAGACCAGCTTAGAGAGAAGGATGGAGGGAAAGCCTGAATCTGAGGGAGAATTGGTGCTGCCTGTGTAAGTAACTGCAGATTATTCTGTCATCTGTAAGAGACCCAGGAAACCCAGTAGCCAGGTATGGACCCGAAGCAGTGAAGTGAGACTGGATCATTTAAAATTATCCCTCACTAAGAAGATATGCCAGATAGAAACTTGACCGAAACAATGAGAGTTTATGTGAGTTGAAAAGTCTGAAAATCACAAATGGAAAGGAAGATAGGAACAGCCACTTGAAGCCAAGGGACTGTCCATGAAGAGGAGTCAGCAATGGAAGGGCACTGCTGGAAGGTGGTGAAGAAACTGTAGACAAGGGCGCTTGGGTGGCTCGGTGGGGTAAAGCCTCTGCCTTCGGCTCAGGTCATGATCTCAGGATCCTGGGATCAAGCTCTGCATCAGGCTGTCTGCTCAGCAGGGAGCCTGCTTCCCCCATTTCTCTCTGCCTGCCTCTCTATTTGTGATCTCTCTCTGTCAAATAAATGAATAAAATCTTTAAAAAAAAAAAAAAAAGAAGGAGAAGCTGTGAACCTACACTCATGAAAGTGTAACCTCATCTTGTTAAAGCAGAGGTCAAAAGGAACTTAACATTGCACTGCCCAACCCATCCTTAAATCCTGCAAGTTCGAACACAGTAGCTCTGGGAAGAGGTAAGGGAGATTGGAGGACTAGAGAGGGTCATCTGCTACACAGCCCTTACTGGTGAAAGGTGGAGAGAGGAAAACTTTATTTTTTAATTAAGATAGAATTTCTGATAAATATATTTGGATGAGCATTTTAATTTCCAAACTCAGCCCGTGTTCCAAAGTTTAAAGCAGTTGTGAGGTTTTGTCTCACTTAAGAATGATCAGAAAACTCTTGAGCCTGCTTGAACTTCCACATGGAATACTTCACTGAATATTATAGAAAATGTAACACAAAATAAAAGTATATTCAAATTAATTATGTTATTTGTACTATGTTATACAACATATTATCTACCATTTTTATAAAAAAATTGGCAATATAGCTGTTTAAATTATTTAAATGATTTTCATTTACAAAGAAGAGAGAAATTATGTTTTATTTATAATGACACTTGAGATATTAGAAGTCAGCATTGTCCCTGAAATACTTAACGGTGATTAAAATTATTGTTTAAATTTTTGCTTACTTTCTTACCTAATTTTTCAAATTCATTTAAGGACAATACCTGTTGGGACCACTTAATTTTAGGTGTGACTAAGAATTAGGACTTATCTCCATATGTTCTATAGCTTGAGATAAAGAACAGCATTGTGGTAAAAATAGGACATAGGCTTTTGGGACAGGGAATGTTAAATAAGCATAAAACAAAAAAAAACCCCATAAAACATGTGTTTTTACATTAAATGTACCTGTAGCAACATTAGTGGTGGTTAGTGGTGAAACTGCTTTATTAAAAAATGTTTGTGAGGGGCACCTGGGTGACTCAGTGGGTGGAAGTCTCCGCATTCAGCTCAGGTCATGATCTCAGGGTCCTGGGATCGAGCCCCGTATCGGGCTCTCTGCTCAGCAGGGACCCTACTTCCCCCTCTCTCTCAGCCTGCCTCTCTGCCTACTTGTGATCTCTCTCTCTCTCTGTCAAATAAATAAATAAAATCTTTTAAAAAAAATGTGAAAGAATAGGATCTATAAAGATAAACATAGACTTGTACTGGAAGTATAGGGGCAGAGCAAAAACTCCAAATGCTAAGTCACCCACTGGCACTCTACTACACTGCCCATTCCAGCTTCTTGCAAAATTCTCTATGTTTGTGCAGAAGAAATGCAAAATAAACCATGTTGTAAACTAATACACTGTTCCCAATGAGGCTTCCTGGAAGGAATGAGGAGCAAGAAAAATATATAGAGAGAGCTAAGTAAGATTTGTGATATTTTAAAATTTTTTCAGTATGCTAGGTGTTTGTGTATTGGTTTTCTATTGCTTCATAACAATTACAACAAAATCAGCACCTTAAGACAACGTACGCTTGTTCTCTTAACATTTACGTGCGTAAGGTACAGATAAGGCTTATATGGATCCTCTGCTCAGGGTCTCCCAAGGCTGCACTTAAGGTGTCAGCAGGAACTGTGGTTTCATGGAGGTTTTGGGTGCCTAACTCACGTGGCTGTTAGCAAAATATATTTCCTCATATGTTGGTGTGTTTCTTCAAAGCCAGCAAAGAAACAAATGAGAGAGGGTGAGAAATAGAGATGGGTAAAGGCAGGGAGAGAGTGTCTCTTGCTTCTGGTCTTGCACCCTAAGATCCTATTTTAAAGGTTTGTCTGATTAGATCAAGGCCCCCAATGGTAATCTCCCCTTTGTTTGTGGGCCTTAATTACCTCTGCAAAATGCTTTACCATACAATGTAACATAATCAAAGGAGTGGTATCCCAGCATAGTCAGAGTTTCTGTTCATACTAAGGGGAAAAGGATTGCCTCCAGTGTATACACCAGAGGGTGGGAATTTTGTAAGCATCTTGAAATTCTGCCTTCCACAGTCTGCTTTCTACTTTCCAACAGAGTTTAATATTTTTACTTATGATTATTGATAAGAAGCTAGTAATCTGTATCCTCTGGGTTTTGCTCCTAAAATTGGGCTTTATATAACTTCAGGGGTGCACATATCCTAGTAAAAATTTCTGGATGCTGCAAAATTAATTGGTGTCTCTTATTTAAGAGTCAATTTTGGGAGAAAATTGGGGAAATGCAACCAATTTTTATATAAAAGCAGAGAGATGAATAAAATAGCCTAGAACAGTTTTCACATCAATCTTAAGATGTGGGGAAGAAGTTCAAAATTCTCTGTGATCTACAAGAGCCTCAGGGATGCCTCTCTCAGAGTATCCTAGTGCTAAACGTTCACTGGTCTTTGCCTTTATATCTACGTGGCTGGAAAAGGGTTAGATCCGTTTTATCATGTGGGTAGAAGAACCAAATGTGAGATATGAGCCTATGGTGTATGAAAATCGCCAAATGGAAAAGTTTAATTAAGAAGAACTTTTGTTAGGAAAAATATACAAAAAATTGTCTATAATCTTTGGGAAAAGTAGACAATGGAATTGTTTGTGTAATCTTTCCTAAAAATATTTGATATTCAAAAAATAATAAGACAATTATGTTATAACAGGAAATTTAAATATTAAAAAATAAAACAACAAATAATAGCCATCTTGCAATAAAATACTTGAATCATGTTATTAAATGATAAATATTAAATGATAATATTGAATCAATATTAAAGAAATAAAAATTCTAATTAGTATGCACAGTTCAGTCTTGTGTCTCTTGAGTCTTCCACGAACTGTTTCAGAAGTGGCTTCTTAGATATATTCCGAAAGCAAAGCAATAATGTTTGAGCCTGAATTTTGAACACTTCGATGTTTAATAACTGTTGATAGTATTAATATATCTCTACTTAAGTATTTACATTAAGGAATGCGAATTGAAATAGTTTTCTTTCCGATATTTATTTTTACAGGCAAGAACATTCATTAGAAACAGCAACAACAACAAAAAACCCTTATAAACATTCTGAAATCCCCTGCTGATTGATATCTAAGTAATCCACATTTGTTAAGTTGTTAGGTTTTTTAGTCAAGCTACACTATGACATCTGTGGTGCTCAGAGCTGAACTCAGTGTTCATTTTTTGTTGTTGTTTGTTTTTTTAATTAGCAACTTTTGTTTGTTTAATGCAGCTCTGCAACATGTAGCTAATCTTATCACACAACTTCTCAGTGAAGAGTTCACTGATATATCCATGAGTTGAATTATATTGTTGCTCAAACACAACTGAAGAACTGAACATACTAATTTATCAAAATTTAACAAACCAAAGGAATAATCTAAACTTTGTAACATAAAAAAAAAAAATAAACCTCAGGTTCCAATATTGCCTTCATTCATCCAGAATTTAGGAATAGGAAGTTGAAAAATCATTTTACTACCATTAGGCCAATAGAAAGACTATAACCTCAGATATACACTAGTATATTTTTTATATTGTCAAATTTTATGAATAAACATATTTTATAAATTACTGCAAATAGAAAAGATATTAACATGAAAAAATATTTTTAAGCTTTTATTTTATCCCAGTTAGTTGACAAACTGTATGTTTCTTATTAGTTATAAATCACATTCTTATTTTTATCCTAAATTAAATTGCTTAATTATATATATTTTGAATGTCAGAAATTAGATACAAAAGATATACTAAATATAAAGCTAAAATTCTGAAAATATTTGAAACATTATTAATTACTTAGGTCAGAGATTTATCATTCTTAGTACAGAATATTACTATTACAAGTACATGAGTAATGACCTAGGTTTATAGTAACTTATACAAAATGTTGGCTAGAATGTCAATATAGATTAATAGTAAAAGATGGGTTTCTAGAACACCATTTATTGTTTGGGAAAAAAAAAAAACTTAGCCATGTTGATAATATAACCATGGGCAATTGTACTGTGTCTTACTATTATTGTCCTCATCAGTAAAATGGGAAAATAACTGTATGTAACTTACTGAGTTAATAGATTCATGTCTCTTTAAAAAGAGCCTGGCATAGGAAATGAGAGATGACAGCAATTTTGAGAATCAAACACAAACCCCTCAAGTCTCTATCCAAATATATCTTTTTACTTATCAATTGGCTGGTAACATTTTGATTAGGACTACAGTATTTTTTTTATTAAATACTTTAGATGTAACAAAAGCTAAAAAATAAGATAACTACAAATTCATCATAATACTTAGGATACATAATATTAGCCTTATAAATAATGCCCCTGGAAATTCTTAAAGATCACGTCCTCATCTTTCCTCACCCCAAATTAGTGAATATCTTGAACATTACTTTATTATCCCTATTCATTTCTGAATATATCTGGTCAGTACATTTGCAGTATCTTTTTGTATATTTATTTAATTTTTTTTCCTTCTTTATAAGTAGACTGCCTTTTCTCTCAGTATTATAAATTTTCACTACAATTTGTCTTTGTTTGTTTTTAATTTGTTTTTCTCGGTTTTACTATATGACATTGTCATTTATAAGAAATATACTTTGACCCTTGTCCTTGTTCCTGGCTCAGAACTCCTAAAACCTTTGGAATTTCCTAAGGGATGAGACATAAAAGTATTTTTTTATGTTAATGAGTGGCTTTTGGGATGTCTTTAGGTAACCTAAGGATGGGCATTGATTGCCAGGGGAACCAACCATGTGATTGGTTGATTAGAACTTTCAATTCCACCCCCTTACCTCCAGGGAGAGGAGAGGTAAAATCTAATGCTAATAGCCAGTGATTTAATCCATCATGATTAAGTAGGGAAGCTTCCATAAAAACCCAGAAGGTTGAGACTGAGAAAGCTTCTGGATTGGTGAGCATTTGGAAATTCCAGGAGAATGGTTCAAGAGGAAATAGACACTCTATGCCCATTTCCAGATAGCTTTACCTTTGTATCTCTTCCATCTGGCTGTTCCTGAGTTCTGTGAGCCACTTTAGCAAGTTAATAAAAGGCAAGGAAGAGGCCTTTGAAACCTCCAATTTATAGCTGGTAAATCAGAAGCCCAGGTGATAATCTGGACTTGCAATTAAGTTTGAAATGGGAAGGGGAGGCTGTCTTATGGGACCCTTTACCTATGGGAGCTGATATTATTTCCAAGTAGATAATGTCAGATTGAGTTGAACTGTAGGACACCCAGATAGTGTCAGAGAATTCCTTGGTGGTATGGGTAAAAAATTCACATGGTGGAATTGGTATCATCATTATACAGTATGATTCCTCAAAATAAAGATTCATGCTTTTTTCAATTTCTGAAAATTATCAGCCTTTAGGTTGATAAATGCTACATAAATCTAGCTTCTTTCTGCTTTCTTTTTCCAAACTTTTTTCAGAATGTAAATAGGTGTACCTTAGACCTCATTCAATTCTCTGCTTCTGAACTCATTTCAGCTTTCAGAATTTCCATCTCTTACCTTTTTTTTATATGTGGAGTAATACACTGAGATCTGTTTTCCAGTGCACTGATTCTCGAGCTGTGAATATTCTTCAGATTATACTACTGATTGAAATTTTAAATTCAGTGGATATGATTTAAATGTCTACAAATTCCATTACATTAATTTTAAAATTGTCTTACAACACCATAGTTTCTTGGTTCAATTCTGTATTTAATTTTTAATAATTATATTTCATATTTTGTGTATGCTAATTTAAATATCTCAGTTGCTTTTTAAAATATATTTACATATACGTATATACACATAAAAGATTAATTAATTTATTTGAGATTAATTTGAGAGAGAGAGGAGAGAGATCAAGTGTAAACCAGAGAGGCAGCAGAGGGTGACAATATCCAAACTGACTCCCACTGAGCACAAGGGCCAGCCTGGGGCTCAATCTCCAAGCTTTGAGATTAGGACCTGAGCTGAGACCAAGAGTTGGATACTTAACTGACTCAGCCAGCCAGTTTCCTCTAATTATATTTTTGTAGATATTCAACTATGACTCTTTCTCATGTTTTGAAATTTGGTCTTGCCATCCAGTATTTGTATGATCTTAATCAGTAGAGTCCCTAGGATCTGTATTGATAGGGTTTGCTGCTGCTTATTGCTCTAATGTGTGTCAACCAAAAAAAGACAAAAGTGAATGCTGCAAAAGAAGATGTGTACATTAATTTGGGGTCTTGGGGATTGCAATCTGGGAGACATAGAGTTGACTGAAATAAAAGTCTACTCCAGAGAGTCAAAGGAGGTTAGAGTTTTTTGGTTTGTTATTTAAGAGGTGAGGGAGGAGGGGGGTTGACAGAGGGAAAGGGAGAGAGAATCTTAAGCAGGCTCTACACCCAGTGTGGAACACCATGTAGAACCCTATATGGGGCTCGACTAGGGACTTAGTCTCATAACCCTGAGATCATAACCTGAGCTGAAATCAAGAGTCAGTTTCTTAACCAACGGAGCTGATTTTGTTTCTCTTGATGGCGGCATAGTATTCCATTGTATATATATACCACATCTTCTTTATCCATTCATCTATTGATGGGTATCTAGGGTCTTTCCATAGTTTGGCTATTGTGGACATTGCTGCTATAAACATTGGGGTGCATGTGTCCCTTCGGATCACGACATTTGTAGCTTTAGGGTAAATACCCAGTAGTGCGATTGTTGGGTCGTAGGGTAGCTCTATTTTCAACTTTTTGAGGAACCTCCATACTGTTTTCCAGTGGCTGTACCAGCTTGCATTCCCACCAACAGTGTAGGAGGGTTCCCCTTTCTCCACATTCTCGCCAACATCTGTTGTTTCCTGACTTGCTAATTTCAGCCATTCTGACGGGTGTGAGGTGGTATCTCACTGTGGTTTTGATTTGTATTTCTCTGATGCTGAGTGATGTGGAGAACTTTTTCATGTGTCTCATGGCCATTTGGATGTCCTCTTTGCAGAAATGTCTCTCATATCTTCTGCCCATTTCGTGGTCAGATTATTTGTTCTTTGGATGTTGAGTTTGAGAAGTTCTTTATAGATTTTGGATACAAGCCCTTTATCTGATATGTCATTTGCGAATATCTTCTCCCATTCTGTCAGTTGTCTTTTGGTTTTGTTGACTGTTTCCTTTGCAGTACAAAAGCTTTTGATCTTGATGAAGTCCCAATAGTTCATTTTTGCCTTTGCTTCCCTTGCCTTTGGAGATGTTTCTAGGAAGAAGTTGCTGTGGCTGAGGTGAAGAGGTTGCTGCCTGTGTTTTCCTCCAGGATTTTGATGGAGTCCTGCCTCACATTGAGGTCTTTGATCCATTTTGAGTCTATTTTTGTGTGAGGTGTAAGGAAATGGTCCAGTTTCATTCTTCTGCCTGTGGCTGTCCAGTTTTCCCAACACCATTTGTTGAAGAGACTGTTTTTTTTCCACTGGATATTCTTTCCTGCCTTGTTGAAGATCAGTTGACCATAGAGTTGGGGGTCCATATCTGGGCTCTCTATTCTGTTCCATTGATCTATGTGTCTGTTTTTGTGCCAGTACCACACTGTCTTAATTATTATA
>CM053603.1:168909486-168952838 GCA_028646535.1 Procyon lotor | reverse complement strand
GTCATTTAGAAGCTTCTTTCCTTGTTGATCTTTTGCTTAGATGATCTGTCCATTTTGATGAGGGGGGTATTAAAGTCCCCTACTATTATTGTAATATTATTGATGTGTTTCTTTGGCTTTGTTATTAATTGGTTTATATAATTGGCTGCTCCCATGTTAGGGGCATAGATATTTACAATTGTTAGATCTTCTTGTTGTACAGTCCCTTTAAGCATGATATAGTGTCCTTTCTCATCTCTTATTATAGTCTTTGGCTTAAAATCTAATTTATCTTTTATAAGGATTGCCACCCCAGCTTTCTTTGGATGTCCACTAGTGTGGTAAATTGTTTTCCACCCCCTCACTTTAAATCTGGAGGTGTCTTTGGGTCTAAGATGAGTTTCTTGTAGACAGCATATCAATGGGTCTTGTTTTTTTAGCCATTCTGATACTCTGTGTCTTTTGATTGGGACATTTAACCCATTTACATTCAGGGTAACTATTGACAGATACGAATTTAGTGCCATTTTATTGCCTGTAAGGTGACTGTTAACTGTATATTGTCTCTGTTCCTTTCTGTTCTATGTTCCTTTTAGGCTCTCTCTTTGCTTAGAGGACCCCTTTCAATACTCCCTGTAGGGCTGGTTTGGTGTTTGCAAATTCTTTCAGTTTTTCTTGATACTCTGGAGTTCCGCAGTTTTCACTGATTGATTAATTAGGTCTTGGCTGGATATTCTAGCTGATCTTCTGGGGGAAGGGCCCGTTGCCATGGTTCTCAAATGTCTTTGCCTGAGGTGGAATTGCCCCACCCTTGCCAGGGGTTGGGCCAAGCACTTTGCTCGGGTTCACTCTCGGGAGTCTTGGTTCCCTGAGCACTTTCCGTACCACCCTGGAGGCCGGGAATGAAAATGGTGGCCTCCCAGTCTCTGGCCCAAAGGAGCCGAGTGCTGGGTGCCCCACTCCTCTGCATGCCCTCAGAGGAAAGCAGTCAATCACTCCCATTTCCCTTGTCTGCGGCCCGCGCTCTGTGCTCAGCTAGCCCATGGCAGAGCACCTCTATCTGTGGTGCACATGGCCCAAACAGAACAGATTCCTACTGTGTGCTCCTGCAGTGCTCCTCCCAGAGGATGGAGGGGGTGTCTCTGGAGCTGCTTCCTGTGGGATCCCCGCTTGAAGAGCAGCAGCCTGTCCGTGTCTCATATCATATAGTCCAAGGTTTAGCTTAAGCTGACATGGGGCTGTGTGGCTCCTTCTCTGCCACCGGCTTCTCCACCCCAATACCTGGGGGCTCTGCCACACTCAAGCACCCCTAGTCCCTCTGTGACTGAAGGGTCCTGAAACCACATTGTTCTCCCAAGGGCTTAGCCCCTGGAGCGATATCACTCAGTAGAGCAGACTAAAAGTTCCGATTTTGTGTTCCGGGGCTCTGCAGCTGCTGGGAGCTGGCCCCTCCCCCAGGGGTCTCTCTTACTGTCGCTTTGGATGCACTTTTTCCACACGTCCTACCTTTCGAAAAGTGGTCAGTTTTCTGCTCCTAGAGGTGCTGTTCTTTTTTCTTCTCTCTCCTGTTGAGTTTACTGGCTTTTAGAATGGTTTGATACCTATCTAGCTGAACTTCTGGGATCCGATGCTATCTCAGCCTCCTACACCTCCGCCATCTTGCCTCTGAATCAACCTGGAAGTACTTTAAGGTGTTATTTGGCCTAGATTTTCCACTGGAAGTTCAAAATCCAAATATGAATACCAGCATTAGCTATAGTTTCAGAATATCTTCAGAGGATAACATCCTCCTCTCCCCCAGCTAAGACTGATAAACGTCTCATTTTATCTCCATAATAATGGGTGGATTTTTAGTTTACCCTTTCACTGAGCATGTGTCTTTTTGACATCTATGAATTCTGAAGAGGTGTCATTCTGACTTCTCACCTATGATATTGTCATAAAGGACTTAATGTAATCATAGGGCTTTGTCTTCCTTACTTTGGGCTGTTGCTAAGACTCTGGAATTTGCAAACTTCTTCAGGAGAGTCCCCATTTTAGTCTATATTGCCAACTTTTCACTGATTCTTTCTTTACTTTTGGTTCCTGAGGCCTTCCTTGATTTTATTGCAAACTTCAAAAAAATGTTTGTAATATTTTGTCTAGCCTGTCCAGCCCTAGTAGTTTTAGGGAAGGATTTTTTTTTTCAGATTTTATAAATATTCATGAAATCAGTAGCTGAATTTATTAAAAAAATTTCTCCTTCTGAATCTATTATAAGAAGACCATTACACAATACTAAGAAAATATTCTATTATATGGATCTTATTCATCAAAATAATTTTTCCAATTAAAATTATTTTCAATTATAAAGTTTCTTTTTTTAGACATAATAAAGAGATACATTCTTATGAAAAAGTTAGATCTCATTTTAATGCTGCGTAAGGGAATGGAAAATATTAGTTTATTGCGAGGACATTAAAATACCAAAGTATGGCAATAAACCAAGTGAATTTAAAGGGAAAACCTTAATTTCATAATATTTGGGTTTTACGATGAAATGTATCATTCCAGAAGGCAACTTATGTACATTAAAAAAATAATTTTCTGCAGAGTGAATTAATAACACTAAGAATCCATCTTAATAGAGTACAAGGCAATTAGCTAGTATTGAAATTAGGCTTTATTTTCCCCAGTTTTAAATATTATAATAATAGTAATGTTTTTCATTTATATAATTATTTATAATTTATAAAACACTTTTCCTTTTTTATTTAAACTTCATAATTTCAAAGAGAGAAAAATCACATAATTTTTATCTCCAAATTTTTAAAGGATGAAACTGAGACTCTGAAATTATGTGCCTTTCATTATATATCATGATTTTAAACAAAAGAATGCTGATCCAAATTAGATCTTGTTACTCTGCTCCACCATGCTTACAATTCTAATTTGTATTTTTAATGGAACTTAAGAATACTTAAGGGAGTCTCTTTTTAATTCAGAATGCCAACCTTTTTTAACATATATATTATGTATTTCAGTCAAACAGGGCAGTATAGTGAGCTGCTGAAAATAAAAATATTTCCTTTATCTTTAACAATACAGCCTATTTACAGAACTGTGAGTCTGATGAGGGATATTTCATCAACACAATAACACTAAATTTCGGTGTGCTTTGCTGGGAAGATTTTAGCTGCACCTTATCTTTTCTATAGACATGTGGTTCTTTTAGAAATAAATTATTCTCAACATAAATAAAATATCAGAGTGTTTGATATTTCTTTTGTCCCCTTTAAGTGTGTCAGGTGCTTCAGTAAAAGATGGAAAATTTGAATTTAGTTTTCTTGATCTTGCTTTTTATTCCAGTGTTGGAATTGCATGCACCTGCTCACATAGTAACTACCTGAGGCAATGATAAAGTTGCTTCCTGGTGAGAAAACTACAATGAACATTCCTCCTATTTCAGTAGAAGATCTGGGCAAATGAGCTCTTTGAAAGCCAAGAACAAAAGCCTTCACCACAGATACTAATATACTGGACAGAAAAATTTCAATAATTTTTTTTAAGGTATATGGCAAGAACATTTAAGTTTTAGGAAAGTAATTTCATGAAGAAAACTTACTAATAGTGATTCAGAAGGTCTCTAATACAACCTTGCCAATCAATTAAAGGGTAACCCAGAAGCATTGGTATGATCTGAAAATTTGTTAGAAATTCATGATCCTGGACATCTCTACAGATCTGTCAAATCAGAATCTTCATTTAAATTATATGCATATTAGAATTTGAGAGCATTGCTATAAGATGGCCTTGGGCATGGGTTTTATTAGTAATATATAGTTTTCAAATATCCTCTTTCATATATATTAAATAAGTTAATTTTCTAAAAAAAAGTACCTAGCTCATTTTCCTATACATATACTTTTTAATTCAATCATTTTTCTAATAATGGGTTGCAACAGTTACTTCCAGAATGAAAGGAATTTGCTCTGTGTAATTCCCTTCCTTAGACTGAAAACAATTCACCAATTTAATGCATCTCCAAAATGTCAAGCTCTGAGCAGACAAAATTTCTCTTTCACATTTAGTGGTGTATCCAGTTGAGTATCATGTTTTCTTTTTCAAAGCACATGGTCAGGAAATATTAGAATACTTGAGATAAAAATAAATATACCATTGACTAATACTATTACTTCCTGAAGCAGTTCAAGAAATGTCACAGACCTTTCAAATTTTTGATTCTTATAATTTGTAATGTAAGTTAAAATTTTTGTATTATAAGAGTTTGTTGTAGAAAATTTCTAAGATATTTTTTCTTTTATAGGTATTGAAAACTATTCCAGTTTACATTTACCTATATGACAATTTGACACAATAGTATCTTGAATATTTATATTCTTTTTTTTTTTAATTTATTTTAGAGAGAGAGAGAGAATGAGAGGGTGGAGGGGCAGAGGGAGAGGGAGAAAGAATCCCAAGCAGACTCTTCATTGAGTGAGGAGTGGGGGCTCCATCTCATGACACATGAGATCATAACCTGAGCCAAAATCAAGAGTTGGGAGGCTTAACCAACTGTACCATACAGGCATCCCTAAATCTTTATATTCTTTTTCTTTTAAAAGATTGTATTTATTTATTTGAGAGAGAGAGGGAGTGAGAAAGAATGAGCCATGGCAGTAGGGAAAAGGGGGAGGGAGAAGCTGGCTCTCCACTAAGCAGGGAGCCCAACTTAGGGCTCAATCCCAGGTCCTCAGATTCATGACCTGAATTTAGGCAGATGCTTAACCAACTGAGCCACCTAGGTGCCCCTAAATATTTATATTTTTAATTCATATAGAAACAGATAATTTTTTTTTACATTTCAGATGGCGTCATATAACTTTTGTTTATTTTAACAGCAAATGAAATTTACATTATTAGGGAGTGCAATTATATGGCACTCTTTGTGAGCTTATGAGAAGGTCTCATATGGTTCCAGTTTGGTAACTGCTCATTGACGTACAGTGTGGTTTGGCATCTTAGGGTCATACTCTTTTGGGAATACTTGAATGTGTAATAGTTCCACTCACAAAGGAACCAGAACTTCTAATCCAACTGTCTGTTACTTACAGAGGGTTTGTATTTATAATACTCTTAATATATACTCTGACAGCAGCTTTTAACCACATTTCCTTTCCCAGGTCTTTGGTTTCTGCCATTAAAAAAATACTCCACTTTTAAGATGTAAGAATTAAGATAGTTAAAAAAACTGTGTTTACTCTGATGGAAAAACTCAAGTTTGTCTTATATCTATTAAATCCAATGAGGTGCTCTTTGAAGATTATTTTCCTAGAGGTCAATTGCCTTCTTATAAACACTGACATTAAATCATTTCATATCATAAACCCATTATTTGAGTATTAATATAAATTGACAGAAAATACCTCCTCAAAGTGTGTACGCAAGGGCAGTTTAGAATAATGCAGTCTAGAGATGATGATAAAATGCAGATTCTGATTGACAGGTTTGTGGGAAATCCTGGGATATTCAGCTGAGGTCAGTGCTGCTATTCTGCAGACCATGCTTCAGAAAGATTTTAGAAAACACAAAAACAAAACACTAACACAACACTTTTTCTTAATCTCATTTACTTTAACCTGTTGTTGATTTCTTAGGAATCATACACCCTACTGGGTGCTTATATAAATATGTTGTCCCTTCTCTCCTCATTTAATCTTAACATTAAATATTATTACTGCCCTACTTACCTAATCTCAAATTAAATGTAGACCATTCATAGTTTACTTTTAAGATAACCTCTGTTTTCAAAAGTTTTCCCAAATTATCTTTTTAAAAATAACATACTGACTCTTACATATAAAATTCAACAGGTATTTTTGTATTTTTCAGTGCCCAATTGTTTTTTTTCTTCTGACATCCATATTTGACAGGTTGAAGCCTGCTTCCTCCTTGAAACTCTCTTGGCTTCCTCTACTTGGTTATTTCCTTGTTCTCCTGCTCACATTTTGATAATTACTTCCCAGCGGTTTTCCTTGGAATTCTAAAAGTGGTCATTGAATATCAAGTCTTCCTTAGAAAAACATATTCATTCATTTGTCTTCAGCTATCTTCTGCATGTTGATGATTTCTTAATATCAAACACATGAAATATCCAAACCTGAATTGTTTGCCTGGCTCTCCAGCCCTCACCAACTTCACCTCTTTTATTTCTGTTGCAAATATTTTCAGCAAAATTTACTTAATTCCTATTGTTCCAAGTCAATAAATAGTCCTTGACTTGAAGGCTTTTTTAAAGTTTCTTGTTATTTTCTAGCAATACCTCTTTCTAAATATTCCAGGTGTTTCCCCATTTTATCATTCCTGAAATTTCCAAATCCATACTTGCGTCATTTAGTTTGGTACATGGCAGTAAACTTTTAACTAGTCTCCCTATGTCTTATTAACCAGGGCTGAACAATTTCTATTGTCACCATTCTAGTGTTTCTGATTCAAAAACTAATTTTGGATTCCTTTTTAAAAAGTAATCCTATATATCTCCCAACTACGTCAGAATATAATATCTTGAAAAACCTTTAAAATTTACACCATTCCTAATCAAAATCTCTTCCTTTTTCATTCATTCTTCATCCCTTGCCCCCCAAATCCAATGTAAGTATAATGTTTCAAGAAAAGTTACCTTTATCATCCCTTCTGGTATCTGATATGCCATTTATAATATCATGATTTGAAGTTTTGTATCTGTTTCCTTCTTTTATTTATAATCATATTCAAGATTATCTTTAGTTTTGGGAATAATGGATAGAAAAAAAGCTGTTAAAAATTTCATTGACTAGGGATGCCTGGGTGGCTCTGTTGGTTAAGTGACTGCCTTTAGCTCAGATCATGATCCCAGGGTCCTGGGATCGAGTCCCACATCGGGCTCCTTGCTCAGCAGGGAGCCTGCTTCCTGCTTCCCTCTGCCTGCCACTCTGCCTGCTTCTGCTCTCTCTCTCTCAGTCTCTCTCTCTCTCTGACAAATAAATAAAAAATAAAATCTTAAAAAAAATTTTTGTTGACTAAAAGATAATTTTTTCTTATGGCAAAATTAACATTTCTAAAATGACTTTTTAAATGGAAGGGGCGTAAAGACAGTGAATTTGTTAAGGAAATGAACTTCTAGTCTTAATCTTTTATGACAATTTAGTACTTTTGTGATTCATTTTCTATTTCTAAAAATAATGATGATATAGCTGCCATTTATTGTTCAGTTACTATTTAAAACTATTTATATTGGACTGATTCCAATTTTAAAACTATTTATATTGGACTGATTCCAATTTACCAATTGGTAAATTGTAAGGATGTTGGCTATTAGGTATGAATGAGATGGGTATACATTGAAGTGTTCTCAGAATAAGAGTGACATGACTTCAGTCATGTGGATGAAGACAATCCCCAAGGGTAGTATATAAACTGGAGAGCTTGATAGCAGACATATCAGCTTGGCTGCCATTGCAATAAATAGGTGAGAGGTGATAGTGTCTTGGACTAAAGTAGTAACATTGAAGATGTTGAGAAGCAGGATAATGTGCAAAATGTTAATACCCAGTATGACATAGATAATAAAAATTCATAATATATGCTGTAACAATTAGAATAGTTACTAGGTGATATACCATATTGGAAAATACAAAATGGATAAAATGGCCCAGTGTCAGGATATATTTTGAAAATAAATCTCATACATTTTGCTTATAGATTGTATAGAGGATGTGTTCTCATGTTAAATTATATTTAAAGGACAATTTTATCAAATATGTTCTGTCAACATATTTGGGCATAATACTCAAAAATAAAAATCCAGGTAACCCCATCAGGAAAGGGATTTGTTCTAGCTATCTTGAAAAAATCTAAAATGATGGAGGAGGGAATTGATAAATATCAACAATTATACTATGCTGAGAATCACAGGGATTCTTAATCGTTTTTGATCCATGTACTTTTTCTTAGCAGATTTATAAATTTATGAAATAAAATACATTTCCAGGAAATGTTTTACCAATATTTAATACATAATATACCAATATATGTAGTTCTTATTAACATATTAAATAATAAGAAATCACATTCCTAAAACCTACCATATTATCAAGGTGATGGTTAGTTTATTACTTTGAGATATCTGCAACAATAAGTTTATATGGAAAAGTGATTTGTATTGGTGACAACATGTGATTTATATTTAACACTTGCGTGATTTTTTGCCTACTTTCCTTTAGGAAATGTGAAATTTCAATTACAGATTAAAAATTTTTTTTTCTTCTGTCAAGTTTCCTGTCCCTTTGATTTTCATCCATGGTCAACTGCTGATACTATAGTGCTCGTCATACTGGTCAACTTTATGTAGTAGGTTGCCCTTCCTGATCTTATACTTCAAAAGATTTTAATATTGAAGACTGTGGAAAGGAAGCTCTATACTCAAGATCTGGAAATGTTAGAATATAAAAGGAGACAAAAGTCAGGAAACATAGTGGGGGAACCAACTTATCCCAAAGGCTTGAGCTGAGGGTTTATATCTGTGAAAGTTTATGAATGACAGGAATAATTTTACTCACAACAATTAAGTCTTCTCTGAACAGTTATTATAAAAGTTCACTTTCAAATGCTTTTCTTTTGCAGAGACAAAAGAATTTGCTAATATTCCCTTTTTCATTCATTTTATTTCAAGAAATATGATGATTTAAGAGCATTGATATTGTGTACAATGAGCATATACTTATATTTGTCTGGAAATAAAAACTTATAGGAAACTTTATAAAATTATGTTCATATAAGAAAGAATATTCATAGCACAGATATATCTCTCAACCATATATCTGATTCATTAGATACATATTCAGTCTGTGTGCCAAGAAACGTATTGAATAAAATTGGTGTTTCCATGGTTTATAAACTAGTAAAATGGAGTGAATTAAACACAAAACCCTAGGAACCACTTCTAATGAATACAGCATCAAGAATTCTTTATTTGCTCAGTTGTCCTAAGGTTTATGGCTAATTGACTTTGAGTTAAACAAAATGATTTCATCATGAACAGAAATGTTTGAAGTGCAAAAGACCTCTATATGAATATGTCTTTGTATGCTTATAAGACCATGAAGAGCAATATTTTTTAAAGAGCTCTATAAAAATATAAGGAAAAGTGAAAGGGTGCCTGGGTGGCTCAGTGGGTTAAAGCTTCTGCCTTCGGCTCAGGTCATGATCTGTGGGTCCTGGGATTGAGCCCCGCATAGGGCTCTCTGCTCAGCAGGGAGGCTGCTTCCCCCTCTCCCTCTGACTGCCTCTCTACCTACTTGTGATCTCTCTCTCTCTGTCAAATAAATAAATAAATAAAATCTTTAAAAAAAAAAGGAAAAGTGAATATTGAGTAGATATGCAAAAAAGGTAAATTTAATTGCTCCTAACCTACTGAAACAATTAAGATGTTCTTAATTTATAAAATTTTGCTTTTCATTTTATGGATTTTTTCTAAATTGTTAACATTCCTAACAGTTAAACTTTATTTGAAAGTTATTTAAAATTTTCAAAAGTAATAATGAGAACTGGCCATAGTTTTATACTTATATAAAGTATACACACATAAGGTATTAAAATTTTTATTTAAAAATGTTTTCCTCTACGCCAGATTTTCAAATGTTAATAAAGCTTGTGCAACACGTTAGGTACTAAATATTAATAAAATCAAGCCAAATAACTTTCAGATTTCCACATAACCAAAACAAGTGAAGAGTAGATGGAAAATTTGTTTTGCTTTGCAAATTAATCCTCTAAAAATTTGCCCAATACCACTTTTTTTTCTACCGTGAAAACACTTTGTTCTTCATTTTAAGAGACAAGACTTATTTTTTCCTCTTGTTGAGTATTGACCATTCTTATGGCTAGCATTGGCCAATAAAATGCACCAGAAATGACAATTTGGGAATTCTGAGCTCAGGCATTACGGAAGGATAGCAAGCTCCCCTTCCCCCCTCATGGAATCCAATTGCCATGTTGTAAGTAGTCCAAACAGCCTTATGCAGGGACCACCTGGAAAAGAACCGAAGAAAGAATGCAAAAGCTTCCAAACCTATGGCCTAAATCAAAATATTCCACCTACCAGCAGTGCCCCTGGCATTCCAGCTACTGTAGATATGGTAATAGACACAAGAGAAAAATCACATTTAATATTATAGCCCAGCAGATATGTAAAGCAGAAATGAGCTATTACCACTGGACCCACAGAATTGTAAAATGTGATGGTGTTGTGCTAAGCCACTGAATTCTGGAGATTATTCGGAAGCAATTCGTACTGAACGAAGAGTGAAACACTAAGATTTGCAGCTTTATCCCAAGATTAAGTTTTCCTGCTCTAATTTTTGTGTGATATGAGTAACTTAAAAATCTTGGAAGACATTCACTGAACCTTTCAGTAAATAACTTAGTATCCACCAGCATACATTAGGAGGCAGTAAGAGAGATAAGAAAAAAAATTGAATGTTTTTGTTTTAGAATTCAGATATTCTGTATTCTGTCCTACTGGCTGTGGGAAAGTTACCAGCTCTTTTGGATTATCATGAACACCTGGGAGTTATAAAGCACTGAACAGTAGTTGAATGGTTAACTTTGAAAGAAAAAATACTATTTTGCTTAACTTTTGTCTTCGTAGAGGATAGATCATGTTTTACTTAAGTCGATGTATTTCATAATTGAAGAAGTAAATTAATCATTTAAAATAAATTAATCATTTAAAATATTTTATTTTATATGTTATCAATATGTTATTTGCATTTTCCTTACCTATTTCCTGGGTGGAGACCACATTTCTGTTTCACTTCTCTTCTGTCATTGTGTAAAAATTCTAGATATAGCGATTACTGTGATTGAATAGAACAGACTTCATCTTTTTTTCTCTTATGATTGTTTAGTCTTTTTTTTTTTTTTTTTTTTTTTTTTTTTTTTTTTTTTTTTTTTTTTTTTTTTTTTTTTTTTTTTTTTTTTTTTTTTTTTTTTTTTTGATTGTTTAGTCTTTATTTGCTTTGATATGCCATTCAAAAAATTGCATTAATTGCTTTATGTATGCAGTATCATACATGTGTTACTTGGCCTTCCTAGGAACAGCAGTAGAAATTTACATAAGTTAAATGTGACTAAGTAACATTTTATGACAGTTTACATAAAGTGATTTTATAATTGTGTTTCATCAATATAAGTAACAGAGTAACATTTACTATTTGAATCTGAATCTGAAATTAACTCTCTAGGAATGTTTACAAAGTAATATAATAATTGTGTTTGATCAATATAACTGAGAAAGTAATTTTTATTAATTGCAGTCTGAAATTAAAATTTACTATTCCAGTAAGTCTATTGCTATGGACCATTACAGAGACAAACTTCATGAAACTAATGGCACTAATCAGATCCATAAATATCCATTTATTTACTCATCTACTTGTAAATTGATTAAGTGCTTTCCATTTCCACATACTGGGTGGTTGCTAGGAATACAGGAGCATATGAATGTCCTGTTCTCATACAGTTCTTTGGGGTTTCCCACAGCACAGAGTGCTAATCATATACACCCTGGTAAATGGGATGATAGCTATAGGTAGCAGCTTAGGGCTCCTTGCTCAGTGCAAAGCCTGCTTCTCCCTCTGCCTGCTGTTCTCCCTGCTTGTGCTCTTTCTCTCTCTCTCTCTGTCTCTGACAATAAACAAAATCTCTAGAAAAACCTAGTAATCATTAAACATTATTTAATTTAGTGTAGTGACAGTATGTTATGTCAACTGTGGATACTGTAAAACTTGACCAAGAAAAGTAACATTTTAGATTAATTTAAAAGAAAACATGTTTTAATATGCTTAGGTACACATAGGTGAATATGGTGATAAAGTAGTTAATATAAAAAAAAGTAGTTAATATAGTCATGGATTTTAACTGTTTTTATAAGGTGTCCTGAATTCCATTGTTTTATGTGCTGTGAGAATATTTTGAAGATGTTGATAACTTAAAAATTATGATAAAACTCATTTTAAATTTTCCACATTGTCACATGTAAACATACATGACATGAATTTTTAAAAAATGAGACCTACAGGCGCCTGGGTGGCTCAGTGGGTTAAGCCTCTGCCTTCGGCTCAGGTCATGATCTCAGGGTCCTGGGATCAAACCCCGCATTGGGCTTTCTGCTCAGCAGGGAGCCTGCTTCCCGCGCTCTCTCTCTGCCTGCTTCTCTGCTTACTTGTGATCTCTCTCTCTGTCAAATAAATAAATAAAATCTTTTTAAAAAATGAGATCTACAGAGAATTTTGAATATGGATTTAAGTAACTAAACTATAAACATTTTGATAACATTTTCAGATTGAGAATCAGAATCCAAAATATAGTCACATTGTACGATATTATTATAAAATGACCTCTGAATATTTTGTAGCTCCAAAAAATAATTATTTCAAGAATTGATATAAGCTTCCTCAATCAGGGGCACCGGGGTGGTTCAGTGGGTTAAAGTTTCTGCCTTTGGCTCAGGTCATAATCTCAGGGTCTTGGGATCAATCCTGCATTGGGCTCTCTGCTCAGCAGGGAGCCTGCTTCTCCTTCTCTCTCTGCCTGCCTCTCTGCCTGCTTGTGATCTCTCTCTCTATGTCAAATAAATAAATAAAAATCTAAAAAAAAAAAGCTTCCTCAATCAATATTACTAGATCATTTGTCAAGCTGAAATTTTGGACTTTGGACTTAAGCTGTTTTATATGTATTTAAAATGGTTTGGAATGACTTTTATTTTTTTAAATAATTTTTTAAGCTTTAAATATTTTATTTATTTGTCAGAGAGAGAGAGAGAGCACAAGTGGGAGTGGCAGGCAGGGCAGGCAGAGCAGGCAGAGAGAGAAGCAAGCTCCCTGCTGAGCAAGGAGCCTGATATAAGACTTAATCCTAGGACTCTGGTATCATGACTTGAGCTGAAGGCAGCCGCTTAAATGAATGAGCCACCCAGGCGTCCCTGGAATATTTTTGTTCCTTCCCAAAGTTCTTTATATTATTTCATTATAGGAAAAACACTGATTATTGCTCCATGTGTACTGACAGTCACTACCTACAAGATCCCCTTTAGCAAAAAAAAAATCTAAAATATTCGTTAGAGTGAAGTTGATTCTGCTAAGTTATTGTTCCCTCATTCTTTTTTTTTCTTAATTTAATTTTATATTTTCAGTGTGCCAAGACTCATTGAGAGCTAGTTTTGTTTTGTTTTTACTTATTCATGTTTTTGAACCACTCCCCATTCCACTATTTTTCCCTCTTTGAGAATTACTCTTTCTAGTGCTTCCTCATGTGTTGTAGATTTCAGCCAGGTTCTAACTTTCTTTCTTTTTTTTCCCTATTAATTTTTTTAAATTAACATGTAATGTATTATTTGCCCCAGGGTACATGTCTGTGAATCATCAGGCTTACACATTTCATAGCACTCACCATAGCACATACTCTCTGCAATGTCCACAGCCCAGCCACCCTATCCTTATCCCCCCTACCTCCCAACAATGCTCAGTTTGTTTCATGAGTTTAGGAGTCTCTTATGGTTTGTCGTCTTCCCCATCCCATCTTGTTTCATTTCTCTCCCCGACCCCACCACGGCCCCCCACCCTGCCTCTCAAATTCTTCATATCAGAGAGATCATATGATAATTGTCTGTCTTTCTCTGACTTATTTCACTTAGCATAATACCCTCTAGTTCCATCCATGTCATTGGAAATGGCAAGATTTCATTTCTCTTGATGGCTGAATAGTATTCCATTGTGTATATATATACCACATCTTCTTCTTCTTTTTTTTTTTTTTAAAGATTTTTATTTATTTGACAGAGAGAAACACAGCGAGAGAAGGAACACAAGCAGAGGGAATGGTAGCGGGAGAAGCAGGCTTTCTGCCTAGCAGGGAGCCTGATGGGGGCCTCGATCCCATGACCCTGGGATCATGACCTGAGCCGAAGGCAGACGCTTAACTACTGAGCCACCCAGGTGCACCGTATACCACATCTTCTTTATCCATTCATCTGTTGATGGACATCTAGGTTCTTTCCATAGTTTGGCTATTGTGGACATTGCTGCTATAAACATTCAGGTGCACGTGCCCCTTCAGACCAGGTTCTAACTTTCAAGTGAAGATAGTCCCTGTCCACAGTTAGGGGCTTAGGGCATGGGTGAGAATAGAAGAGAGCTCAATGCCTAGATAAAAATTTTTGGAAAGTAAGTTTTTAGGATGCTGGAATAGAGGTTGGACTAGGGTTAGATGAGTTCTTGGAATAAATTCTCAAAGAAGCAAAGCACAAAATTTGGCCAGGCAACATGTCATCTGCATTTGGCCAGAATGACATGTTTGATGCTTGTGACCATGTCCATGGCTTTATCATATTGCATTAATATACCTTTATAATTGCCCCTTTTTTTTCCTCAGGTGTGATACTTGTGCTTACCAAAGACAAGAAATGCCTTGCTATTTGTTGTCATAAAGTTCTGTTCATCAGTATTAACTTGAAAATTCTTGACACTTCTGTATACTAAAATATATATTTTTAGTCACTTAAAAGTTATCTAATTTGGGGCGCCTGGGTGGCTCAGTTGTTAAGCGTCTGCCTTCGGCTTAGGTCATGATCCGGGAGTCCTGGGATCGAGCCCCGCATCGGGCTCCCTGCTCGGCAAGAAACCTGCTTCTCCTGCTACCATTCCCTCTGCTTGTGTCCCCTCTCTTGCTGTGTTTCTCTCTGTCAAATATATAAAATCTTTAAAAAAAAAAAGTTATCTAATTTATGATTACTAGTAATAGAATTGTTTCTTTTTCAGTAATTTTTAAATATTTTTAAATGTCTCAAAGCCAAAAGCAGAAAATTAAATATCATATATTAAAATACAAGCAATCTAGGGGTGCATGAGTGGCTCAGTGGTTAAGCCTCTGCCTTTGGCTCAGGTCATGATCTCAGAGTCTTTGGATTGAGCCCTGCATTAGGCTCTCTGCTCAGCAGGGAGGCTGCTTCCCCCTCTCCCTCTGACTGCCTCTGTGCCTACTTGTGATCTCTTTCTCTCTGTCAAATAAATAAAATCTGTAAAAAAAAAAAAAATACAAGCAATCTAGTATTTGCAAATAATTTTTATTAAGAAGAAATTTTGTATCACTTCCATCATCTGCCAACTTGTGTTAATTTCAAATCAGTGAATTAGCAGTGAATTACTTACAAAATGCAAGACAGTGATCTTCAATGGACTGCAGAATGGTTGGTCTTGAATATGTCAGACTTATCTGATGGCTCAGATTTGAGAAGATTAGCCACATTAGATCTAAAGAAGAAAATTAATGTAGCAGAATGTTTTCTCTATGCACAAATACCTTTACTAAAACAATAATCTTCATTCATAAGCAACTTAAGCAAATACTATTATTAATCTGTCTCCTACCATCAAACTGAGGGCTTAATGTTAACTATTATTCCCTGTCAGTTTTTGTTAGAATTAGGTGAGGACTATAAGTAGTAACTTGTTTGTTTATTTTTTATATATTCAGTATCTTGATGGAAAACCACTACTGAATATCTTGGCTTAATCTAGAAAAATTGTTTTTTGTTTTTTTTTTTAAATAGTTTCCATGTTCAGCATGGAGCCCAACGCAGGGTTTGAACTCATGGCTCTGAGATCAAGACTTGAGCTGAGATCAAGAGTGGGACACTTAACTGACTGGGCCACCCAGGCACCTCAACAAAATATTCTTTTAAAAAAGATGTTATGGATTTATTTATTTTAGAAAGAGAGAGCACAAGTTGATAGAGGGAGATGAAGGGGGACTGAATCTCAAGCAGACTACATGCCCAGCATGAAGTCTGAGGCATGGCTGAATCTCACCACGCTGAGAGCATGACCCTAGTGGAAACCAAGAATCAGATGCTTACCTGACAGAGCCACCCAGGTGCCCCTGGGCAAAATAATTTTTTAAATGCATTCTACGTAACCCATCATTTTATTTGTTTGGTTTGGATTCCTATATGAGCATGAAAAGTTGAGAATGCTTTTTCCATGATCCGCATATAAAAAGAATGACTTCTTAAAGTAATTTATATATATTCTTATATCTTCATTTCACTGACACTAGAAGAAAAACCTTCTAAATAATAAAATGCCCATTTGCTTTAAACTAATAGAAACCACAGGGCTTCATTTGTAAAACAGATGATACTTATTTGATTCTATTAGTGTTATAATTTTTAGTTCATGATTAGTTAGTCTTATTTTAAACCAACCATAACATGACAATGTTTAAATTAGCTTAGATGTCAAAGTGATTTCAAATGCAATTGCTTTTTATAAATTTTCTTTTTCTTTTTTTTTTAAAGGAAATTCTTAATCATGCATTAGCCATTTTTCATTATATGCCAGCTACATTTGGGTCTTTGGAAATTAAAATTTCAAATTAGAATCCCAGACCTTTTTATTGCCTAATCTCAGAACTTATTAATATACCTTTAGAAAAAATGCTAAAATAATAATTTCTTCCATTTCCTAAATTCTCCTTATCCAAATTTCCTTTATAATTACTTTCATAGCAATTGTAGATGCCCTCCACACCTTTTTTCTCTAAGTAGCCCCTTTATCACCTCCAATTTTTGTTCCAATATTAATATTCTATAAAGTGGCTTTTTATTTCATACAGACTCTAACCTTTTAATAGGCTATTACCAATTATTGAACTTCATGTTCCTTCTTTGTAAGAACAAATTTCCATCAATAATGGCTTCTTATCTCTTCTTCTGACATAAAAAATTTGTTACTAGATTTCTTGGTATAGCCAGAAGTTGATTATTAATTACTTTCATAAACTCATCTAATTCTTTTTTGAATTTTATTCATTTTAAGAGAGAGAAAGAGAGCATGGATGCAGCAGGGAAGGGCAGAGGGAGAAGGAGAAAGAAACTAAAGGAGACTCCATGATGAGCTTGGAGCCCTTCATACTGCTTCATCTCATGACCCCGAGATCAGACCTAAGCCAGAACCAAGAGTCAGATGCTTAACCGACTGTGCCACCCAGGTGCCCCTCACACAACTGTTAATATAGTATCTGAGTCATTCTATATATCTCTCTGTACTATGGGAGACATGTCCATCTGTCTATCATCCATCATCTATCTTTATCATCTATCAGTCAAGAGAGTCAGCAAGAGAGATGGAGAAATAACTAAGTAAGTAGAAACATACATACACAATCTCAAAATTCAGTTTGAGAAAAACTATGAATACTTAGAGAATTCTTTGAGTATTTTCCTTTTTTTTTTTTTTTTTAAGATTTTATCTATTTATTTGACACAGAGAGAGAGAGAGAGAGCAAAAGCAGGGGGAACAGCAAGTAGAGGGAGAGGGAGAAGCAGACTCCCGCTGAGCCAGGAGCCTGATAGGGCACTCGATCCCAGGGTCCTGGGATCATGACCTGAGTCAAAGGCAGACACTTAGCCAACTGAGCCACCCAGGTGCTTCTCTTTAAATACTTTCTTAAAATTAAAATTAATCTAGTATTTATTGTTTAGCTTATAATGGTCGATCTGTAATTTTATTTGCAATTATATTTTCTCTTTTTCCACTATATCCACACATTTTAAATTCCTGAAAGCTTGATAGAATTCTGTCTTTCTTCAGTTTAAAGAACTTAAATAGTTCTTTAAGCTATAGTCTCATCTATAAAATGAGAATGATAACATTCTTTTCAAAAGGTTATTGACCTCATTTAATGAGATAAAGACAGAGGTCACAGTTTGTGATCAATAAATGACAATAAATGTGATCGATAAATAAATTAGAATTATATACAATAAAATATTTATTTTAGATTTCTTCATGACAAAAAAAAACAATAAATGTGATCAATAAATAAATTAGAATTATATACAATAAAATATTTATTTTAGATTTCTTCATGTTAGAATATCTAATTTTTCCTATACATTTTTCTATGACAATATTGTAAAACAAAATGAATTCGTAGTGGTGCCAGGTGTATAATACTTAGGGGGAAATAAAAGCATTGTAACTATTAAACATAAAGTCTGATATATACCTGTCAGAAGCAAACAGTTTTGCATGACCTAAATGAGCCTTCGAATGGCCCAGCCGACTGTTTAATCTCAAACCACTCTCCCCTCTCCACTAAGCTTCTGACACATTATCTTATGTTTTTTAGAATGTTTCAATATGAATCCAGCCATAGACTGTTTGACCTTCACATTCCTTTCTGGGATATTCTTCTGTCATCCTTCTTTGCTTAAAGCTGTGCTGTCCAATATGGTAATGACTTGTCACATGTGTTTGATTAAATTCAAATTTAAATTAGTTAACACTAATTAATTAACATGCTCTTTGCCTGGAAGAATAGCTAGGTCCTTTTCTGTCTTGTTTGCTGCTGTGTATATAGTGATATGCTAAGAAATACTGAAAAACTGGCTCTCTGATGAAAGAAAAAAGGCTCAGAATTGCCAGTTCTCATGGTGTAAATATTTGGCCAATGGCCAATGGCAAGCTACAAATGTGAAAGCACTAAACATGGAGATGGAAGGAGATGCACACATTCAGCTGTCACAAGCCTGTATGATTGGCTCTCACATGCTACTTTATGTGTCCGATGACAAGAAAGGAGCTAGACAAGAAAGGGCTTCATATTGTTGAATAAATGGGATAATCAATAAATATAAGTTTTGGAAATGCTAATTCAATCTCACTTAATCTTAAGTTATTTTTGGATAAGATAATACATGTCAACTTTACATGTTGATCATCATGTTAAATAGCAGCATCTTTCCAGTTACTGTATGAGAATTTCTCCATATGATGTGTATTAGCCTCCTTAGGTCTAGAACAAATGAATCACTTTCAAAGATAAGATTTGTCTAGTTACAAATACTTTTTGAAGGTAAAAAACAAAACTGTAACTTTGATTTTCATAACTAACCTAGTATTTCCAACTCAAAGAATATAACAAGATTTGAGAAGTATTTTTGTTGACCACCTTGCATTAGTTTTCAGATAAGATCAACTCTCATGACTACATGAATTAGAGGTTTCCATGATTAGCAATAAATTTTGTCTTTAACTATAATTGCACTTAATTAATCAATTCTAAGTAAGAACTACATTTCCTTAAAATACTCATTATATCAAAATAGACTTATGGAAATTTGTTTTATGTACTTTTTTTTCTTGGTTTTTAACTATATCATGGTATCAACTTTTCCATTTTCATAGAGCTGGTCCATATTTGTGTTTAATATTTAAGATTGTATCTGAGTGTGATATTTAGAATAAGTTAGTTGTGATTGATATGTGCTGTGTAACCTCAACTGAAAGGGAAAAATTGGAGCATAAATCACAATAGGCTTTATGTGGCTATTTTGTTTTGTGGCATTTTTTAACATTTTTATATTCAAAGTTTTTAAAAAACCAATAATAAGGGGCACCTGGGTGACTCAGTGGGTTAAAGCCTCTGCCTTTGGCTCAGGTCATGATCTCAGGGTCCTGGGATCGAGCCCTGCATTGGGCTCTCTGCTCAGCAGGGAACCTGCTTCCTCCTCTCTCTCTGCCTGACTCTCTGCCTACTTGTGATCTCTCTCTCTGTCAAATATATAAATAAAATCTTAAAAAAAAAGCCAATAATAAGAATGAGTTAATTAAATCCTCAAAGAAATTTTTTAAATAATAAGAAACAATGAAATTACCATGAGGAAGCATCTTCTTGGTATATGATTTAATTGTACTTATGTTTTAAACCAAATACTTTTAATTATTTTAAATATCAAAATGTTCTTTTGCTATTGCTTTTGCAAAGTACTCCCTCAAAAATGATTATAAATTCAGGATAAAATTATAGTACTTATAATGCTTCTGGCTAATTATTCTTGCTAACTGTAAGCTTGCTACTTTAGTTTGCCTTTTTTTTAATTAACACACAATGTATTATTTGCTTCAGGGGCACAGGTCTGTGAATTATCAGTCTTACACAATTCACAGCACTCACCACAACACATACCTTCCCCAGTGTCCATACAGCCTATCCCTCCCCTCAACCCCCCGCCCCAACCCTCTGTTTGCTTCCTGAGATTAATAGTCTCTTATGGTTTGTCTCCCTCCCCAGTTCCATCTTGTTGCATTTTTTCCCTCCCTACCCCTCACGACCCTCTGCCCTTCCTTTCAAATTCCTCACTTCAGAGAGATCATATGATAATTATCTTTCTCTGATTGACTTATTTCACTTAGCATAATACCTCTAGTTCCATCCATATCATTGCAAATGGCAAGATTTTGGGGTTTTTGATGGCTGCATAGTATTCCATTGTGTGTTTGTGCATATATATATATATATATATATATACACACACATAGATTGAGGAACCTATATATATCTAAGTTCTTTTTAAAAAACTTTGAATATAAAAATGTTAAAAATACCACAAAATAGCCACATAAATCCTATTGTGATTTATGCTCCAATTTTTCCCTTTCAGTTGAGGTTACACAGTATATCTATCTATCTATCTATCTATCTATCTATCTATCTATCTATCTATCTATCTCACATCTTCTTTGTCTATTCATCTGTTGATGTACATCTAAATTCTTTCCACAGTTTGATTATTGTGGACATTGCCGCTATAAACATTCAGGTGCACGTGCCCCTTAAGATCACTACATTTGTATCTTAGAGTAACTGGGTAGTTTGCCTTTTTTGATGTATGATTTTAAGCAGTTTCTAATTTCCTTATAGGTGAGTAGAAATTGCAATATTTAGTTAGCTTATTTTTAATAGAAATTAAGCAAATTATGGGGTATTAAAATGTGTTGGATATTTTTACCGAATACCATCATTTTTAATAGAGAATAGCACGTTACCATTCATGAAACTTGTGTAAGGCTTCTTGATTCAGTATGAGCATATCGTTTTGTAGTTGGTAGTAAAACTGTTAAGCCCATCTCTGAGTCGTTTCCTCTGTGCACAGTGTTTGGTCATGTTAACACTGTAACTGGAATGTTTTTCTATAGTCTAACCAAGCAAGCTTCTAACTTGATCTTCAGATTTTATCAGCAATTAATTTTTCTTTTAAAACGCCAATTGGGAATTTGACACACACACATGCATATATTTGATTTGATTAATTATTTAACATTTTTCCCTCTTTCAGGAAGGGATTGGTGCCTATACAATCAATTTTATAGATGCAGCACTATAAATATATTTACATATATGAATATATAGCACTATAGACCAGTAGTGTTACAGGATTTTTCTTAAAGTTCATTAAAAAATAAATAATAATCAATTAGTAAAAATCTAGAGAGCAGTCTAAGTTTTAAAAATTACAGTCACAACAATGTCACAACCATTCCACAAATATACAAAACACTTTATTTAAATTGCCTCTTGCTAACATAGAAGCGTGAGGTCTCTTGCCACTTGCTCCACTGTGTCCTGTGGGGAGCAAGCAGTTGAGGCTGTGAGCCATCCTTTTACAGTTGAATAGAACACAGGCCAGTCTCACAAGAGAACTGTGTAAAGAGAGAAGTGTCCTAAGATGAGCAGTTCATATAGAAAAAAAAAAATCAACTCTATTTTGGGTATTTTCACTAGATGCTTCAAATAGCTACACTCTCAAATATTCTCTAGAAAACAAACTTTTTAGATATTCTCAGGTGGTTTAGCAATTTGGTTATATAATATTGTGAAGTGTATTCTGTAATAAAACCATATTTGCTCTCATAACAATAGTATTTATAGCATTTTTAATTATTATGGAACTTTTCAGTTATTTATAGATTCTCAAAGGAGCATTGGATTTAAAAAATCCATTCTATTAATAAGGAAATTGAGCTTTAAAGTACTAAACTTAAAGTAAAAGGAAAATTAGAACTCAGAATTTTTGATTCAGTATCTTTTATTTCAATGACACTGGGCTACATCCTTATTGATCTTTTCTATTTTTCTGTGCTCTATTTTCCAAATTAACCTAAATATTTGTGAGGCATTAGGTGAATATCAACCTCTTGAGTATGTGGTTATTTCTGTTGTTGCAACTTTCTCCCTTAAGACTGAATGAATCGTAAATCAAATGTGTGCTTCTTAATGAAGTCTAGTTTAAGAATTTTCCAAGTCCTAATGGCAGTAGGTAGAGAACTCTGTTAACCTCAAGATTTAAGTATCTTTAATAAAATAGTGTGGAAAGAACTACTAAAAGTATTCACTGGAAGTCTAATAGAACCTCCAGGGATATAATAAAATAAAGAGACCCTGTACAATCAAAATTGAAATTTCCTGCATAACAGCCATATGACATACTCTTCTCCATAGTTTTAGGCTTTCTAGAACCAACTGTGTAAGTTCTTGTGGGTTATACATCTTCTGAAAAATATCGAGCTCTTTTCCAATGCTTTCTACATTAAAAATGGGCATTCATAAATAATGGTTTGAAAAAATCACAAATTAATGGAGAATATTGCCCTAGGCAGATGTGATTGAAAATATTTTATACCCTAAAATATTAAAATCATTCAAGGTCAATTTACAATATTCAAATATTGAAAAGTTTTCTTCATGATTTTCCAAAGCCAGAAAAATAGCTCTTTCATCCTCTTTACACACACACACACACTGCAAAGTCTAGGCATACACTATGCATCACCTCCAGGACAACCATTGTTATTCATATTTCTCTTAGAAGGAAACGTGAAGCACATTCTTGCTTTGTTGTCTAGAATAGATAGCAATGGACTTTCACAGATTTTCAATAGACCCGTAAAGATTTGCCTCCAAATAAGATAATGAGTCTTAGTCTGAACCACATTGTTACTCCCATCTCTCAACATTTTTATATGGATGATTTTTATTTTTTTTATTTTTTCATTTTTTTTTAATATGGATGATTTTTAAACCTGACAAAGAATATCAGGGAAACTTTGAAGTTTTTTGGGTATATGAGAGTTCCTGTCTAAAATGTGCTATTGGAACTGGTTAGTGGGGCTTTCTTCATCTCTACTTGACTCTCTAAGATGTTCCTCACAATTCTAGAGCTTCTTTCATGTGTTCACTATGCCCTTTTACTACTCCCTTCCCTAAAACTTCCTGTTGATAGCTACACAGTGTAGTTTGTTCTGTTTTCTTATCCTGATATCAAATATTTCAACTTATTCCCACCTCCAAGTCAGATAGATTTTTGATAAGGAAACAAAAAATGGTGTTTTTCCATCAGAGATGGGAGTATTTGGGTAGAGAATCCTGGATTTAGACCCAAAATGCTTTCGATCCCTGCTTCACATTAGAAGTGGGCTTTTCAATGTAGTCATCTCAAAGGGTAGAATTTTCCTCTTTGGTGTCTATTGTCTTTGCCTTGGTTTAGTCAGGGCCAAATTTTTATTACTGTGATTATGAAATAAAGATCACAGAATAAAGAATGAAGACAAAAGGAACATGAGGAAGAAAAGGAGGGAAAGCAGTACATTATCAGGTTTTGGAAGTGATGGAGGAATCTTAACCTTTGCAGTCAGGCTGTAGCTCTTGCTGTGATAGGTATCCATAGTATTACCACAGGTTCTCCCAAAGTCTGACTTTCACCCTAGTAGAGGTTAAAATGGAGAGGAGATGATGTCATTGATGACGAAAGCTCTGTATTGAGCCCCTGAGGTTCAGAGGGCAAGTAGACCCAAGAAAACTAATAGGGAGAATATATGACACATGTATGGGATTGGGTACAAGCTTTGCTTGTTTGCTTTTACTTTTAGTATTCCCAAATATTTACTCTGGGAATCTTTATTCCCAGATATATACTATTTTTATATATACCCTAAGTTTAAATTTCTAGTTAAATGGTTTTCCTTATTTATTCAGTTATACCCTATGTACAATATACCTTTTGATAAATATTTTTTGTTAAACCTGCATTCTTGCATATCTAAAGGGTGTATAATTCCCATGCAAGATGTATTCTTTCATAATCTTCCCATAACGTGCAGCAGGACATTTCCCATATCATATGGCATGGAAAAGGGACAGGCTTATAGAAGACATTTATAAGCCAAGCAGAGGTCTTCTACCCTTTACACTTCTGTTGCATCCTCTTGTTAAAGGGTAAGTATGGAAGAAAAATTGTAAGTGAAGGAGCCAAGCAATGGAGATCTGGTATATCAGTTGTCTACATGAGTTGTCTGGGAAATCCTGATAATCAGCACCTTGGGGAATTGTGAGAGAGGAAACTTGGGGATTGTGAGAAGTAGCTGGAAGTTGTTCATGATTCAGCTTCACCACCCTTGGGAGAAGGGACTGTCAGGCCTCTAGACTAGAGGAAAGCATATTCCTCTTTGGGTTCTTGTCCAGGCAGCCCATAGTGGCACTGAAGGCCACTTCTGTACAATTCTGCTTATTACACAAAACCTCTTATAGGTAATATATAAAGAAGAAATTATAAAATCATACCACTGAGCAGAAAGTACAAAGAAAAATGATGCCTTTGCTTAATTTTCAATGAAGTCATACTCAGTCACTGGGTATTTAGAAAAACAGGAAAAGAAGAGTGGAAAGGTGGAAAGTTGAAGGAAGGAAAGAAGAAAGGAAGGAAGGAAGGAAGGAAGGAAGGGAGGAAGGAAGGAAGGGAGGGAAGGAAAGGGAGGACAGAGGGAAGGATGAAAGACAGAAAGATTTTATAAGTTAGCTTCAATTATTACTCTATTGAAAATTCTAATGCACTTTTGACTTAAGACCCAACTTGAATATACAATATTTTAGAATTATATTTTTAAAAGTAATGCCTCAACATTGGTGGAGAGTTAGGGATATACCATTGAATGACATCCTTTCAACTACAAAAAAAAATTGTCGAAATTGCTCTCTTCCATTTTTTTTATATCTAATATCAAGTTACTCTCTTAATATTTCAAAGAAATTTATAACATTTTCTATTACTTAGAAATATTCCATTTTTATAAGCAAAATTAATGTTATTTTTAGTGGCACACTTTGAAAATGATATTTTTGTTATTTCAGCCTAAAATATGAAAGGTAAACATTTTTGTATATATTATAGCAAGGATATAAAATATGTCCAATACAAGTGAAATAACTAAAAAATTTAAAATTATGTCAGCAATAAATATTTAAAATGCTAATATATGAACCAATATTTACCTTTCATATTGCTACAAAGAGATCTACAAAGAAAATATAAATTTTATAAAATATGTATTACTTAAATATCTGTTACTAAGCATTTTTATATTTAATATAATGCATTAGAGAGATTTAATAATCAACTAAATAATGAAATAACTAATGGAAAATAATAAGACCATTAGTAATGAGACAGTGTAATACTTTGGCTTAAATTATTTGGATAGTAAAATTGAGGGATAGGATTATTTGAGGAATAAGTACTTACAAGTTTTTGATGCTTAAATATTATAAATTATCCATGGCATATCTGTCTGCATGATTTCTCCTTCTTCAGATACCTCTTTGTCCAAGAATTTGTTCTTCATTAGCATTGATTTTTTTTTCCTGTTCTACACAACACAATTTTGTGTAAATAGATACTGTATTCTTCATAAGATACATTTATTTTCTTATATTTTTAGTTTCCTAATTAGATGGTAAAATCCTTGAGAAAAGAGAATCCAACCTATATTAATTTATCCACAATACAGAGCATATGGGCCCATTCCAAGAAGAGAACTGGCAACTAGAACACATCAACTAGTGCAGGATGCTCAAGATAAATGCACTTGAAAGAGATGGTCCTGGGAGCTTTGGATATAATTCAGATAAGAACTGAAACTGGGGGCGCCTGGGTGTCTCAGTGGGTTAAAGCCTCTGCTCAGGTCATGATCTCAGGGTCCTGGGATTGAGCCCCGCATTGGGCTTTCTGCTCGGTGGGGAGCCTGCTTCCCCCTCTCTCTGCCTGCCTCTCTGCCTACTTGTGATCTCTATCTCTCTGTGTCAAATAAATAAATAAATAAAATCTTTAAAAAAAAAGAACTGAAATTGAAATTCAATAATGTTCAGGAGACTAAAGTGAAAAACTCTTCCTCCCACACTGCCAAGCACAAGATCCAGATCAATTATTCCATTTTCTGTCCCAAAAGAAATGACTAATTAGCCAAGTTTTGTATACAAATTTAACATTTATTAAGTTAAAGTGAAATGGTGATTAGTCTCTTATTTAATAACATAATTTCCTTCTTTGATGGGGATTTCAAACTTGAATATTAAATATATCCTGGGTATATATTCCTTTTCCTGTAAATTCTACAAATACTCAGCAAGGTATTATTCTTCAGTCTCAAAACCTCATGTAAATGTTGTATGATTTTTGTCCCTAACTAAATCTCCAAAAGTGCAATTGATTTTTTGAAACTTTGAAAGTTAAAATTATTTCTTCGTGTACCTGGGTAGCTTACTTGGTGACTTCTGACTCTAGATTTCAGCTCAGGTCGTGATCTTCGGGTCATGGGATCCAGGTCCATGGCAGACTGTACCCAGCAGGGTATCTACTTCTCTCCCTCTCCTTCTGTTCCACCCCCCCCCCCACATGTTCTCTCTCTCAAATAAACCCTTAAATATTATTTCTTGCTTATTATAAAAATGTAAGTGACATATAGGAAGGATCACAAGGTGCAAAATTATCAGTTAGATGTATTGAAAAATGTGTTAGTTCTCTGACCATCTAGAATGAAAATTTTTTACTTAAATTATTGAGATAATTGCTGAAGAATTTCTCTTTACTCTAAGAAAGAAATTCTGTTTTTGCCATTGGGGATCCTGAGAAAGATTCTTCATTTTCTTTCCATAAAAAAACCTCATCTGTTCTAATATAGAAAAAATGCTTAGCAAGAAGAGTTGTATAAGGAGGACAAAGCTGCCTTTACCATATATTTTTTTAAATTTTTATTAACATATAATGTATTATTTGCCCCAGGGTCCTTTACCATATTTTAACAATGCAATTGCAATATCCCTACTCATGTAGAACATCATATGTATCATTTGGAGAATCCTCTCAATCTATGTGATAAGAATTCACAGCAAGTCATGCAGGTCTGTTAACCTGAGGTTAACTCATATGCATCTCATCCTCTTCTGGATATTTTAGTTTGCAGATCAATAACTGATAATTTGACAAGAGCCAAGTGCTGTTTTTTGTAGCATCACCTTTGCTAGGTAATATATTTGCTACTAAAATCTTGAATCTACACCTAGTTAGAAGAGTGTAATAAAATATTCTAAATGCATCATTTCTGATTCTTACTTGTACCTCACTTCTATTTGCCACCAAAACTGAAAGCAGAGATAGATTTGCTGTATTCCATTCTTACACCCATCTAAAATATATTAAATATCAAAGGCTGTTGGATAGTTTTATAAACACAGGCAGTTATTTGACTATTACAGGAAAATAACCACTAAGTGATCTTGGATATTGGTTAGCTGTGAACTTATTTAAATCAATCTCCACAATAGACTCTTTAGTCTTAGACCAGTAGTAGGTAATACTTTTAGAGTGTCCTGTCTGACATTGTTTTGATGAATTTATTGACATGATATCTTCATTTGTTTTATCCTTAGAATTATTCTATGGGGAGACACTATTATTTCAGCCATTTTAGAGATGAAGAAACATGGGGTTTAAAATAACTCTTCCAAAATCAGATGAGTGAATAAGTTCAATAGACAGGCTATAAACAACAAAAAAAAGCCATTGTGCTTTCTGTCGGAAATTATGGAAATATCGAGAGGAGTTAATCTTAGGCCAGGAATTCCAATACTGTATCTTCCATTAATTATCTGTATGACTTTAATCAGTGTACTGGCATTTCTGGGTCTCAAAAATATTGTCAAAAGCCACCCTGATCCAGAGCCTCACATTACTAATTAATACACAAAATTTACCTGTGCAAACTATGTATTCAGTGGACATTCTGCATGCGTGTCTTCAAATATGTTACAACTTTCATCTAAATAACAATAATTGTTATATGGAATTGTGAATGGATAAAAAAGCAATAATGAATGCAGAATTTATTATAACTCCTGGTCAGAGTGAATATTTAACAAATCATAACTAGCATAACCACTATTATTTTTACTATTAAAACTCCCAATTCTAATACTACTATTATTGCTTGTGTTAATAATAAATTGATATTTTTCAAAATAATTAATTTAGCCCTTTGATAAAAATCTTGTACCATGATTTAAAGATTAGTTGGGAACTTAAAATATATACATAAAAATTTATAACCTTGAAAAGAATGTAGTATGTCCAAGACAACAAAGAACTGAGGAGAAGGGAGGTCTGTCCCATTGTCTTTCATCCCTACCAATTTCCTCTCTGCAGAATTTTACTCAGCCACTGCTATTAACTTTTTCAATTTGATCCCACCTCCTCCCCCATTGGTATACTAACCTTTAATCCATTTGAAAAATGATAAACTCTGTGAAATTAGGTGAATTATTCATTATAATTTAAGTGCATATGTGAAAGCAATTAAGAGCTTGCCACATACATATAAGTGTGTTGACTGGAAAAGTCAATTTGGTATTTTAAAATTTTTCATATGCAACAAATTATATTGACTTCTAGAGAAGAATTAAAAAAACCTGTTAGTTTAACCAGGGTCAGAAATTGGGACTTTTTTTTTTTTAAAGAAGTAACATAAAGCACAAAATTGTAAATATTGCTATAGCTACTAATGACTATTACTGCTGTTATTCATACATTTCATTTCTATTATAAAATAATTACAATAATAACACTAACAGCAGATTTGGGACTTATTACTTCACAGTTGAAATTTAATAATATTTCTGAAAAGAGTTTCAATATTAATCCACATATTTTCTATTTAGGTTTTAAATTGTTTTGCTATTTACAAGAACTCCTTGGAGTTTAATTTTTTTGTGTAGAGAAGTCATCTCTCATTCTTTGTTGGGCCCTGGTAATGGTTGCATTGGCTGACACAAATTAATTAATATAATGGTTAATATAACATAATATTGACATAATGGGTGCCTACTACATGCACATTGAATCAATTAATGGAGCATTTTATTTGAAAGCTCATGATGTTTGTCAGATATATTCAATGTCTATTGAAGTATTCCCAATTAAAGCCACTTAAAATAAGTTAACTCATGTTAATAATTAGTCATCATAAATCAAAAATCAAATATTAAGAGTGATTTTAATCCCCACAATCTCTTAAATATAAGTACTTTTTTCATGAAAGGTTCTTCATAACGACAAAGTTAGAGACCATTTTGGAGGTTAAACACTTCAGTTGAGTATTAACAGCAATCATCACAGTAAATATGTTGTAAACTGAGATCAACATCATTACTTTTATTTCCACAACACTCAAGAATCAATTATTTAAAATATATTGAAAATAATTTTACTTCCGGATCAAAATTCCTAGTGAAGTAGGCAAAGAACTTCAAGAAACTCACAAAGTCACATATGCAAATTTAACTTTAATTCAAAGAATATTCTCATGCAGGCTAGTTGACAGATAATGTCTCATTATATTTGGGCCAAATAGGAAACTCAGTTGGGGAGGAACTGAATGGAAGAAGTGAAAGGGTGAATCAATTTACAGACCTGATGCTTTTTTGTTTTTATTTTAAGATTTTTGTTTGTTTGTTTGTTTGTTTGTTTGTTTAGTGTGAGTGAGGGCAGGGGTAGAGGGAGAGGGAAAGAGAATCCAAGAAGAGTTCCTGCTTTCCTGAGGTCTGACCCAGGACTCCATCCCCCGACCCTGACATCACCACCTGAGCCAAAATCAAGACTTAGGTGCTTAACCCACTGAGCCACCCAGGTACCTCCAGATCTGATGTATTCTAGAAAACTTCTGTCTCTTCCTCAGTATCCCTCCTATATGCTGGTTCATTGCTATCTCACTAAATCTGATACATAAACCCGTTTTCTGATTAACAGAATTTTTTTCAAGGCATTATTCTATTATGAAACAGTAATGAATATGGAGATTAGAACATCTATTAACAGAATCTGAGAATAGAGTAGATATTTTCTTGTTTCCATAAAGCTAACAATTTGAGAAAGAAACTGAAATTTTTACCCAATGTTACCCTGTTCGCTTCCCAATTCCCCTTCAGCTCGCGCATTTGTAAAGAGCCAGTCAAAGAGTTGATACACACAGTCAAAGAGTGTGAAGTCATGGTGGCATTCTCCCATCTTTGAACACAGTGGTTGTGCCTGGGTTTGAAGCACACTTTGACCTCATTAGCCATAGAATTTGTATAGCCTTGTGAGAAATAGTAATGAAAGTTACACAGATTGTTTGAAATTAATTGATGTGTCACTTTCTTTGAAATGCTGTGCCAGCACTATAGAATAACGAGATCAAACTTGGAAAGTAAAAATCAGAACCTCTAACAGATTCTAGCTATAATGTGTATTCTAATTTCAATCCATTGCAAACTGATTTTTCAAATTCCTTAAAAATACTTAGCTACCCTTTTGTTACCTCTTTGTGTACATATTCACCCAAACTGAAGCCTCACAAGTGCTTTCAAAAGCTCATTGAAGTGTCCTGATGAAAAATAACTTCATTTTTAGTTCAGTTACTCTTTTTTTATTGGGCATGTCTCCACCTCTAAGTTATTTCCAATATCTACGTGAGGATTTAACTTCACCTCAGATTTAAAAAAAAAAAGTATTTTTTTTAAAGATTGTATTTATTTATTTGTCAGGGAGAGACACAGCGAGAGAAGGAACACAAGCAGGGGGAGTGAGAGAGGGAGAAGCAAGCTTCCCGCCAAGCAGGGAGTCAGATGGAGGTCTCCATCCCTGGACTCTGGGATCATGACCTGAGCTGAAGGTAGACACTTAACGACTGAGCTGCCCCAGCACCCCAAAAGAAGTGTTTTTGATAAGAATCCAAAGCATAAGAGAAACTTAATTCATTCAATATTCAACAGATATGTATTGAGCACCTGCTTTGTAATAGGGATTGGTCTGTGAACCAATGATATGGGAGTGAACAGAAGAGACACAATTTTTGCTCCTCTGGAGTTAAACCCTGTTCTTTTAATTCATTCATTTGGGTTGGAAGTGATCCTAATAGGGGCAGGTGTGAGAAATGGTCACACACTTAAAAAAAACCTGAGGTACTTATTCAATTTGAGGAATTAAACTGTTAGTTTTTCCACTTTTCTTTTTATTTAAATTCTTGTTATTTCAGTGAAATAATCCTTTTTAATTAATTCAATGAGCAGCACATAGTTCGTTTTAATATATATTGCTAAATTGTATGTTATTCATATTTTGTGCTTAAAGTATAATATAAATATGTTATCTATTATATATAAATTATGTATATTACTTATAATAGATTTATATAGCATATTTATTATATGATATAAATTATATTTAAAATATAATATTTATAAAATAAATATATGTTGATATTTATTTATTTGTATATTATATTTAAAATATTCTTTGTCCCAGTAGTCAGGCCAAGAAGACAATTAGCCAAATATTTAAATATATAAATGCAATGATTTTTTTATTTAATTAGCCATTTCATAAATTTATGAAGCATACTGATTAACTACTTGTTCAACACAAACATACACAATAAACTAAATATTTAAAGTCTTTTAGATGACAACAAACAGAGGAAGATCAGTTATGTAGCTAAACATAATCAGATTCATCTGAAGTTTGTAGAATCTCTTTCCCTGTGAGTGTTCCTTGTTCTCTCAAGCATTATAATGAATACTACCTTAAACCAGTTGGAATGGAGAAAATTAGCGAGACAGGAAACAACAGATGTTGATGAGGCTGTGGAGAAAGGGGAACTCTCATACACTGTTGGTGGGAATGCAAGCTGGTACAGCCACTCTGGAAACAGTATGGAGTTTCCTCTAGAAGTTAAAAATAGAGCTCTATGACCCAGCAATTGCACTACTGGGTATTTACCCCAAAGATACAGATATAGTGAAAAGAAGGGGAACCTGCTCCCAATCTTCACAGCAACAATGTTTATAATAGCCAAATTGTGGAAGGAGCTGAGATGTCCTTCAACAGATGAGTGGATAAAGAAGATGTGGTTCATATACACAATGGAAAGGATTTCAGTCATCAGAAAGGATGAATAACTATCACTTACATTGACAAAGATGGAACTGGAGAGTATTATGCTAAGTGAAATAACTCAATCAGAGAAAGACAATTATATAATTTCACTCATATGTGGAATATAAGAAATAGCATAGACGATCACAAGGGAAGAGAGGGAAAAATGAATGGGAAGAAATCAGAGAGGGAGACAAACCATGAGAGACTCTTGACTGGGAAACAAACTAAGGGTTGTGGAATGGAGGGGAGCAGAGGCATGGGGTAACTGGGTGATGAGCAAGCATTAAGGAGGGCATGTGATATGATGAGTACTGAGTGTTAAGCGCAACCAATGAATCATTGAACACTACATCAGAAACTAATGATGCACTGTATGTTGGCTAATTGAATTTAAATAAAATTTAAAAAAACATCAGTTTAGAGATTAAAAATTAAAAAGTAATCTACCCACTTCAGGGTATATATGTCCAAAAGAATTGAAATCAGGATCTTAAAGAGATATCTGTACCCTATGTTCATTACAACACTGTTTACTATAGCTAAGACATGAAAATAACTCCAATGTCCATTGATGGGTGGATGAATGGATACAAAAATGTGAAATATACATACAGTGCAATATTATTCAGTCTTAAAAAGACAAAAGAAATCCTGCTGTTTGCAATAATATGTCTATTGCTAGATTTTCTCACAAAGAATTGAATTTCTGGTCTCAAGCTAAAATAAGCATATCTTTAATAGGTTATTTTGACTTTTTAATAAATTAATGTTCTTTATTAAAATGAGCACAAGTTGCGTTGTTTTGTTGTTCATTGCAAATACATGCAAAATGGTCCGTTATTAAAATCCTGGTGTAGTAGACTGCTTTATTTTTTTAATATTTAAAAAATTGTTAGCATCTTTGTTGGGGTATAGTTAGAATACAAAAAAACACAAACATGCTTAATATGTATAATTTAATGAATTTGGATATATATGTACACCCATGAAACTATTATTACAATCAAAGCAACAGATGTTTTCATCACCTCCAAAAGCTGTGATCCCATTTTTTGTGTTAAGAAGACATTATACTAAATGAAACAAATACCAGTAACAGAAAGACAGATATTGCATGACTCCACTTAGATGAGGTGTCCAAAATAGACACTCTTAGTACGAGAAAGGAAAATGTTGGTTGCCAGGGAGCAGGGGATGACTGAAATGAATAGTTGTTGTTCAATAAGTATAAAGTCTCTATAGTGCAAGATGAATAAATTCTAGCTATCTGTTGTACGACGCAGTGCCTATAGTTAACAATAATGTATTGTGTATTTACAAATCTGTTAAGAGGCTATATCTCATGTTAAGCATCTTAACACAAAAAATGGGATCACAGCTTTTGGAGGTGATGAAAACATCTGTTGCTTTGATTGTAATAATAGTTTCATGGGTGTACACGTATATCCAAATTCATTAAATTATACATATTAAACATGTTTGTGTTTTTTGTATTCTAATTATATCCCAACAAAGATGCTAGCAATTTTTTAAAAATTAAAAAAATAAAGCAATCTGCTACATTAGGATTTTAATAATGGAGCATTTTGCATATATTTGCAATGAACAACAAAACAATGCAACTTGCACTCATTTTAATAAAGAACATGAATTTATTAAAAAATCAAAATAGCCTATTAGAGATATACTTATTTTAGCTTGAGACCAGAAATTCAACTCTTTGTGAGCAAATCTAGCTATAGATTCATGGCTGTTATCAGCTAGCACTGTGTTGTCTCTCCTTGACCTTGAGTAGCATAATCAATCACTCAACCAAACTGACAAGCTCTCCCATAGTGATTTAATATTTCTATATGGTACAAAGTGATTTTCATGATAAATTTAATTACCATCTCTCATCATACAGTTATTGCAATATTATTGACTGTAGTCCCTATGCTGTGCATTACATGCCCTGATTTACTTTATAACAAGATATTTGTACCTCTTTATACTCCTCACCTATTTCAGCTGACTCTCAACCCCTCCTTTTTTTGCTAACAATCATTTTGTTTCCTGTATTTATGCATCTATTTCTGGTTTGTTTTGTTTTTTAGATTCCATATGCAAGTGAAATCATGATATGTGTCTTTCTCTGTCTGGTTTTTCGCTTAGCATAATACCCTTTAGGTCCACCATGTTGTCACAAATGACAGGATTTCATTCCTTTCTTTTTTAAGATTCTATCTATCTATCATCTATCTATCTATCTATCTATCTATCTATCTATCTATCTATCTATCATCTATCTATCATCTATCTATCTATCTTTCTATCTTTCTATCTATTTAAAGATTTTATTTATTTATTTGACAGAAAGAGACAGTGAGAGAGAGAACACAAGCAGGGGGAGTGGGAGAGGGAGAAGAAGGCTTCCTGCAGAGCAGGGAGCCTGATTCAAGGTTTGATCCCAGTACCCTGGGATCATGACCTGAGCTGAAGGCAGATTCCCACTGACTGAGCCACTTGGGTGCCCCAAGATTTTATTTTTTTATTTGACAGAGAGACCCGGAGAGTGACAGCACAAGCTGGGTTGGAGAGTAGGGGTGGTGGGGGCAAAGAGAGCAAAGGGAGAGGGAAAAGCAGGCTTAGTCAGTTAAGCATCTGCCTTTAGCTCAGAGCCTGATATAGGGCTTGATCCCAGAATCCCAGGATCATGATCTGAGCTGAAGGCAGATCCTTAACTGACTGAGCCATCCAAGCATCCCAAGATTTCATTCTTTTTTATTGCTGAGTAATAGTCCTGTGTGTGTGTGTGTGTGTGTGTGTGTGTGTGTGTGTGTGTATGATATCTTTATCCATTCATCACTTGATGAACATTTAGATTGCTTTCATATCTTGGCTATTGTCAATAATGCTGCAATAAACAATGGGATGCAAATATCTCTTTGAATTTGTGTTTTTCTAAGATAAATCCACACAGAAGTGAAATTGCTGGGTCATATGATAGTTCTATTTTAATTTTCTGAGGAAACTCCATACTGTTTTCCATAGTGGCTGCACCAATTTACATTCCCCCCAACAGTGCACAAGTGTTCCCTTTTCTCCACATTTTCACTAACATTTGTTTTGTTTTGTTGTTTATTTTTTATTTTTGCCTTTTGGATAACAGCCAGTCTGACAAGTGAGAGGAGATATCTTGTCCAAGAAGGGTTTACTATCTAAAATAAATAAAGAACTTGCACAACTTATTATTTAAAAATCCCAGTTAAAAATGAGCGAATAACTTGAATAGATATTTTCCCAAGGAAGACATATAGAAGTCAACAGACCCAGGAAAAGATTCCCAAAGTCACTGATCATCAGGGAAATGCAAAGGAAAACAATGCTCTTTCTTTTTCTGATGTTTAGAAACCAGCAATATCATTGAAAGGAATTTTTTAAAAAAGAAAGAAAAATTTAACTAAGCATTTTTTAGTACTATTTATTCTTGGGGTTCACTCAGTTTTGGAGAGAGCTGCAGGGTTCTAACTTTGATGTTGACTGAGTATTTCCCAATTTTACAACTCATTTATTTTCTAATTGCCCTTTTGAAATCTAAAGGTTCTCTACATTCTTAGGGGAAAAAGTCCAGTGTATTATTATTTTTTAATTTTTTGAAAATATTTTATTTATTCATTTATTGAGAGAGTGAGAGAGATCATGAGATGAGGGAGAAGCAGAAGGAAAGGGAAAAGCAGACTCCCCTCTCAGCAAGGAGGCCAAGATGGGGCTGGGTAGATCTGGGTCTCTGGGATCATGACCCCAGTGAGGGCAGAAACTTAACTGACTGAGCCACTCAAGGCACCTCCTCCCAGTGTATTATTGCTGGGGTACTTTTTAACATAGTAAAAATATCCCAGACACGAAGACATATTTAATAGAATATTTATTTCCACAAGGCAGATAATTATTTTGATTTTGCATTTATTATAGGCATTTTTAAACTAAATCTAAAATGCTGCCTATCACTAAAGCTTAGCTTTTCCACACTGGAAGTCTCTAAAGATCCTCACTGATTTCTAAAGTCATATGTGCTTCAATATTGAAACTCTCTTGCATGGTATTCATATTTCAAAGGGACAGTATGTGTTTTGTTCTTATTGCTAGGCTTCTGTATTGGCAGATTGTGGTGAAGATTCAGTAGATGCTAGCAAACATTGCACTTATTGTTTACTGAATTCTTCAAAAACCACATGTAATTCAAGTTGTTACCCAATCCAAATTCAGCTGCTCGCTGCTCGGAAGTCAGTACTCCAGAGACAAGGGTTGGTAGAAAAGAAAGTTCTCTTTATTTAGGAGGACAGCGTGCTCGCTTCGGCAGCACATATACTAAAATTGGAACGATATTTAGGAGGACAGCAACCAGAGGCAATGGTAGACTGACTTCCGAAGGCCTCTCAGAGGTTCTGTGTTAAGGGATTGAGGTTTTAAAGGGGGGAATTCAGGATAGGAGATTACATACTTATTGATGAAAAAGGGAAGGGAAAGTTATGACTCTTCATGAGGAAAGACGGAGCATGTATCTTGAGCAAACATATAGGTAACATTCATCCCATGTTCACTTTGGGGTGGAGACTTAACACCAGATTAAGGCACAATTCAGCCCTGACATCAGGAGGTATCTTAGGACAAGGAGAAGAGGCTCTGGCCACAATCTGAGAGCCAGTAAAAACTGGATGGGGTCTTGGGCTTATTACTGTGGGGAAAGAATGCAGGGTCTTGCTCGTTCCTATGCTGCTGAAGAGACATTTAGTAGATTTGTTATCGGGGTCTGAAAAAAACACAGTAACTGATTAGGGAAGAACAGTTCTCTGAAAAACAAGCTTAAAATTTTCTGCTGTTTTCAACTTCATAACCCCTATGGGCCGTGGTTTCTGAGTGACCTTAGGAAAGTTATTTAATTGGTTTAAGCTTCAGTTACGTTACTTATAAAAAGGATTTAAATTATTGGTGTTGATAGTTTGGTGAGTAGATGCTAATGTCATATAATTAATAAACATTAGTAAGCATTGCTTTTCTATCACTATTATTATTGCACTTATTGTGGTCATAATTTGTTCCTTTGCTTGAAATAAAATTTAAATAAAACCCTCTTATGAATATATTAAATTAACATTTCACTCTCCATTAAAGAAATAGAGAAGTAACTTCCTGCCTTGAAGTTACTGCTTCTAAGTGGTAAAAAGAGAATGTTGTAAGTTTATGGGATTCTTTTTGATAACTGAATTGATGAGCAAATATCTCTACTCCCTCTTTTAGAAGCACCTCCTCCTCATTCTGTGCTAGGTTCCTTCAGTCCTCTTCTTGTGTGGAAGTAGTCTTAAGTTCTTGGTTCTAACAGGCTTAGAGATCTCTCACAGAGTCTGTGAAAGAAAAAAAAAAAAAAAGAAAAAAAAAAAGAGGAGCATATACAAGTTGACTAAAGAAAACACATGCCCTGACTTTCTCTACATAGTTTACTATATTTTCTGCATAATACAAGTTGAAAAGAGCATTTGTTTTTTATTATGACTTAAAATGTTTTAATAGTTTCTGTGATATTGTACCACTTTTATATAGCAATTAGGTCAGAACATGGCAAAAATTGTTGGTGATGTAGAATATGAAGCAAATATTTAATAAGTATTTTTTAATTTATTTAAACATTTAATTTATTTAATTGAGGGAGAAAGAGCATGAGTGGGAAGGAGAAGCAGACTCCCTGCTGAGCAAGGAGCCCGATGTGGAACTTGATCCCAGGACCCTGGGATCATGACCTGAGCTGAAGACAGATGAGTAACTGACTGAGCCACACAGGTGCCCCAATACGTTTTTTTTTAAAAAAAGAAAAAAATCATCTAATAATTTTAAGGGTAGTATAACAATAAATTTTGCAAAATAGTGAGGTTTCTGACACCAAAATTACAAAGCATCATGTGTTGTATTTTCTTGATTTACTAAGAAATGACATCTTGACATTTGTCAATAAAAAGCATGAATAGTCATAAAATTTTTATTATAGTGTATTATTTTTAACCCTGAGCCACCCAGATGCCTCTTAATTATAGTGTATTATTTCTAAATTTCATTTTTATTTTATTGTATTAAGGACACTTAACATATATTCTCATAACAAACCTTTAAAAGTATAATACAATATTGTTAATTATAGGCACAATGTTGTACAACAAATCTCTAGAACTTATTTATCTTTCATAATGAAAACTTTATGTCCGTTGAATAACAGTCTTCCATTTTCACTAACCCCTGCTTCTGGCAACTAGAGTTCTGGGGGGGTCTTTGCTTCAATGAATGTGGCTATTTTAGGTACATCATAGCAGTATATGTCCTTCTGTGACTGGTTTATTTCACTCAGCATAATGTCCAGGTTCATTGATATTGTCATGTATTGCAGGTTTTCCTTTTTAAAGACTTTGAATAATATTCCTTTGTATGTACATACCACATTTTCTTTCTTTTTTTTTAAGATTTTATTTATTTATTTATTTGATACAGAGAGAGAGATCACAAGTAGGCAGAGAGGCAGGCAGAGGGAGAGGGGGAAGCAGGCTCCCTGCCGAGCAGAGAGCCTGATGTGGGACTCGATCCCAGGACCCTGAGATCATGACCTGAACCGAAGGCAGAGGCTTTAACCCACTGAGCCACCCAGGCGCCCCCGTACATATCACATTTTCTTTATCCATTAATCCACTGAAGGATAATTTGTTTGTTTTCCTGTCTTGGCTATTGTGGAGAGCACTGCAATGAACATAGGAATACATTTACAATACCTTTGCAAGATTCTAATTTCAATTTTTTTGAATAAATATCCAGGAGCAGAATTGCTGGATTATATGGTAGTTCTATTTCTCATGTTTTGAGGAACCTCTACACTGTTTTCCATGGTAGCTGTACCATTTTTCATTCTCACCAACAGTACACAAGTGTTTCAATTTCTCCACATTTTTGACAACAGTTGTTTCTCTTTAATATTAGTTAATATGTGGAGATTTTCATAAAAAGAAAAATTTTGCATTAAAAAGAAAAAGAAAGGAATCCAAATGCAGTCTGTGGTAGGGTAGGTTTCCAAGGGCACTCAAAGTCACAGTTCCATTACCAAATGACCCAGAGTTGGATGTGAGGTGTTGAGGGTCTACATCACTAGCATTTATATTTCTATAAAAAAAACCCAGATGGGGTTGCCTGGGTGACTCAATCAGTTAAGTGTCAGACTCTTGCTTTTGGTTCAGGTCATGATCTCGGGGTTGTGGGGTCAGGACCCACATTGGGCTCCTTATTCAGTGGAATTCTTGGGAATCTACTTTGGATCCTCTTTCTCTCTGTCCCTTTGTCCCTCCCACTGATTGTGCATGCTCTCTCTCTCTCAAATAAATATTTAAAAATAGCTTAAACACCCCGAGTTTAACTGTAAAATGATAACCTCCAAGTTCCTAATTGCTTAAGCATATCTTCTGTTTAGAGGTAGAGAAAAATTTCTAAGAATTACACATTACACCATATCTTCAGATATAATCAATATACATATTAACCAACATGTCATTTCTCCCTTATCATATAAAGTAATGCTGTGATTTTTTTATTAAATGAATAGATTTTTAAAAAAAGTTGTACATTAAGTTATGATGTAGCTTGCCATAGAACAATGAATGCCTCTGTTGAAAACAACTATGGAAAAAAATAACTTCTCTATCATCAAGGCAACAGAGGAATTCTAAGGCAAAGAAGATTTGAGAAAATAATTTCCAAATAAAGGCAAACCATATGGAGCAGTGAACTGGCATTTTCATCTACATTTTCCTTCAGGAACTTGGTTGATTTTAGGCCAAGGACAAGAGCCTGAGGACTGGAATATTAAGGGAATAGCAAGAAACTGATACCAAAACTCTGCTAGTTCCCCTCAAGACATTTGTAGAATTCTGAGCCTACACATGGCAGGAGGCTAATTATCCAAACAATGAGGAGTTTGAGAGGATAAAGATTAGAATTTTGGAACTGTGAAAAGGAGAGGCCGTGGTAAATGCTTGAACTCTGGTTGAGAATCCCAGCAGGACTGTGCCCTAGACAGCATTGACAAAGCTACAAACCAGCTGCTCTTCTTCCCTTTTGCTGATTGGTTTTAGTAATCAGTTCCCATTGGATCAGTTTATGAAAGGAACATGTAAGTCCTCTGTGTTAGTTTTATTTTTATTTTTTTTTATTTTTATTTATTTTTATTTTTTTTTTCTGTGTTAGTTTTATATTACTTCCTAACAAATTGCCACACATTCATTGGCTTAAAAAAAATCCATTCATTGGCTCACTTGCATATATCAGAAGTTTAAAATGATCTCTCTGATATGAAGAACTTGATAGGCAAGGCAGGAGTTTGGGGGGTTGGGGGAGAGAAATGAAACAGGAAGGGATGGGGAGGGAGACAAACCATAAGAGACTCCTAGACTCAAGAAATGAACTAAGGGTAGCCGGGGGGGTGGTGGGGTAGGGATAGGGTGGCTGGGTTGTGGACAATGGGGAGGGTATGTGCTATTAAGTGCTGTGAAATGTGTAAGCCCGAAGATTCACAGACATGTACCCTGGGGCAAATAATAAATTATATGTTAATAAAAATTAAAAAAAAAAAAATGGGGTGGCTGAGCTCTCTGCTCACGTCCTAAGGCAGAAGGCATGGTGTCAGCTTGCCTGAGTTTTTACCCAGAGGCTCATTCATTTTTGTTCTTTGAGTTTATTTATTTATTTTTTAAATATTTATTTGTTTGAGAGAGAGAGAGAGAGAGAGAGAGAGAGAGAGAGAGAGAGAGAGAGAGAGAAAGCATGATGGGGAGGGGCAAAGGGAGAGGGAGAGAGAGAATTCCAAGCAGACTCCCAGCTGAGCACAGAGCCCTCCTCAGGACTCCACACAGTGCTTGATCTCAGGACCCTGAAATCATAACCCTGAGATCATGACCTGAGCCCAAATCAAGAGGTGACAGCTCAGTTGATAGAGCCACCCCAGCCCCCATCCAGAGGCTCAGGTTTCTTACTGGCAGAATTCAGTTCTTCTACATTTGTTAAGACTGAGATTCCAGTTTTCTTATTGCTAACCAGCAGAAGCCACTAAGCTGCTATTGGCCACATTCTTTGGCACTTGGTCCACTCCATTTTCAAGTCGGCAATGCATGTCTCATCTTTCTTATAATAGTTTTCTTCTTTATTGTTAATGCAGTCAAGTACACTGATTTTTGAAAGTCAAATCAACGTCATTTTCATGGTCTATTTTCTCAAGTCCATATATATGAATTTAAGATACATACATTGTATACACACATATCATATGTACATATGATATAAAAATGCACATACAAACATTATATTTGCTTATATTTTTAGGATTTTCCTATCTAATTAATGTGAGTCACATTATTTGGATTATGGAGGAAATAATAAGAAGAACTATATGTAGAAAGGATTAAACAAACCCTCTGGCTATGGGGGATATCTATAAGGGGAAGATGCTGGTTTCCATAACAGGCACATATAAATGTCTTTTGTAAAATAAATGCTAACACTTATTAGAAAAAAATTAATAGGCTTTAATCAAATCACATATCTAATCTTTTACCTGGGTTCAAACACATAGTTAGATAATATCTTCCTGATTATTTTCTTGATTAAGATAAATTTTCTTGATTCTTGAACTGAAACTAAGAATGATCAGAATTACAAGCTGCTTGGTTTTTACTGTAAAAAAGCCAGTAGTGTAGCTCATTATCCATAAAAATTCTAATAAGATAAATGCATTTTAAAACCAACATTTTCTGTCACTAAAAGAAAAATAGGGTTTCTAAGAACAGTAGAATTACATTACACCATGCTATATTGGAAAGTATGCTAGATTAAGATTCTATATCCTGAAATGGATATAGAATTTTATCTATATTCTAGATAAATATCTAGAATATTTATTCTAGATATAATAGAATAATATTATATCTATTATTAGATAATAATAGTTAGATAATATCTATTTAGATATTGGATATATATTGGATATAATAATTAGATATTATTATATCTAATAATAGATATAATATTGTTCTATTCTATTATAGAAATATATATTTATTTATAAATAAATATAAATATATATTTATTTATTTATTATATTATCTGTAAATTGTTTTGAAAATTCTTCAAATTTTTCACAGACATTCTATCTAAAAAGTGGAACAATGATGCTTTATTTACTTAGCTTTATAACAGAGTTGACAATAAGGTATTTACAACATCTGGCATATAATATATATTCAATAACTACATGTCTTTTTAAAACATCAGTAAATGAACAGATGATTTAATTGAAAGCAACGAGGTAAACTGTAAAAGTTATACAAGGTTAAAATATTTCTGGCTGCAGTACCTTACCTGCTTGTGTCATTGCTTGACACAGGCTCCATTTTGCTCTCTACATATGCCTCCAGACCAGACCAAGATCCTGAACTATAGGCTGAGAGAGTGAGAGAACACAAGCAGGGAGAGGGAGAAGCAGGCTCCCCCCTGAGCAGGGAGCCCTGTGCCGGACTCGATCCCAGGACCCCAGAATCATGACATGAGCCCAAGGCAGATGCTTAACTGACTGAGTAACCCAGGCGCCCTCATGTATTGGCGGCACCATATTATATCCCAATAATTCTTGCCAGCATTTGGTGGTGTTACTTTGTAAAGAAAATTGTAGTCATTCTTACAGGCACTCTGGAAAACAGTATGGCGGTTCCTCATAAAGTTGAAAATAGAGCTACCCTATGACCCAGAAATTGCACTACTGGCTATTTACCCCAAATGTAGTGATCTGAAGGGGCATGTGCACCTGAATGTTTATAGCAGCAATGTCCACAATAGTCAAACTACGGAAAGAGCTTAGATGTCCATTGACAGATGAATGGATAAAGAAGATGTGGATGGTAAGAACTAAGGCTCTGAACTCGAGATGTTTCATGGAGATCAGACTTCCGATGAGAGATCATCACAAGTAGGCAGAGAGGCAGGCAGAGAGAGAGGGGAGAGCAGGCTCCTCGCCGAGCAGAGAGCCCGACGCGGGACCCGATCCCTGGACCCTGAGATCATGACCCGAGCCGAAGGCAGAGGCCCCAACCCACCGAGCCACCCAGGCACCCCTGGAAACTGCTTTTGAAGGAAGGTGACTGAATGAGCATGACCAAAG
>CM053603.1:168849552-168908986 GCA_028646535.1 Procyon lotor | reverse complement strand
TGGACTTTGGTATATGATGTGGCACTGTAGGTTCATCAGTTATAACAAATATATCGTTCTGGTGTGGGATACTGATAATGCAGAGGTTATACATGTGTGTTGGGGGGAGATAAATGGAAAATCTCTGTATCTTTCCCTTAACTTTATTATGAACTTTAAGTGAATTGAAAAAATAAAGTCTCATGACAATATAAGTCTTAAAAAAAAAATATTTCTAATGGCAACTGTGAAGAAACAAAACTATTTACATATTAGTAAATGATGACTCATTTTTTTGACTCATTTTTTTTCTTGACAAACAGGATAAAAAGATAAATTTATATAAATCCAATCTGAAATAAATTTGAGATTACAGCTAATATGCATTCATATATAAAATTCAACCAACTATTTCTCTTATAATTGACTATAATATTTCTAATTTTCTTTAAAAACAGAAATCTGCTTTTTTCCAAACGAATTTTCTCATATAGGTACAGGAAAACGAATTCCATGCTAAAGTACTTGGAAAGAGAGAGAAAAAAAGTTTAAGTCAGGCATTGAACACTTCAAAATACATTCATGTATCTATAACCAAAATGTATTCTTTTACCAGGCCCAGGAAGTAAAGTTAGTGAATTTTGGTTTAAATTTTATAATAAGACAAATGAGAATGTAAGTGCACATTGACACTAATTGGTACTGAGATCAGCCAGACTGACTTCTTTCTAAAATTGTGAAGCTAACAAAAATAATAATAATATCTTACCTTTTAGAGTGTTTTAGAGCTCTAGTCTTTTTCAAATACGTTATGCAAACATAACAACTAGTTAGTCTGCTGTTTGATCAGAGAAATCATTTAAGTACCAAACCTATGCTGTGCAAAAAAAAAATGGGTAGAGATAAATTCAGGTATTTGCGGTTGCTGTAAATCCAAATAAGTCTTTCACAAATGGATATGATCTTATAAACACACACATATTGAGTAGATCATGTCTCTCAAATGCTATGTATCGAAAACTGCATTATACTGAATGACACTGTCATAAGCTCTGACCTTTGAAATAAAGATAACATCTTATACCAGTGCAAGGGAAATCTCAGATCACCTAAGAAATTTGGATGTTAATGTAACCGTATAACCTAGGAAAAAAATATCATTGACTGGAGGGGGAGACATTAGCAGTCTCAGCAACAGTAAACTCCCAGAATCAATTAAATTAACTTTTGTGGCTTGTGATCTATTGACATATTTTGGAACAAATTTCATTAATTTCAAGTTATTTTTTTCAGGCTTGAAAAACATTTCTCTATGTTGTTTTATAAAGGGCAGAATTATTCTTTTCAATTTGGCAGACTATTTTAAAAACCTCACAAAACTGTAAATAATAAAGAAACACAGAGGCCAAAAGAAACATGCTTTGCATATTTAATTACAAGAGAGAGAGCAGAAACATCTGCTAAGGCATTTCAGTCAAGGCTTTTCAGCCAATTATTATTTAAAATATGCATGTAGGGCATGGAGAAGTAACCATCTTTTGATAATCTGTTTGCAGATATCACTCTTAAGCATTTTAAGGACTGAACACATTCGGAAAAACCATGCTAAGTGAGAGTGCTAAGAAGGAGCATGCCTTCCAGCTCTTTGCCACCAGCGATAATGATAGATTTGATTTAGTTATGATCAATAATTTTTAATCATCTCAACATTGTGCCTTTTCTATTTTTGCTAGAAATGTTCTTTTTCAAGCCAATTCACTAGTTCACTAGTTATGGCAGAGAGAAGATATTTTTCTAGACTCAGCCATGCTCATGGGCTCTAATTTTACCACTCACCAGTCACGAAAAAGTTTAATTTTGCATTGTCTTGTGAGATCATGAAAACCTGGATCTTCTGTTAGATTCTATGCTTTTGAAAAAAATATTTTAAAGTCTTCAAATTGTGTTTGGTTAATTACATTTGATACAAAATTATTATGTACCTAATAAACTGTTTATTTTGGTGTGTCAAGATCTGAAATAATTACCAATATTTCCTTTACAATTATCAGTTATAGATATTTAAACCAATGATAATTGTCAATTATAGATATTTAAAGTGATGGTAATAAAATGCATTAATATATTGCGTTGTAATTCAACTTTATTGAAAAACATGAATTAATAATATTAGTAATTTATGAAACATTTAAAAATGCGTAGTTAGATAAAAAATTTCAAAGGCCAATTTTCCAGAGGCCAGTTCCAGGATTTAATGATATTATTTCCATCAAAGAAAAAAAATACTCTTTTAATATACAAAAAGAAGAAACTAAAGGTAGGTATGCCTACTATTTTTAGATGCATCAGGGTGTTTCCCTCTTTGCATCCAGGTTGCTAATAATCTATTTCACAACAATGAGAACTTCCCTGAAAGAATTTTTAAGGATCTTAAATTTTTAGAGTAATTTTCTAAGAATGATATGTTAGCCACTTTCCAAAGGGAAACAATACATTAGTTCTTTTTAACTTAAAGCATTTATGAGTGTCCTTTTCATCTACAGTTAATTTTATCTATTCTAAGTGAGCGAGGTCTTTCCTATTTTATTTTACTAATAGAACTGAAAATAGACTAAATAATGTTACCATCATCTAAGCAAATAGAAAAATAGATGGAGAGCTAAGTAGATGGATAGAGGGAGGAATGGATGGATGAATGAAGAGAGAGAGAGAATAAATGAGTTTCCACTTGGGAATTGTGGCTAAACTACAGGGGCAGAAATTATTAAAAAAAAAAAAAAAAGAAAAGAAAGAAAAGAAAAGAAAAAAAAAGGGAGGGTTTTAAGCCAGACCCTAGGAAATAAAGATTAAGTCTCACATGGAAGTGACAAACGCCTCTCTTCTTTCACGATGCCCAAATTTCTTATGCCAGGACAGAGCTGAGGATAGGAATGAAGATTAATATCAGGCAGCTTCTCTATTAGCCTGTTCAATGGAAGCATTTCCCAGTGGTCCTCAGAAAGCATTGGAATTCAATTTTAAATGTATCCAGATTAGGCAGCAAGTAGCAGGGTCAGCCACCTCAGAGGCAATGATGATCTCCTTAAGGACTGTGCACTACTGCTGCTGTTCCTCGCTGTGGCTGACCCCACAGACCTCATTCTGTGTGACCACCTGGTCATCTTTCCTTAGAAGCTCCATAGTCACCTCCGTAAGGGGTGACCTCTACCTCTCCCTCTGCCTGAGGGAGACTTAGAATTCCCACTCTTTTCTGCCTAAGGTAGTAATCTGTTTTCAGAAATTAGGTAGAAGATACGAATCCATGTGGAAAGACAGATACATAAAATATTTAAGGGTAGGAGTGGTGTGATTCAAATATAAGAGATGACATGGAATCAAGTCAAGGTGTCAGGAAGTCTGACATGAGTTCAGTCTTTAATACTAATATGGCAATTTGAGTAAATTTCATCAGAACTAGAAGCCAATCTTTTGTTGTTCCTCCCACCCCCATAAATAAATTTTGTTCCTGAGACCTACATGAATACTAAAATCCTGATATTATTCATTCCTAGGAGTTCACTGATTCCCAACTCACCAAATTTATCATGCTGCCCCTTCTGGTTAGTCTTAAACTTGTGGCTGTTTAATTAATAGTCTAAATTCATGGCTGTGTTTACGAGGCAGGACCCATTTCCAGGATATTTCATTAGGGAGCACTGAAGCACACACATATTTTAAATATTTTCTATCCTTAAGAGCATTCTTAAATCATGCCAAAAATTTATTGAATACCATATGTAAGTCAGACACTGTGAAAGTCATTTTCAGTTTTATTATCTTCTGTTCCTTGTAGCAAACCTTTTACAAAGGTTTTTGTTATCCTTATTTTATGGATGGAGAAGTGGAGGGTCATAGAAATTATTTAACATGGCAAAGATATTACCTATGAACTCTGACTTTAAATCTAATACTTGAAGATATTAAATCCAGAATATGTTAGTGACATTTAATCATAATTTTATAGTATATAAAATTATAATCTGCATTAAGCACATTGAAAATGTGTACCATTAGTACTTATTATTTTTTCCTGAGTCATACAAAAATATTTTAGTTTGACTTAACATTTACATTTTTCAGTGTTGAAGGGGCACCTGAGTGGTTCATTAGGTTAAGTGTTCGACTCTTGGTTGCAAGTCCAGTCATGATCTCATGGGTAATGGGATCGAGCCCCACGTCAGGCTTGGCACTCAGCGGGCAGTCTGCTTGAAGATTCTCTCCCTCTGCTCCTCGCCCATGCATGCACATACTCTCTCTGCCTCTTTCTCAAATAAATAAATAAATCTTTAAATAAATAATTTTTTCAATATCGAAAATAATATTACCATGTGATAAATAGATGAGGAATAATTCAAATTCCAATGATAATTATCCATTAGATATTATCTTATTTTTATTATTGTGGATATTATTTATGTACAATTACTAATTTTTAAAACATTTTAAATTTCCTTTCTAATGCCTGAAATCTTTGTTTCAAATTAAATTTTTCATTTTCACTTTTTCAATAAGTAGAATATTGATTATACTTCCTATATGTACTCTGCTATTGACTACAAACATTAAAATTAATGAGAAGAATTTGAGAAAAAATAATGATTATTAATGTGACCACCATCCAGCTTAAGAAATACAACATTTCAAATCCCTTGGATGTTTTCTATATTTCCCTTCCTGGTAATATACAAACCCTGCTACCTATGTATCTACTCCTTTTCATTTGTTAACTTTAATCACATTAAAAAATGAATTTTCTGTATATTTTTATATATAAAATGTACATACTATGCACACACACAAATACACACATATACCATGACAACATTGAAAGTTTTTTATACCTCATATAATGAGGTTCTCTAGGGAAGACTCCCATGCATGTCTGAAAATTATTTGAAAAAGGAAAGAGCAAAGGATGGTTTTAGTTATTATTGTGATTAGGCAGGTCAGAGGGAGGGTTACTGTATGTACCAGCAGCCTCCATGATTTGAACTTCTTGCCAGTGCCCGAGAAAGAATCAGTTGGGTTTTATTTTTTGTTTGCTAACAGTGGTTTTGAAAGCTGTTTGCAGTCAAACATCAAAAAGGGAGCCACTTTTCTCCAATTCACTCCTGATGTTTGGCGGCTGAAATGTACCCATGTTTCATTTAATAAAATTTTACTTAAATAAAACATATGGCTGGCACTCTTCGAGGTTGGTAGGCTGAGGCCAATAATAGAAGTGAAACTTCCAGTGAATGCCTTGTTCAAGAGCCCAGTTCTTGAGAAGTAAGATATGTGCTTTGGTTACTGTCAATGATCTCTTAAACTGCAAAAGGTATAGGTATCTTAATGAGACTTGTATTGTGCTTTTAGGATATCTGTGAAGGAAGAGATTTCTAGTGTTCTTTATTTTGGATAAAGCAACCCTGGAAAAAGAATTCTTGTTTTGGCGATTGGCCAGACCAGATGCCCATACCATTGGGGATGGTGCAAGAGTCTACAAAATGTACAGATGGGGTTGTTGTTGGTCAGGGCATCCATCAAATCTTGAGTAGCAATCAAGAATTGCTACTCAAAGTGTGGCCAATTGTGTTGATTCATCTTTCTCGTCCTTGATGAGAGATGTTAAGGAGCAGAAGACAGCAACTCCCTGGGGGTTCTAGAACATGTAATGGTGGCGCTGCCTTTCATAAAGTATATAAGTTTTCTTTGATATGCAGTCAGTTGATACTAATGAACTCTCATATAGCTAAGGGACTTGGTGGAGAGATGACTTCATTCAGCATGATGACATCTGGCAAGGGACTAAGGATGAGGAGGCCACTTCCTCCTGCATTTGGGATATGCCAGGGGGCCCAGTATTGGTACTCTCATATTGGTACTATTTTCATTTACCAAGTGGCCATGCCTTATGAAGTGCTTCTTCCTGACTTAATTCACAATGGGCAGTAGGGTATAAAGGTCTCATGTGCAGTGCCTGTGAAGTATCAGTTTCAATAGGATCCGTGTATGTATCCAGCAATTACTTATCTCATGTCAGGTGACATGCAGCCAAGAATGACAGTTTCTTGTATCAGAAGCTTATGGGAAATTTATAGCTACCATAGGTGGTCCAAAGAATCTATGTGGCACGAGAGGAGGTTCCTATACTATGCAGAGTAAAAAAGTTTCTTGGAGACACTTATTGGAATTACCTGTTATATTGAAATTTGGGCAGACTCTAAACTACTTTAATGGAAGGGGGGGCATTCAAAGTGGGTCAATTTATGAATAACAGCATTTCTAGGCTTAAGAAAGTAAGTTATTTAAACCAGAAATGTGTTTCTTTCAGAACCCAAAATAGCTTAAAAAATTAATATTAATGTTCATGTTAATATTATGGATGCTTAAATGTTCAATAGTTGTTTCGTGCCAATGTTAAGGATTAAGCACCTTTAACTGTCTATATAACATGCATAAATTTTACCGAAGCAGTGGTCTTTATCTGAGGCAATGGTCCATCCGTTCTTCTCTAGAGCTCCTTTGTGAGAATTTGGATGCCCTTGATCCATATGTCAAATGAGTCTACTTAAAGAAAGATGTCATTGCTGTGAGGATATATTTGTGTTTCTAGAGAAAGCTGAGTATGATTAAGATCTTGTATGCAAATATTGTGTGTGATGGCAAAGCGGTTATATTCCATAAGTTGTCACATAAAGTGTATTGTGTCTTTTTGAAGATGAAGGCAAACTGTAGTTGAAAGGCTATTATAATAGGCCCTGAACAGAATACATTAACCAAATCTTTGACTGCAAAGTATTTGCCAGTTGATGATTAAATGGAGTCTTTAACTTCAGTAATATTGAGTATGAGGATGGAGCAATCTCCCACGGAGCACCACTTATTCTTTCCAGGTTTAAGAACAGGAGAAATTGGGCTAAGAAGAGAAACAATGGGTTAATCACCCCTTATCTAAATAGGCCTTGTATAATTGGGTTGAATCCTTGGAGGTCTTGTTTTAATTTATATTGATCTGTATTAACTATTTTAACTGGTAGAGATAAAGATAAAGATAAAGGTAAAGCCCAAAGTGTTTTTTTTTTTTTTTTAAAGATTTTATTTATTTATTTGACAGAGAGAGAGATTACAAGTAGGCAGAAAGGCAAGCAGAGAGAGAGGGGGAAGCAGAGAGCCTGATGCAGGGCTCAATCCCAGAACCTGCGCTGAAGGCAGAGGCTTTAACCCACTGAGCCACCCAGGTGCCCCCAAAGTGTCTTATTTTGTTAAGTGGGTTGTCTAAGGTTAAAAAAACCAACTCAAATGTAATTTAATTATTTACTATTTAGCTATTTTATATGACTATTTAAATTTCTGTTTGTCTATGTCTATGAGGGAATATTTTAAGGCAAAAGCACTATGACTCTGGGGAATTTGGGTAAGGCAATTGTTCTGATGAACAAGCTATGGTGAAGTACACTTGCTTTCTTCTATTTTATCTTTGGTAACCCCTTGGCTTCAAGAGGATCTTTTTAAAAATTATTAGGATTCTTAAACTAAACTACAGTTTGAGTCCCAGTGTTGATTAAGACCATGCATTTTTGCCAGCTGGTGCATTTCAGCACATGTTAAAGCTAATTCGTAACCCACGCTGTAGAGGCACAAAAATCATCTATACCCTTTTATTTTTATTCTTGTATAAATTCTTTCAGTAAATTTTGGATTTCTAATCAAAATTAGAAAATTGCAGATATCAGATTCATTTTTTTCTTGTTTTCTTCCTTTCCCTGTATCCGGTTTTTTGTTTATTGAGAAAAGTTTCATGTTCAGCTATTTGCAAGATCAGTCCAGTCTATATCAAAACTTTAAACTCATATTCAGTTGTAAGTTTCCCCCATCCAGCAGGTCAGGCCTGGCACATGACTTGGAGGGTAAGGTTTCAAGGAGTTATGGTCACTGCTCACCTTTTCTCTGCCCTCTCTCCTTCCAAACTGGCTGCTTGTGGACAGTCCAGGGTTTGAGAAAGAGATGGTATAGTAGAGGAAAAGAAAATGTCCTTTCACTCAGGTCTCCAAACTGACACACATCTCCCTCAGGGAATAGACATAACACTTGAGTCCTTTGTTGTGAGCTCTTTGGAGAAGAATGTGAAAAGCAGACACTAGTCTCTATTCTCCCTAAATTTCTAAAGAATCTTGATGGTTTTCTGAAGATCTTGGGTCCCTGCTAGGTTCATAGGACAGAATAGACAACACCTGTCATGTTTAACTCAGTACCTTCCAGATGGGTGAAGAGATAATATTTTTTTCTGTCTTCTTGCAGATAACTCCAAAACATGTCTCAAGGGCCAAACATGAGAGCATTCTTCTTATTATCTTTGATCTTAGTAGATGCTTAGCTTTCCTTCTGTAAAAGCTAAAAATAAAGGACTAATAAGGTCACTTCTTAATAAGATCCTAGTTGTAGCTTGGTTTTTTTGTTCCTTCCTTTCTCTCTCTCTCTTTCTCTCTCTCTCTCTTTCTTCCTTTTATAATATAGGAAGTGCTTATCACCTTTCTTGTCTGCTTTAAAAATTTAGCCAAAATTCTGAAAGAACAAAAAACGAAAAAAAGACATATTCCAAATCCTGTTTTATAGCTATTAAAGATATATGTAGACTAGCTTTACTGGATATGCAATTTGTTTAGCAATTCAAGGGATGCTCAAGATGGACCCCCAACCTCAGGGATGCTCTTACACAAAAATTTCCCTTTTCTAAGTGCAGGTACAAAGAAGAAGGAAAGGTAAGATATACAATATTCATTAAAATTTCATTTTCACTATCCCAAACATAGAAAGTGAAGATCATAGCTTATGAAAAAGGTAAAAATGCTGTGAGAAATACTGCTACTATATTGCTTAATTTTTAATATGATGACCAAAATTAAAGTACTAGGATTTGTTTCCATAGGAAAATAGTAACCTTACCAAAACTCACTGTTCTATGGTACTATAAGTCTTATAAAAAATGATATATAGAGTAAAACAAATAGATATAATTTTATGTTATCAAGTAAACTTGCAAAGATGAGTGCAGTTATATATGTGTTGTGCAACTGGGGATTTCATGGAACTTTAGAGGAGATTCATGATTGTTATTGATCATTCCTATCTTCTTTCTGCCATTATTGGAAAATTCTAACTATTAAGTGGTTGAGCTATAAAATTAATTATTAGTAAACACAGAGGTGTTACATTTTATATTTCTGAGTTGGTTTTTCAAATTAGAAAGGAAATTCTATACCAGATTTCATGCGCACATTTTCTCTTCTCATTCTTCTTCCTTCTAGCATCAGTGCTTCTGTGGTATAGTTACTTTAATTAGTGTTTTAGTGAATGCCTTCCCATGTAAACCCAGCCAATTTCTTCCATAAATGTTTTTATTCCTACATGTAATTTGGCTTATACTTTATACCATACAGAAACTTCTGTGGGGCACCTGAGTGGCTCAGTGGGTTAAAGCCTCTGCCTTCAGCTCAGGTCATGATCTCAGGGTCCTGAGATCGAGTCCCACATTGGGCTCTCTGCTCAGCAGGGAGCCTGCTTCCTCCTCTCTTTCTGCCTGCCTCTGCCTACCTGTGATCTCTCTCTGTCTGTCAAATAAATAAATAAAATCTTAAAAAAAAAAAAAAAAAAAACTTCCAGCTAACCACTTGACATTGTGTTTTATTTGGGAAAAAAGAAAAAATGAAAGAAAGAAAAATTCTTAATCTCTACAGATAAACTACTTTATATAAATGTTTTTTTCAAAACCTAATGGTTTTCCACTGTGAATGAAACTAGCATTATTACATGATTATATTATATCAGTAACTATAGCTATTATGCCTGCTTGTTTTGGTGAATCAATAATTATTTCATTTCACTGAATAATTTTGAGGAAATATCATTTGGGGTTATCGGGAAGCTGATTTTATAGAAATTAGACTGACAAACTATTTTGCTCTTCCCACCTGATTTACAAGGAAAAAATTCAAGAAAAATAAATAAAAATATGTATTTCCATCCAAACAATCTTATGTTACTGTTCCATCTGTTGCACTACAGATTATTATGCACAGAGAAAACTGTCTGGATGAGTGTTTGTACACTGCATCCATATGTAAATAGGGATGACATAATGATTAATAAAGATTCTACAAGCTGATGATGGTTTTTATCCATAAGCCCTTTGGTTGCATATACTATTTATTACTTTGTTTTTCAAGAATGAAGCAACACTTGCAAATCTTAAAGTGGACAGTAAATCTGATTTTCCTGATTTGTGACATTTGTAATGTATGCAAATCTTCCATGACCCATATAACACTGGCTACAGAGCTAATGAGCAATGGTGATAAAACCTAATGCTTCAGGGAGAGCCTCTAGAAATTTAATGGTTATTGTCATGGCACCTCACGTGGTAGAGGAGTTCTGTCTCCAATCAGGAGGTTACTCTTCCTGCTCAAGTAGCTTAGAATCCCTTTACCAACACCACATCCTATGGCGTGAAGACATTTACAAAACCTTCTTGCACAAGACAGACAATCATTCTCAAAGTTAATAGGCAGAGACTGAGAACCACCTGAGACTGTCCAGAGCAGACAGTTTTGTGTGAAAACCAGGAAAAGCAGGAACTATGTGCTTAGCATCACCAGTTAAAGGAGATCAAGATTTATTCAATGAAGAGGACCTGGGACTTTAATCAGAACACATCAATGTTTTTGTAGTTCTGGGGACCAGTTGTGAAGATCATGTAGGGAATCAGAAGTCATACAGACTGGATAAGGATATAAGAGTAAAAATAGGGAGGAAGAGACAAAGGCAGAGGAGGGGAAGGAGAATGGATATATGGTTACAGAGATCCTAGCTTTTATTTTTATTTCAAGAGCTGGTACATTTTGCAAAACAAATGAAAGAGGGTCCTGAATGAGCTGTTTTATGTCAGAACAATCATGACTGACTAAAAGTAGCAGAAATATCTTGATATATATTAACACAGCAACAAGAATTACATAGTGAAATGAAAAATTTTACAGTAGTTGGAGAATAAACACCTGCAAGCAATTATTTCCTATGGTATTAGGTCATAAAATAAAAAGGATGCTATTTTTTAATTTTTTAAATTTTATTTTATTTTTAAACTTTCATTTTTTCTGTGTTCCAAGAATCATGGTTCATGCACCACACCCAGTGCTCCATGCAGTATGTGACCTCCTCAATACCCACCACCAGGCTCACCCAATCCCCCAACCCCCTCCCCTTCAAAACCCTCAGTTTGTTTATCAGAGACCACAGTCTCTCATGTTTTGTCTCCCCCTCCAATTTCTTAAAAGGAATGTAATTGAGCTAATTAGATGAAGACATACTTTTGAAGAAAAAAAAGTGTCTCTATTTTTTTGTTTAATAAATTTTGCTAAAAGTTCATCGTTTGGAATGGGAGAAAAACCCAAACTCACTGTTAAGGATCTACTTTCTAACACATTTGCTTCATCTTTTCCTGAATATGGTAGTAATTTTGAAACTGAGTATGGGTAATAATCTTGTTAGTATGCCAAAATCTTGAAACCATTCAAACTTCTAGAACTAGAGACAACTGAAATCTAAATAATAATCTTAAATAATTTTTTAAAACATTCTTTCTATGCATTATAAAATACAAAAAAGAGAATATCCAGGATTGACAGAAAAGTACTTTATCTGAAAATTCAACATAAACATTCTGTGAAACATGAAAATCATAAATGTTTGTATCCCTTGGTTTATTTCAAGTTTTTAATAATCAGCAGGTATTGTACTTTACATAATTACAAATAAACTTTCTGTCTTCCTTTATAAGTAAAAATGGAAGACCGTTTCAGTTCCTTGACTGAAAGAGTATACAAGGGGCGCCTGGCTCAGTGGGTTAAAGCCTCTGCCTTCAGCTCAGGTCATGATCTGAGAGTCCTGTTCCAGCCCCGCATTGGGCTCTCTGCTCAGCGGGGAGCCTGCTTCCCCTCTCCCTCTGCTTGCCTCGCTGCCTACTTGTGATCTCTCTCTCTCTCTCACACACCCTGTCAAATAAATAAATAAAATCTTAAAAAAAAAAAAAGAGCATACAGACATTGCTGGCCCAATGTATGTTGATAAGCTTATAATGAAAAATATAAGGTGACTTCATCAGTCTTTTCATATATACATGTTATGCTACCTGTATTAGGCTTTAGTAAGAGAATTTAATTATAGACATATATATATATATATATATATTATATATATATATATATATATAATGCATATATATAGTGCATATATTTGTGCCGTGAAGTAAATGTAGATCTTGCTATATAGGTAAGGGTATGTGTTTTATCTAGGGTAAGTGTTTTATTTTTTATTCTTTTTTAAGATTTTATTTATTTATTTGACAGAGAGAGAAAGAGAGAGTCTGAGCAGGGGGAGCTGCAGAGAGAGAGGGGGAAGCAGGCTCCCCACTGATCAGGGAGCTTGACTTGCAGCTGCATCCCAAGACCCTTGGGATCATGACCTGAGGTGAAGGTAGATGCTTAACCCAGGCACCCCTAGGGTCAGTGTTTTAAATACTACATTAAATTTTCTAATCCAATAGCAATCTAAACAATCTAAGGTAAATATTATAGCATGGGTATATATTTTTTACAATATCTCTAGAAGTTTAGCCATGGTAGAAATGTCACAGAGATTAGTACATAATCTTAGTGTGAATCAAACTCAGGATTATTTGAGTTCAATTTTATATTTTCCCTATTCTTGTTTAGAATATCTATAAATTTTATTGTTTTTACTTATCCTCAATATCCATGTTTTAAAATGTGGTTTTATCAAAGTTTATAATTAAAGACATATAAATAATACCCTACAGCTTTAGATATTTAATGTAAAATCCTGCATTGATCATTTCACTTTGTCCTTTGCTAAAAGGTGTTAATGTATTTCAGGGTTAAAGCAAATGAAAAATTTATGCATATGTTCATATTAATGTATAATAAATTTACAGTATAAAAAATAGGACAAAATATTAAGTCACAAAGTTGCCTAACCAGATAGTAGAATGCATTTAATCATATAAAGTTACTATATATGACTTATATATAATGTTTCTATATAAATAAACAGCTTCAGTAATTTAAAATGAGAGTATTATTCGGACTTATAAAAATTTTTTACTTAGACATTTTCTTTAAAATAATTTTTTTAGGGGCCCCTGGGTGTCTCAGTTGTTTAACATCTGCCTTTGGCTCAGGTTATGATCCCAGGTCCTGGGATCAACCCCCACGTTGGGCTTCCTGCTTGAGGGAAGGCCTGTTTCTACCTCTCCCTCTGCTTGCTGCTCCCCCTGCTTGTATTATCTCTTCCTCTGTCAAAATAAGTAAATAAAGTCTTTAAAAATAAATAAATAAAATATTTTTTAAAGATTTTATTTATTTATTTATTTTAGAGAAAGAAAAAGAGAGAAAGCTGCATGCAAGTGGGTGGAAGGGCAGAGGAAGAGGGAGAATCTCAAGCAGACTTGGTGCTGAGCCTGGAGCCTGTCTCAAGGCTCCATCTCATGACCCCGAGATCATGATCTGAGCCAAAACTAAAAGTAGAATGCTTAACTGACTGAGCCACACAAGTGCCCCTCTTTAAAATAATTTTTAATGATCTTCATTTTCAAAAATTGACAACATACTATAAAAATGCTAAGTTTTAAGTTAATGTTAAAATACTTTGAAATGTATCACCATTGATCTTCATGTCAAGGGCCACTTTAAAAATACAAGTTTAATTGATTTTTTTTCTTCAAACAAAATTGTAGGACTTTACGCAGAATTCAAATATTTCAGATAGGTAGAGATTCATCAGAATGGAAATGAAGATCTTAAATTTATACAAGAAATTGTTCTACTAGGCTTTTGACATTGTCAACAGCTAAAAAAAACCAACAAAACAAAACAAAACAAAAAACTCCATTGAAAAAATAGTGTTCAATAGACATATTAACAACAAATAATAATTGTTTTAAAGATTTTATCAATGAACATTTCGAGTGCTATGGACGAAGTTCGAAAACTAAATAATGTAAAAAAAAAAACTTTGAAAACCATTAAAATGCAAATATTCCCTAGCAATGTTTTCCACCCTCTCAGCCAAGAGTAATAATTATTCATGTACTGAATACTTAGTCACCAGTGGCTTGATCTGCACCAGCAATGCAGGTTTATTCGTTGGTCCTGACTATTATAGTTTGTTCTTTCTTCCTCATTCTATCAAAATGCATTAAGCCTAATAGGGAAAAGACAAATTACCAAGTCTTATTTCAGCAATTTAAGTGATTCTGCTTTCCTGGTATGCTATTAAGTCAGTTAATGCTGCTTAGAGATACCACATAGAATTCTTGCTCATTGGTTTCTTATTATTATGGTGGGGGGTTTTGCTGATATTACATATCACTTATGTTTAGGATCAGTGTTAGTGCTAGACTTAACTTGAATTCTGAAATGACAACAGTAGTATATACCTTATAGAAGAGAGAGAGAAACAAAAAAATATGATCATAAGAAGCAAGATGATTCTTAACATATAAATACAAAAGTCAAGGTTTGAAACTGATTTGGAGCCACCAAGAATTTAATTGTTCATATGAGATAACAAAGAGAAAGACCTTTTCTTCACTGATCATTACAAATTCATAACGAGTTAGAGGAGGAGAAACAATTAACTTAGGGGTTTCTGCAGCCATCTCTCAAATAAAATTATGAGAGAAGAATGAAACTTTAATTTTACTGTTCAGTTAGTTAAAATGAAAACAATAAATCCTTAAAGGAAGTATAGTATTTTTTCACTCAGAAACAGTTGTACGGTTTTGTTTTTCAAATGTACATGAATATGTGTATACAGGTGTACATATATATATGCTATATATATATAAAAATATGCTTAGATGTATAAATGTATGTATTTGAATTTTAACACATTAGGTACCAAATTACTTCCGACAATACATACTCTCCACTTAACAAATACATTCCCCTCTAGTGCACTCCACTCTCACCTTCCTCTTGTCATAACACTAGTCTATTCTTTGCTTTTCAAAATGTACTCAGAATGTGAACTTCAAGAAGGATTATAGTAGCAAGTGTAGCATATAAGATAAAAGAAAACACAATTCCATGGCAATATGAGAATGAAGTCCAATTATTATTCTGTTATCATATAGAGCTTAAATGTCTATATAGTGATGCTAACAGAATGCTAACTGAGTAACTACTATTAGCCATACTTTTTTATAACCTCAAAAGCTCCTTAGAGATGTGTTTCTAGAGATGGCTAGAGTATTGAGAAATGTAGTATCAGTTCTGATATATATTATTGGAATGATCATGTTGGGCCCAAATCCATCAAATTAGCCACATCTTCAATCTATTCCATCAGTGTAAAGAAAAGAAAATGATTTATCTTTAATCTGGAACTTTTCATATAACAGAATCCATATAATACAAAAAATAGTTAAAATTAAAATCTATAATAAAGAGATCTTTGCTTTGGTAAATTTGAAGATAAAAAGGTCATGGCAGTTAACATAATCCAAAATGATCAATATGATGGTAGCTCTAAGATGCCTTGATAGACACTTGATAAATCACCAGAAGCATAGTCTTTTCTAAGATGGCTTATCAGGTATCTCCTTATCCTTATTCTGTAAACATTCAAGTGCCCATCAGATATTTTGCTGCTCCTACAAAGCCTGCAAAACAACACTAAAAAGTGTCACAGCAAAAACATCAGATAAAAAAAAAAGAAAGAAGAAAAAACAAAAAGATGAGTTATAAAAAATAAACTCTACAGAAACAATCCTGAGGATCTATATCTAAAACACATATACCTCCTTGAGGTGCCTGGATGGCTCAGTTGGTTAAGTGTATGCCTTCAGCTCAGATACTGATCCTTGGCATCAAGCCCTGCGCTGGGCTCCCAATGCAGTGGGAAGCCTGCTTCTCTCTTTCTCTCTCATAGGTAAAATTCCTCAATAAATAAATTTAAAAAAAGAGTACCCCTTGCAGATATACACTGTGAAGAAAGGAAAGAATTTCAAATTCTGGACTTCACTAATTCAAAGCAAGGTAACTACCCCGTCTTGATACTGGATACATAGCACTTGAGGAAAAAAATATGTGGAGTCACGGGCCTTAGTGTTCTTAGTTTCCCATACTCATTTGTTGTAGAAATCAATAAAATTACTGTATTCATAGTGAATACATCAGAGATTAAAATAGTAATAGTAAGAGCAGAAGAAAACAGAGGTATGCCTACAAACGGAACTAATCTGATTCAGGGGATTTTGGATGATGAAATTCATGCAGACTTTTATGTAGCTGTTCCAGAAACAATGCCTTAGGTTAATCCATTAAAGAAGAAACTGAAAAAAAAAATATGTGTATGTATTTTCAAAGCTTATTTGAAATTCCACTGGCTGGGACATCCCCAAAATGCTTGAATTATTTAAAATTGGGTATGAGGCAGCAGCCCTTTCTGCCCATGGGCCCTGTCCCTGTGCTTTAATATAACCACCATTTTGCACCAAAACCAAAACAAACAAACTAACAAACAAACAAATAAATAAATAAATAAATAAGTAGATAAAATAAAATAAAAGTGGGTGTGGAATTAAGGCTGATGAAGAAAGGAAAAACTTTCTAGAGACCAAAATAGCAATATTGGATCAAATGACTGGATAGTTGCCAACGAGCTAAAAGTTATTAAGTTTTCAGGATAGGCCTCTGAGTTTGGGATCCTTTATGGTACACCTTTCCTTCATAGTTCAAGTGAAGACTTAAGTCTAAAGTCATTGTTGCCTAAATAAGCAGAAACCAAAGATTCAGATTAGGACCCAACTCTGTAACCTCCTTTAACCTTATTTAATCCTTAAATGCCCATCTCCAAACATAGTCACATTGGGGTTAAGGGATTCAACATATGAACTCAGAAAGAATATAATTCAGTCCATAGTATCTTGACAATAGAAAAAACTATATCTTGTAAGATCATAGATATTACAATTCTACTTAATTTTGCAAATCCAAAAGATGCCTCATATTTATTGTATACTTTTTTATGTATCTGTTTATTCAGTTTTATCTAACTGGTAGTTAGGACAAGAAATTGTTTAGTAGTCTTTTTTTAAGGAAAACAAGATAAACATATAATGGATATTATGATTTCTGAGTTCTCTCTGAATTGAATTAAAAGGCAAAAGGAAAAGGAGTATTTGGAAAATAACAAATACAGAATTTTTGTAATAAATATGGAATTCTGCTATCCTCTTCTTACCAATAAGATCAGTAAAGAGGCAAGAAAAAAATGCTATGTCCCAAAATCTCACTCTATGCAATCTCAGTGAGAGCAGACCTCGCTTTCTCAAGCAGTATCAACCATACTAGATGAGATCACTACTATATGCAATCAAGTGTAATTACTCTGGAATGAGGATCCACAGAAATATAATGCTTGCTGCCAATTACCTTTTAGTACGGATTGTGTAACCAGAGTCCTGGCACTCTAAATACTAACATTTCTCAGTGTAATAAGGGAACTGAGCTCCTGAGTTGTCTCTGTCTTATCCCACCTATAAACTTTGGTGTCAAACAAAGATTTACTAGAAAAAATGGACATTGAGTCCAGGGATATAGTAAAAGTTGGAGCACTTTACTTCTTAGTTCTCTCAGAGTGTTGTTATTTTTGAGCAAATTCTTATTATTCTCTTGAACAATTGACATATAATTATACAGAAATAATTTAAATTGAGTAAAAATAAAGAAAATAAACGAACAAAACTGGTATCATGAGAAATTAAGCATTTTAATTTTTTTAACCCCCTTCCTTCCTCCCTCCCTTCCTTCCTTCCTTCCTTTCCTTTCTTTCTTTTTTTCTCTCTCTCTCTCTCCATAAATGTCCCATCCTTTTAGCCCTTTGTTGAGAAGATAGTCCTTTATCCATTAATTACCTTTGCTATTTTTTTGCTACTTGACTATGTTTGTGTGGTTCTACTTCTGGGGTCTCTCTTCTGTTCCACTGGTTTGCTTGTCTACTTTGCACCAATACTATAGTCTCTTGATTACTGTAGCTATGTATTAAGTCTCGAGGTCAGGTAGTGTCAGTCCTCTGACTTTGTTTTTTTCCTTAAATGTTGTGTTAACTGTTCTGAGTCTTTTGCTTCTCCATACAAATTATAGAATCATTTTGTTAATATCTACAAAATAAGTTGCTAAGATTTTTATTGGGATTGCCTGGAATTTATAGATCAGTTTGGGAAAAACTAACATCTTAAGGTTATTGAGTCTTCCTATCCCTGAACCTGAAATATCTCTCCATTTCATTAGTTTTACAGTTTCCCTCATATAGATATTTTTATATTTCTACCTAAATATTTTATTTTTGGTACTAATGTAAATAGTATTTTGCTTTTAATTTCAAATTATAATTTTTCACTGCTGATATGTAAATGATTGACATGTATATTAACCTTGTATCCTGCAGCCTTGCTATAATCACTCAATAATTTCAAGAGTTGTGTTTTGATTCTTTGTGATTTTCTATAAAGACAGTCATGTCAGGTTATGTACACTGACAGTTTTATTGTATCCATTCCAATATTTATTCCTTTTATTTCCCTTTCTTCAGTTATTCTTTTTAAGTCTTAGTGACATCTTTTTTCTTTTAGGTAGTTTTTCATTCCCTCTGGTTTCCTTTACTAAACTCTGCAGTACTTCTATTTTAATATAATCTTGCACTTATTTGTGTATTTTTTTCACTTTTTTTATAATAGCTTGTTCTTTTTCTTCTTATAAATTTAATCTCCCATTATATTAATGCTACCAAAATCTAGAAATACATACTTTTTTATGTTTTTCCTCACTGCTTAGACAAATAACCTGACACAATGCCGATATACAGGAATTATTAGGTAAATGAAAGAACCTTTTTATTTATGCCTGGGTGGCATAGTTGGTTAAGCCTCCAGCTCTTTGTTTCAGCTTAGGATGTGATTTCATGGGTGTGAGATCGAGCCCTGCATCAGGCTCCACACCGAGTGTGGAGTTTGCTTAAGGTTATCCCTCTTCCTCTTCCCCTCCAGCTCGGCTCTCTCCCTCTTGCTTTAAAATAAACAAATAAATATTTAAAAAAAAGATATTCAAGGCAAATTAGAGTTGAAATATTATTTTTTAAATATTTAGAAGCAATTCAGGTCTTTCACAACATATACTAAATATCTTTAATCTTGATTTTTCCCTCAGACATTTTAAGCAAAATTGAGAGAGAATATACAACCAAATGTGTAAAACATTTTAAGACATGATTTGCGATTTAATATGCATAATAGGAACTAAATTAGATATTCAACCAAATCCAGGCAAAGGTTGGTGCACTTCTGAGTCATATGGGTATTTCTTTCAAAGTTGGGGTAATTTGATATAACAGATAGTAAATTTGAAACATGTAAATTAGCATAGAATTAACTAGTTAGGACAGCATATATATTATCAAGCTTGTATTTTGATAAATAGAAATTTTCACAGTAAATTACTGAAACATATAACCTGACCCTGTATAGTTAATAATGTAATTCATTTAAACATATTATTTATCAAAAAGAAGCATTTGTATTAAGCTTCGGGATACGTCTATAATGAAATCAGTTGCAAGCTTTGTATGATTCTCTTCAATATGCTAGCTACAAGGCAAAATATAGAAGTGATTATTTGTGGCTACCAGCAAGGAAAATTAGCACTGACATCAAATCTCTGGAGGATATATCCAGTTTCTACAGATAAAATACACTTTTTTTTAAAATACTTACTTATTGGGGTGCCTGGGTGGCTCAGTGAGTTAAAGCCTCTGCCTTCAGCTCAGGTCATGATCTCAGGGTCCTGGGATCAAGCCCCGCATTGGGCTCTCTGCTCGGTGGGGGGTGGGGATCCTGCTTCCCCCTCCCTCTCTGTCTGCCTCTCTGCCTACCTGTAGTCTCTCTCTGTCAAATAAATAAATAAAATCTTTAAAAAAAAAAAAAAACTTACTTATTTCAAGATTTCTTTTCTCTTTTAAGATTTTTTTTATTTATATATTTGAGAGAGACAGAGGGAAAGATAGTAGGAGAGAGCACAAGCAGAGAGGAGAGGGAGAAGCAGGCTCCCGATAAGAAGGGAGCTCGATGTTGGGCTTGATTCCAGGACCCCGGGATCATGATCTGAGTCAAAGGCAGATGCTTAACTGACTGAGCCATGCAGGCTCTCCTATTTCAAGATTTCTGATAAATGTTTTGATTGCTTGAATAAGCTTGAACTTCTGCTGTAAATATAAAAACACACATAATGTTACACTGTAGCTGAGATAAAGTAGATTCTTTGAAGACATTTTCAGTCCATACGAATTGAGTCCTGACACTGGAGTGACTACCATGTGCATGTAAAAATGTAATTTTACTGTGCTATGGAATGAATGTTTATGGCCTCCTAAAATTCATATATTGAAACCTAATCCCAATGTGATTGTGTTTGGAAGTAGGGCCTTCAAAAAGTGATTAAATCTTGAAGGTGGAGCCCTAATGAATGAGATCAGTGCCCTTACACCAGAGAATCCAGACAGCCTCCTTATCCCCTTCACCATCTGAAGTTATACGGAAAAATCTCAGTCATTTACCAACCAGGAAATGGGTTCTCACCAGACACCAAATCTACTTGCACCTTGAACTTGGACTTCCCAACCTCTAGAGTCATGAGAAATAAGTGTTTGTTGTTTTAGCCACCCAGTCCATGACAGTTTGTTAAAACAGCCCCCATAGAAAAAGACATGTTCTATGTTGAGAAACTGTTGTTATAATGTTCATGAGAATTCCATGTAAATAAGGATTATTAGGAAGGTCAAAGATAAGTCACATTTATAGAAAATCAAACAAACCATTGTTTCAATTATTGTTCTTCTCTATTATTGTTAGATTATGAGTCTCCCAGTTAAAAATTAATTATTACACGTATTAAATATGTATTTTAAATATTTTGAAGAATTCATATTTCTATTATATAAGAGAAACAAGTATAATAAATTTCTTAATAAAGCTAATATTAATGAACACTCTTGTTAGAAATTGTCTAACTGTAAATCTATAGTGTCAAATTACCTATGTGTCTAGGCAGCCAAAGCAATTTCATTATTGTCTCTGTTGCTTCTTAAGTTCTTTCATCCTCTCTCTTTTGAAAATTACAGTATACTTGTCTCCATCATAATGAGAAATCAATGATAAAGAATAAAATGAAGAGATAATGCAGGTCTTAATTCAGAATAAAAGGTTTCAGAATATTAAAATGCATTTTATATAACATTATGAAATTAAGAAATAAGTATGAGTTGCAGGGCACCTGGGTAGCTCAGCGGGCTAAAGCCTCTGCCTTCAGCTCAGGTCATGATCTCAGGTTCTGGGATCTAGCCCCACATTGGGCTCTCTGCTCAGCAGGGAGCCAGCTTCCCCCTCACTCTCTGCCTGCTTCTCTGCCTACTTGTGCTCTCTCTCTCTCTGTCAATGAATAAATAAAATCTTTAAAAAAAAAAAAGAAAGAAGTATGAGTTGCATCAAAAGAAAATAAGTTCATTAGGAATAAATTTTATTTTAATACTGTACCTTTTTTTTCTTTGACTTTACCATCTCTTATAAATTTTTGTATACCTGTCATGCTGATAGAAAAAGAACAGTTATGCCAGAAGGGATAAGGTACTCTCACCATGCTTACTAGGAAGAAAGGCACCCACGCTGCATGACAGTTATCACTGGATTTACTGTCTGTCAGCAGATACTCACGGAAATGAAAATGTTCCCTGAATTCATGCTGTGCCTATCTCCTCTACTCACCAATGCCTTTCCTACTCCAGGAATCATGGGGATAAGAATCTCTTCCTTTTACGACGAACACTTTAGAGCTCATAAGAAGAGCACAACTTTTGCCCCCTCCTTGGGGAGTCATTTATCTCCTCTGAAGCCTATTTTCATTATTTCGTTTCAGAGAGCAAGGTTTAGGTGCATGTAACCCATTCTCTTATCAAGGTCAGATGCAATTGTCTCCTTATTCTGTAGTGTGTGCCTTCCCCCAAGTGATGAGCAGCTTATAAATGCTGCACTCTGTGTTTTATGGCTTTACTATCTATCCACTTAGAGAAAAAACATTATTCATTCAAATGCACACTGAAAACACAAAAATCTGGTGGATTATTTTTACTGACAATATTTAAATAATCTGAATTGGAAAGAAGGGAAATAAGGTGGTCCATGTACTTGAAATCTCATTTTCCCAGAGTTGAAAGGAAGATTACTTTGGTTATCACACACATTGGAAGATGGAGAAACCCTTCACTTTGTGATACACTCAGACCACTGGAGCAACCTTTAGTCAAAGAGCAAGTCTTCAAACCTAAAGCAAATCTCTCACACTAAGCAAAGCTGCTTTCTTTCTTTCTTTCTTTTTTTTTTTAAAGATTTTATTTATTTATTTGACACACAAAGAGAGATCACAAGTAGGCAGAGAGGCAGGCAGAGAGAGAGGGGAAGCAGGCTCCCCACTGAGCAGAGAACCCCCGATGCAGGTTTTAACCCACTGAGTCACCCAGGTGCCCTGCAAAGCTGCTTTCTTAGTAAAAGATCTCCTGTAGCTATGTTGGCTTTCTCTGAGAACCCTCCCAGGCTTTCTTGCCTATCCTTCAGAATTTATTTGTTTAGATATCTCTTTTTGCTGTCCTCATGCACTCATTGTCACTCTTTGTCTCTCTCCCACTTCCCCAATCTTCCCCATCTCTCATTCTGCTTAGTACTACCATATTGTTGATTCTGTTGCACTTCTGTAGGATTCTGGATTCACCACTGGACACTATCCTTGAGCTCATTCTCTTTCAAAGATTGTTTCTGATCTTGCAAATGTATTATGTATTTACTCTCTGTAACTTAACAGTGAAATTGAAAATGAAATGAAAGCTCACATATAAATCAAGCTATCAGGCATCAAATTATTTTAAGGCTTTACACAACAAGGAATTTTCTTTTTACTAATATATTTAGGATTGTTATTTATTTTTTACAATTAATAAAGTCAAGCTTTTAAGAAAAACAAGTCAGGAGCCTGAGTGGCTCAGTCAGTTAAACCTCTGCCTTCTGCTTGGGTCGTGATCCCAGGGTCCTGGGATCAAGTCTCCATCTGGCTTCTTGCTCAGTGGGGAGCCTGCTTCTGCCACTTCCTCTGCTTGTGCTTGCTCTCTCTTTCTCTCTGATAAATGAAAAAAATAAAATTTAAAAAAATTAAAAATAATAATAATAAGGCAACCAAGTCTATCAAGTTCTGTGCTCTGCTCAAAAATAATATGAGTAGAATTTTTTAGTTCACCAACCTATGTCCTATACCCCTCAGAGACTGCATTAGAGACAGGATGGTGACACAGTCCAGTCTGAAATCAACTTATGAGTTGCCTGAGAAAGAAGAGGAAAAAAACTGATTAAAGATAATGAAGTCACAAGAATGCATGTATTTGTGTATGTAGAATCTTGATCTATGGCCTGGCATTTCCACTTTGCAGGACTTAATTTTGTCATTGTAGGGTGTATATAGATAACAATTCACTTCTTCTAAACTACACAATAGCTTTGTGTTATTGTGAGAAACTGAAGTATAATGACATCACAGTGTTTGCAGTCTTTGGATTTGTGAGGTAACACCAAGCAATTTATCCCTGGCGGTAGAGAGGTCTACCTTCACATGTGCCATCATCTCTGATTCTAGCAGTAGTTTAGGCTTATCTCTACCATTTGCTTCCTTTCTGAGATGTCAAGTTAAAAAACAAAATCAAAAAAGAAAAAAAATTAGGTGATTGACTTCTTCTTTAGTTCTGGTTGCTCTGTGGTATCCAAAATGTTTATCTCTGGAGTTTTTCAAATGTCTTCTCTGTGCTTACAAGGATCCACACTCTACTGATGAATCACAGTTGTTTGTTGGCTTCTGGTATCTTCTCCACCTTATATCAGGTGGATATTTCAGCATTTGTAGGATGTTGAAGAGACATTTCTAGGTTTTTTCTAGTTGCAATTTTGATCTCTTTTTATTAACTACATTACAGTGGAAGAGTTTTGAACATATGAACTAACTCTCCATCTTCCCAGGTCATATCTCATGCATTTCATATTTATTACATGCTAATGTCAATGAAATGTAACTTTCTTTGCCTTAGAATATAAATTTTTCCAGCAATGTCAAGTTTTTAGTTGTAACTGAGAGATTTTTAACTCATTATTGTTTTTACTGAAATGAAAAATTTTCCTTAAGGGTTAGTTCTCTTTGACAGTAGAGAAGTATGCAAATTATGCTGGAAACTAAAACAAGGCTTTCCCTGAGACTGGATGGAATGAGACAGGAAACTATAGCCTCACTGTAACCTAGCAGACTTTAGAGACCCTTATTTGATTTTCCTATCTCACAAAGTATTCTTTGAGTCACACATTCATTTTCCCTGTCACTTGTAATGAAAGAACTGTGCTAAAGAGGGATCTGGAGAAGTAAGCTATATCCAACAACTACTCATAGAAAAGCATCTCCTTTGGCAAGCAGAAACAGCAACCTTATATGGGGTGTCGAAAAGATAAATCGTGACCAAGATGCTCAGGAGCATTTTTGCATGTCTCTTTGGAGGCAAGCACATCAGCCCAGGTTGGACACTATCCCAGCTTAGATCTCTGCTGGCCATCCAGCCTCTCTTCTCTTCCTCCTTTGTACTATCATTTTCCCAAAGAACCCTCGCTTTTTATCACTGGGTTTTACTTTTCCTTCTCTGTGTGTCCTTAAGTCGAACAGACACCAGGAACAGGCCTGGAATCCAACAATCATTGTAAACCTAAGTGTCTTTCATTGCTCTGCGCAATATAATAAAAATACTGACTATAAAATAATTGTCAGGACACTCAACCTTTCCATTAAGTGACATTTTTATTAAAATATTAAATATCAATTTTAAAAGAATGTTTGTCCCTTCTGCATATACTTAGACCACCTACTGAATAAATAAACAGTGACTGTGAGTAATATTTTTACTATTCAGCTCTGAGTCTATAGCTTATTCTTTAGCCACTGCCTCAACCCATGAAAATACGGATCATTCCATGAAAAATAAACAGCTGTCCAATCAAGAAATTCCATGTGCCTTATTAAGGGGATTTCAAGTTTTCCATATTTTCCTTGTGCTTGTATGCCTGTGTGTGGATGTGGAAACTGATTTATTATTATTCATCATAGAGTTAAAAGTTTTAAAGTTTTACACATTTTTACATAAATGTAACTCATGTATGCATGAGAAGATTTTGAAATTGGAAGAACATATAAAGAAAAAAATCATAAAATTTCTATTAACCATTATTATATTAACTCTTTTAATATTTTCTCATTTATTTATTTACCCATTTTCAATCTTGTTCTCTCTAATCTCACTTGTGTTAACTCCAAATGAGTGTTAAACTTACAAGTCCTGTCTTGATTGTTCTTAAACTTAATTTAATGACTGCATATTCTGTATGTAATAATAAAGCATTAACATTTTTCAAGCCTCAGTCTTGGATATTTAGGCTTTTTAAAGTTATATTCAATGTAAATACGATTTTTGAAGAAAAATTAGTAACAGCTACTCTTGATATGAATATCATTACTTTGTGAGCGCATGAACTCAATATGTAGAAGTTCAGCTCCTCTACAGCTGTTCCAAAATGTTAACCAAAATAATTTCAATTAAGTATTCAAATAAAAAGTTGATTAAATATATCTGATTAAATAGGTAAATTTAAATATGTAAGATGACAATGTTAAATCTTATGCTAATACCCTTTAGACTGAAGATATGTTAAGAAAATTAAAGTGCCACAAGAAGGAATTATTTGCAATACTTCATCAAACATAATTCAATTTGAGAGCGCTACTCTTTACAAGGAAGTTAAGTTATCTACTACAAATCCTGCATTTCAATGAATTCTGAGGTAACCTGTGTTAGTGGGATGAATGCAAATTTTGTAATGTGGCAGAAATGATCATGAATTTCAACACTATACTTTCCGTTGGGTAATCTGAAAACTCTCCTAGATTCTTTAAGGGTCGGTTTCCCATTTGGATATCTAATTGAATGTGTTTTTGTTTGTTTTCTTTCTTTTTTTTTAATATTTATTTATTTATTTGAGAGAGAGATCCCAAGTAGGCAGAGAGGCAGGCAGAGAGAGAGGAGGAAGCAGGCTCTCCGCTGAACAGAGAGCCCGATGAGGGACTCGATCCCAGGACCCTGAGATCATGACTTGAGCCGAAGGCAGAGGCTTTAACCCATTGAGCCACCCAGGTGCCCCTGTTTTTGTTTGTTTTCAATCAATTAATTTACTTATTTGAGAGAGAGAGAGTGCCCAAACAAGGAGAGGCAAAAAGAGAGGGAGAACAAGAATCCATAAGCAGACTCCACCCTCAACACAAGAGTCTGATGCAGGGCTCGCTTCCACAGCCCTGAGGTCATGACCTGAGCCAAAATCAAGAGTCAGACACCAATTCACTGAGCCACCCAGGTGCCCCAATTGAATGTTTTTCATGAGCATAAAATTACAAGAAAATTCTGAATACTTAAAGGAACGTTTTTTTTTTCATTGTATGTTTGATTAATTCAAAGAGAAAGATCCATGACATACAATAAAACCAAACAACTCTAGTTTCTGTATTATTTATTCATAGATATTTCAAGTAAAGTAACTCTTCTGGACTAAGTTATCTTTGTTAATGTCATAGGATTTCCTTTTGGGTTTATGTGTCTATGCATGGCCTCTATAGATGTGTACCTTTGAAGACATATTATCATATTTGTTGATTCAAGAATTAATTGGTGTCATAAATAACATATGCATTTGCCATATTATCCACTTAGATAAGTACACTTATTTTTCATGTGGCTTCAGATACTGTTCTGCTTGCATCCCAGGGAATACTGTCAACTGCTTCTGTCTAGAAAAAGACAAAATTTTGATAAATGAAAAGAAATGGAGTTTATACTAAGTAGTTTTTGTGTACCATATTTTAGAAAGTGATTTCTTTAGGTGTTTTTAGTCATGATATCAGCAAGGGTTCTTGTATGTTGGAATGTGATGCTGAATATGTATTTTTTTGGAAAAAATAGTTTTTCTATCATAACTATAGACTGGGATGTGGAGGAACAGTATTTCCATACTTAAAAAGACATGAAATACACACACACACATACACACACACACATTTTCATCAGTATATGATATAAACACACTTAAACTAATCTTACTAATCATTATAAATGAATACAGGTGTACAGGGGCACCTGGGTGGCTCAGTTGGTCAAGCGGCTCTCTTCGGCTCAGGTCCTGATCAGGGTCCTGGGACCCAGCCCCACACTGGGCTCTGCTTCTCCATCTCCCTGCTGCTCCCCCTGCTTGTTCTCTCTCTTTCTGTCAAATACATAAATAAAATCTTTTTTTAAAAATGAATACCGGAGTACAAAATATAGACACCCTTAGGCCTCTGGATACTTAAACAAGACTCAAGACTCCATCCCATTTGCTTTTGATATATAAATATATATACACACACACACACATGTATATATATATATATATATATATATATATACACATACTAATATATATATCAGTCTATTTTTAATTTTTTGCAATAGTAAAGTTCTATAGAGTCTTTTTTTGAGGATTTTAATTAATTAATTAATTAATTTTATAGAGAGAGAGCATGCACACAAGTGGGCAGAGGGCAGGCAGAGGGAGAGGAAAAAACATACTTTTTGCTCAACAGACAGCCAGATGTGGGCTTGATCCCAGGACTCTGGGATCATGACCTGCATTGAAGGCATATGCTTAACCCACTGAGCCACCAGGTGCTCCTGTTTTATAGAATCTTTATGAACATTAAACTAGGGAATACTGCTCCTAAGGGAAATACAGAGTTAGGCTCTTTTGAAACTCTGGTCATGGCATTTTCATCAATCAATCAACATATAACTTTGTCTTATGTGTGCTTTTGGTTAAAGACATATTGCTGAATATATACTGTTGATATGTTAACACTGAACTTGTGACCAACAGCACCATCATTTATGGCTGGACAAAGCTATGTAACACATGTATTTTCCCTAAGACACATCTCAGCTTTCTAGTGCTCAGGAAACTGGAAGCCTCTTAAGCACTAAACACTATACACTTGGGGCAGCGTTAAACAGAGAAACCAACATAAAAATGTGAAAAACATGGCACTAAGACCATGAGTGAACATTTATTTACAGTAGGAGAGTTTCAACAGGAAGGCAGAGAGTATTTCTTTGATCTCAGCTGGGACGTATGCATTAGGTGACCCAAATTCTTCATTGCTCTGCACATGTCTACACATGACTATGGAAGAATTGTGAATGCTAATTTTAGGGTTACTAATAAATTTTAGCAAGTAGGTGAATTCACAAATACTAAAATCCACAAATAAAGAGGATTGACTATATATATGTATACACACATATATACACACACAGATAAATACAGTAATATAAAAAATTAATATATAAGTGTATATTAAAATTAAGATGATATGTATCAAAAAGAGGTAAAAGATAATTAAAATTCAAACTATATTCAGGGAGAAGACATCCATCAAATATGACTAAGAAAGGATTGTCATCTATAATAAAATAAGAAATCCTCCAAATTAAAAGAAAGACAAAAATCCAAGTTTTTTTAGATATGTAAATTGCATGCATGTGTACTTTTATAACTTATATAAACAAATAAAAATAAGCTCATCGTAATTAGTGAACAGAGAAATTCAAACTAAGTCAGTGAAATGATACTACTTATCTAGAGAATGACACAACTTACAGGTCTAACAGCTCAAATAACAATGAGATTATGGAGTAACAGGGACTGCCAGTCACTTTATAAAATCTAAAGAAAGTACCTTAGAAAAAACTGTTACTAATGGTAAACTTCAACATGCCAATATCTTACAATTCAGAAATTTTTCTCCCTAACATATTCGCTCATTAACTCTTGCATATGTGCACTGAAAACCATGTAATATATTCATACATACTAGAATGATTGAATACATGGTGTTATATTCACACAATGGAATATTAATATAGTTGTGAAAATAAAAACATAATTGAACATGGATTTCCCTTTAAGATATAATATGAAACAAATATTTCAAGTCACAGAAAATAAGTCCTCCATTTATGTAAATTTTAGAAACAATGCATATAAAAACACATGTATAGAAAATATGTATAATAACATACACACACACGTCACTGTCAAAAGTGTAAAAAAAGAATGCTTAGTAATTCAGAATAGCGTTTACACATTTAAGCCTGTGTTTCAGCTTTAGTCCAATAAATTTTGGTTGTCAGAGTTTATTAATACATTATTGGTATAAATTCAAAACATATCCTTGGGATATATCTAATTTATAATCTTTTCTAATGTCATTATCTTCAAATGATGACTAGATACTCATGAAATGAGAATTTCAGCATAACTTTGCTGATAATTTCAGTGAGGATGAGTTTTGTTTGTGGCTTTTTTCCTCTTTTTTTGCCTTAAAAATGCTAAATGGAAGATAAAACTACAAAATTTCCTGGATTTTTTAAAAAATTCTATTGGAAGCTCATTAAATGTAAGGTTGAAAAAAGGAAGTGCAGTTAAACAAAAAGTACTTTGACGTCTTTTTGGCTTTGGGATTTTTCTTAACACTTAGATCAATTTTTTATTTGTTCTATACCTGGTGAAATTCCCTGATGTCTCACTTCCAGAGACCTGGAAGCACAGCTCACAGTGTTTTAAGAGGCTTGTATTTTATTTATAGATGTTATATCAAAATAAGGAAGGAATTTGCTTACACATGTGTTCAAAAGTAATGTATTTCAATTTTTAAAATGGATTCTTAAACATATTCCAATGAAAATGGCATGGCAATCAAGAATTGAAAGATTTCTGGGAAAAGAAAATTGTTAAATTTTTATATAATATTTTTTAGCTGCCCTGATAGGTACTTTAAAGTATCTAGCTCAAGGGAAAACATTCAAATTCAAAAGGATATATTAATATAGGCGATGTTAGTCCTTAGATTTTATTTGTTTTATTGCTTTATTTTTATTAAGGACTCAAGAAATGTATACAGCATGGTAGGAAAAACAATATATTATAACTTTTCTGAAGAAAGCTTACAGCTTAGCAAAATATTCTATGTACTTTGACAAAACTGTGCATTATACAACATCAGCTCATCTTGTGTTCATCTTTTTCGTTATACTTTGGAGATGTTATCTTTTCTGATGATTTCTATCAAAATTTATACATAAATGCATGATGATCCTGAAATCCCTATCCATAGCTATATTGTATGCTGTGCAGCATTATTCCTTAAAAATTAGAATTCTGAAGAAAAAAAATCTTGTTACTTAAATTTTTGTCCATGGGAAATTCATATTGTGTTGGATAAAATTCTGTTCCCCTTTAACATCTAAATTTGCAGGATGACTTTATGATCAATACCATGTTTCACTGTCTTTTTTTTTTCAGTTACTGTGACTCTTTCCATCCAACTTTTCAAAACTTTCCTTCTATGGCAGCATCAGGTAAAGCATGGACTTCAAAATCAAGCACATGTGAGTCTGGCTTTCAATTCCTATAACTATTAGCTAAGTGACCATTGTCACGTGCTTACTTCCCTTTTATACAAAATTGAGTAATTGAGGGTACCTATTTTATATTATAATGTAGGAATATTGGTTATATTTTAATATAGAGAAAATCCATTTGGTTTGTGCCTTTATTAAAAATTTTCTTAGTAGCTACTAAGCATCTCAGTTTTTCAATTTTGATAGTTCTTTAGGAAACTAAGGAAACAGTTGAAGAAAAAGGTTGGAACATTGCAATTTTGTCAGGCTACCTTCTGACAATATGTAGACAGAATCATCTGCAGTCTTGCCTGTGTATGAGGATAGTCCTTTTAAGATTCTGATCCTTTATAAAACATTGTACCATTGAAGATCACACATGTTGGTTTCTAGATTACTAAGGAGTGGCTGAACAAATGTCATATACCTATGTGAATTTCAGAAGTTGATCTAGGTAAACTGTGTTGTTCTACTATTGAGTATAGTCCAAATGGGAAGTGATTTCCCAAATAAAAACAGAAGGCATTACTAGAAAATCCATACTCCAACTCAGAAAACCCTTCTTTCTGGAAACTGTTTTTTTTTGTTGTTTTTTTTTTTTAATATTTTTAATCTAAGCTTCAGTTTCCCCATCTGTAAAATGGCATAAAAATGTCATCTTTGAAAAAAGCTTTGAGGATCAAATGTGATAATACCTATAAACAACTAAAAATAACTAGATAATTCTACATAGTAGGAGACGAACAGTCCCCTTGAACAATTGATTGTTCAATAGTGCATTATTATAATTATCATTATTAAAGTATAATGTTGACTACAAAAAATGAAGTAAATGCCTGTCTAAAATATCAAAGGCCTTCCCAATGAACAACTTACACTTCCTTCTTATCATTTTTCATCATTGGTTCATGCTTTAGAAAACAAAGCAGAAGCTCTTCCTCCAAAAAAATCCCTAATCGTTTGCCAAAAGAGCTCCTCGGTTTTCTGGAGGGTTCACGATTCCATCTCTGGCTGCTCCTAAGGTGCATTGGTTCACCTACAATTTAGATCGTCTGCTTTGGAATCGATTGCCGAGGATATATTTTCAATTGTACTTGTTATTTATTACTTGTCAAAGAAAAATTGCACCAGATAAGTACACTGCAGGGAAAACTTTATTCAAGACTATTGAGAGAAGCCAGAGAGCTTGAACTCAACTCTATTGGAACAAAAGGTAGAAGGAAAGGCACTGGAGGTCTTCAGAGGGAAGGCTGTTCCCCGCGTTGAGGCCATCTGCGTTTGCTACTCCTCCCTTGTGGGACTTAGCCTTCTCATCTCACACAGTGACTGGGTGACAGGGGCACAGTCTCCCTAGTCTCCCTAGGTGATTATGTTTCAGGTGGATGGTTCCCACATCCTTGAGAAAGACTGCCCACTTGTCAAACTGACGAGAGGCTAAGAGAAGATAAACTCACACCTCAGGGGAGCAGAGAAAAAATAAATTACAACTGAAAGGTTTTCGAAGTGCTTTAAAAAGGTGGTGGTGATGAGGAAGTCAGAGATTGTGTAAAATTAAGTCAAACTGAGGAAAGAAGGGTAAGACTTTCTTGATCACAGTACGGGAACTTCAATTCTTCAGGAAAACAGAAAGCAAATCCCCATACGTCTGTAGCACCCTTTGCGTAGTCAAATGCTATCTGATTACAACTCAGGGTGAAAATCTTTAAAAGATTAGGTATTAAGTTGCTTTGCTCAACAAACTCTACAACCGCTCCTCTTAGAACTCCACCATAAATATGTCTTCCCTTTTTATATTATGCAAAAGGCAAACTTTACTCTCAGAAAAAGATGGAATCATCTTCAGAATCATCCTTGGCTATTGCTGCTTCTTCATGTGTATTTCCTATAAAGGGACTTCCAAATATTCCAAGTCAAAAACACAGTGTACTCTTGTCACTACCTTCCTCACATCATAGCTTATCTGCAAGGCCTGAACACTCCCGCCTCTCAATAAATATCTGCTGAAAGAGCAAATGGAGTTTGCTCTAAACTCATTTCCATCATCCTTAGATTGAGGCTTTTTGATGAACAACTTTGCATAATTCTTTTCAGGGATAATTTCACAACGGGTACCAGTCCTTGATGTTTATACCTTTGTCAACTCTATAGTCACTGCTTGGGCAGAATATGGTATAAACCATTTACGAAACAGTTACACTACAAACTGTATTACAGATATGTTAATTTGACAAACTGTCCAAATAAAATATTACATCAGTTTACTTACTGAGTAATTTCAAACCCTCAGTCAAATACTTAACAATGAGAAAAGTGAGTTTCAGGCCCTTTTCTTCCCAGTATTAATTTTTGTTTCAAAGTGTATTATTTTACAAAAAACTTTCAAGAAAATAATCAAATTATTTGTACATTTTAATCGGTATATTCAATTGAAATAAAGTAAATAAATGCATCCAATACAGAAAACTTCAAGTATACGTCTGCCTGAGAATCGTCCCTCCACCCTCCAAGATCTGCCTTGTGGCTTATTCTCACACACATTCAGGTCTTCTAGAAAAATAAAGCTTCCCTTGGTGTTTAAAGGCTTCTTTCAGAAACTATAGCCGCCAATGACTCTTTACACAGCATAAGAATTAGATCTGTAGCCATTTTTCTAGTCATTTGCTCTGATCCAAATGGACAGTAAAACTTATCTTTCTGTGAGGGCCAAGTGGTTTTAGTCGGGACCAGGTCCCTAGGTTAAGCACAGGTGCTTGAGAGACCAGTGTGCCATCAGACTAGGTACTGACACTTCAGAAAGAAAGACCCTGTAGACCTTGGAGCCCTCTCCAAGGCAAGTCTCACTGGGTAAACTGGCTCCTGGAGGGATTTTATTTGCATAACTACCGGCTAGAGTAAGGAGGGGAAACAGAGAAGAAACAGCTACCTCTTTCTTCTTGATAGGCAGAGAAGCTAATTTTTCCTTATCTCTCACCCGTGGAGTGTCCCACTACTGGAAAACTGGTTCCCCGCCCTCTCTGACTGGTGTTCATTGAATTTCCTGAAGAGAAAGGCCAGGGACAAAGAAGTTCCAGTGCAACATGTTTATTATTTACCATCAGGTAACGAACAAGAAGTCTGATCGGGAATACCTCCCCAGCACTTTCAAGATGAAATTGATAATGATGAATATTAAAAACCCAACATATCTCTTCACAACTTTTGTGCCTTTGGAGAGGACTTTCCTGTCTAAAATAGCCATTACCCATATTCTTTCATTCTCTGTACTCTTTCTTTCTGTTATTGTTTTAATATTTACCTAAAATTACACATTTTATTTCTTTTTCTTATTTCCTGTACTCTTCACAGGATTGTAAACTCCATGAGGATTTGGATGTTGTATTTTTTACTCTGCTGCTAGTTCCAGCAGGCAAACCTGTCTTATCAAGTAATATTGGGTTCAGGCCCTCTTTAGATTTCTACAAGTGATATCAAGCCTCTTCTAGCTCACTTGTCTATACATTCCTATGGTTCTTCTTGATTATAAATACACTTTTTTGTCAGAAAATGTAATCTCCAAATGTATCCATATATGCATTTCAAAAAGTAATATTAAGGGAAGTTTTTGAAGGAGACAAGGCTAAACCATTCCTTTATACAGGCTAAAGTGTATATTTATATGGAGATAAACATCTTCCAATAGACTGAATATGTCCCCTCAAAATTAAAAATTCATGTCTTAAAACCTATTCCCCAGTGTAATAATATTTGGAAGGGCACTTTTGGGAGGTCGTAAGGTCATGAGTGTGGATCTCTCAAAAATTGGAATAGCCTTTATAAAAAAGTCCTTTATAAAAAAGATCCCAGAAAGCTCCCCTCACCTCTTCCACCATGTAAAGTAACAGTGAGAAAACAACTCTCATAAGATACCAAAATTCTTGGCACCTTAATTTGGAACTTCCAACCTCTAGAACCTTGGGAAATTTCTGTTATTTATAAGCTACTTGTTCTATGATACTATGACAGCCTGGATTAAAACAGATTTCAATTTCAAGACCTGCTGGGATCAGGCAGGATAGTAGGATGTACAATAGAAAGAAAACTGGAGGACTTTTGCCTGATTTAAGGGGGATAGCAGTTGTTCAAATAGAGGATAGGGCTGTTGTGTGTTAATGTAAGCTGAAAGTTGATATACTTCAGATTTTTTAAGGGAAACTGGGAATACAGATATTTATGTGAAATTCTGTGATATTTATGTATTGACCAAAGAAGTAAGCCAGGTCTGCGAGAGGACTGTAATGTACAAACCGCAGCTTTGCAAACTTTCTATTGAGGCCATGAGATTGTTAGGTGCTCCCACCATTTGGGGCCTTTCTAGATTTATTGTAATTTACACACATTTTAGCAATGCACTATTGGTCTTCTGGGAAGAAATCATGAAAAAAATCCAGCTCTAAAATTTGCTATTGTATTTACTTTAAAGAAACTTATTGATTTTCGCTTAGTATATTTTCTTTGAGAAATCCCTCAAGCTGCACTGCATTTTTAACTCTGATATTAGGAGAACACTGGGAATCAGCTAATAGAAAATGTTATTTTTGTTTGATAGCTGTGAGGAGTTCATATCAATCAATCTCAAGCAAATATATAGAATGGCCTGGCATGTGTTTTAAGTAGTAGCTCGAATTTATTATATCAATGAATTCTTCTTGAACATAGGAAATACTCCCTGAACATCTAATATGATGGTCTATTTTACTGTTATAACTACTTATGCATTTGTACAATATATAAAGTCCATTGGTATTATCTATATCCTTCACTGCTATATCCTTAAAAAAACAGAGAACCTGACATATAATAGGTTCTCAGGAAACATTTGATAAATAAACAAAAAAATTGTTATAATTTAAATGACTAATAAGTGTCCTAAACATTACTAAGAAACTTTTAAACGAATAGGAGATAAACTTTCTTAAGGTATGACAGATAGAGCTGCCATTCTATAGATGAGGAAATTGGAACTCAAAATTTATTCAGTGTCACACACTTTATATAATAGTGCAAGTCATAAAAATCTGTGCAATATTTTTTCATTATTTTATGTTGTCAAATGACTGATATTATAACTTGTATACTATCTGTTTATAAAAGTGACTATAATCACTTTTAGATCTCTTCTGCAGAATATATAAAATAGGAAAAAAGAAAGGAGGAAGAGAAAAGAAGGAAGGAAGGAAGGAAGAAAGGATGGAAGGAAGGAAACCTCCATGATCTAAACAATTAGAACAATCACCAGTCCTATAGTATATTTACTTCTAAAACATTACATATGCATATACTCATACATAATGTGTGCTATACAAGATTTTTTATTCTCATTCTATTTATGATTATAATCTAATTATTGCCTTGGGTAGAAATATATTTATAAAATACCCAGTATTAAACATATGATAATATACAAGTTATTAAATATATAAAACTAATCATTTATAGAATATAAAATGTTATTTTAAAATTTATTGCATAATGTGAGACATTTGAATCCTTGTTTGTTGTCATGATATATTACAACATTGTAATAAAATTCTATATAAGACCTTTGGAATGTCTATGTTTACTTCACTAAAACAATTTCCGAATTTAAGAATGCATAGATAAATGTATGAACATAATAAAAGTTCTTGAAATTTAAGTTGTCCTCCAGAAACCTTTCACAGTTACTTGTTTACTGTTACAAAGAATGTGATGTCATTTTGATGTTTGACTGTTTGACGTTCAAGCTTGCCCCAAAATCATCATCTTGGCTCCAACATCTAACTGTAATAAAGAACAAAACCAGCCATCCCCACTCACTCTTGTTTTACTCAACATCTGACCTGATCACTTCTTCTTGGGGAATCATTTTGTTGTTTACTCTTGGAGTAATAAACTTTATATCACAATGGTCAGTGCCTTTGTGTCATTCTTTGGGATATTCATGTATTCTTATGGAGAGGTATGTGTGCATGTGGGGTGAGGGTGTTGCCTGATGTCCAGCAGGGGATGCCGGGACCTCAAATACAGCATCTACATCGCATACTTTATTTTACTACACTCTTGTAAACTTGATGAGTGTAAATAGCTTCATATTATTTTAGATATCTGAAGAAAATAACGTAGGACTATATGCTTCCATTTAATATTTTAAATAAACTCCTCTGTCAGAAGAGGTGTAGACTATTTTAAAATAAAAGCACTGAAGGGACAATCTATTTTCATATGTAGTATATGAGAAACATCGCCTTCAAGCTACAATTTCTACATATACCATCTGCTCTTATTTAATGAGTGTCTATTTGATCTGAATGATGCAGATAATTGCTTCAATCTTTCATTTCATTTGTCATTTTGCAAGCACAGTTCTAAAAAGACAAAATGGAATAAATTGGTCTTATTTGGGAAAAAAATAAGGGCCTATTTATTTTTTTTCAACCACACTCAATTTTAGCAACATTTTTGTTTTCAGTAATCAAAGTTTGCTTTAAGAAGAAATGTGCATCCATTTCTGATATTCAAAAATGCAACAGCAGTTGAAATATTTTACATTTTACTTTTTAAAAAGATATTATTTATTTGTTTGTTTGTTTGAAAGAGAGATTGTGCAAGAAAGCAAACATGACAGGGGGGTTTGGGGGGAGAGGGACAAGACTCCATGCTGAGCGTGGAGCCCTATTTGGGGCTCCACCTCAGGACCCTGAGATCATGACTGCAGCTAAAATCAAGAGTCAGACACTTAAAACAACTGAGCCACAAAGGAGGCCCACAGTTTACTTTTTAATTTAGAAAAGTTTTGTATATCTCTCTTCATTTCATTAAAGGGTAAAGTGGAAGGCTAGTGGTTTTAATTGTGAAAATATATATGATGTTATCAGAAGATAAAAATAGAAGTCACAAGGAAAAATTGAAACAAAATTTAGGTTGAGGTTTCCCAAAACCAGAGTGAATCTTCAGGAGAAAAGGAGGCAAGATCCACAATGGCAAGAAATTTCTTAGATCAGTCAAGTTTAAGATATAGTTTATAGTTATTTTAACATGATTGAGAATACGTTTAAAGAAACTCACCTCATGAAATTTTTTTTTAAAGATTTTATTTATTTATTTCGCAGAGAGAGATCACAAGTAGGCAGACAGGCAGGCAGAGAGAGAGAGGGGATGCAGCCCCCCTTTCAAGCAGAGAGCCCAATGCGGGGGTCGATCCCAGGGCTTTGAGATTATGACCTGAGCTGAAGGCAGAGGCTTTAACCCACAGAGCCATGCAGGCGCCCCATACCTCATGGAATTTTTAAGTTATTTCTAAGTCCCTACCTTTACAGTTGATTAGAACACAGAAACAGATACTAAAGCTTTAGAGGTCTGTTATGAATACCTCCCAAATTTATATGTTGAGGCCCTAAACTACAATTTCATGATATTTGGAGATGGGGTCTTTGGGAGGTAATTGGGTTAGATGAGATCAGGAAGGTGGAGTCCCCATGATGGGAATTTGTAAGAAAAGACACCAGGGAGTTTGGTCCTTCTCTCTCTTTGTCTCTCTATCTGTCTTTCTCTGTCTCTCTGTCTCTGCCATAAGGGTACTCAGGGAGAAGATGGCCATTTGCAAGCCAGGAAAAGAGCTGTCACCAGAACTCAACCATGCTACCCCCCGATCAACGTCTGGCCCCCAGAACTATGAGAAAGCCACCCTGTCTCTAGGATGTTGTTACAGTATCTGAGTTGACTAATTCATAAAATCTGAATGGATTTGGGTCATCTCCATAAGTGTTTTTAACAGTGAGTGATCATTAGTGAATGACTTTTCTCAAAGCCACCCAGGTACCAGCTTGACCACCCTCCCTCCCTCCCAACATCACCTCACACCTTGTTCCTGGACTTAGAATCACTGTTCCCAAAGGATTATGGGAGCTTGGTTCTCCACATTTGTAAAACAAAGAATTTGTTTGCCTAGCTCCCTCCTAGGAATCTTCTGTCCAGAAAAAGAATAGGATCAAATAAAATCAGAAAGTCTATGAGACAGAAAATCTATTTATTTGCCCACAGTCCTGGCACCTCTTCTACCCTGCATACACTCCGGCTACCTTGGTTCCATCTCCAGGTTTCAAGAAGCAACAACAGTATTCAGAAAGTGCTCTGGATTTAGGAGTTTCAAACCCCCGTTTTGCAACTTACTAGCTGGAAACCTTTTGGTTACATAACTTAAGCTCTTTAAGTTAAGTCTTTCATCCATAAAATGGGGCTGCTATTGACTGGGCTGATTAACAAGGATACAGTAAGTTATCATATATATATATATATATATGATATATATATATATGATATATATATATATATTTTTTTTTAAAAAACCACCTAGCAGAGTACATGATAACAAGGCTAAAAATAAAAGTAAAAAAAAAAATGTTATTTGTGAATGGTTGCTTATTTCAAAATCCTGAACTAGAAATTAAACCTTCCCCTTACCAAAGTTGTAAAAATCCAGAGTAACATAAAAATGTGGTTTGTGGGAGACATCCTCAGGTCAGCATTTTCAACCTTCTCTTCTTAACCTCTGAGTCACTTGCTATGGAGCTTCTGCTGGGATATTTAAATTTCTCATCTTCCTGCTAGATCCAGGTCCTTAAAATTCTAACACCTTAATAGGACCCGGGTGTATCCACTTTGCTCCTGTACTGCTGCCCTATCATTTCTCATCTGGTCTTAAAGATTAGACAATAATTAAAGAAATAAGTTATGCTAAGTTAATCTTTGATAATTGGAGGTAGTGATCAACATATATAAATATACAGAAAGTAATTTTGTTGTGATTTTAGAAGCTGTGGAATGATAAAGTTTATTTTGCAATATTTAATTACTATGCAAGCATTTTGACATTTATGTATATTTCACAGTGTTTGAAAATGTAAACTATAACTGCGTATGTTTGTTACATAAATGGAAGTTACTTCCACTTTAAATTTTTAAGCCAATAGATTTTTTTTCCAATAGATTTTTTTTTAAAGATTTTATTTATTCATTTGACACACAGAGAGGGAGATCACAAGTAGGCAGAGAGGCAGGCAGAGAGAGGGAGGAAGCAGGCTCCCTGCTGAGCAGAGAGCCTGATGCAGGGCTGGATCCCGGGACCCTGAGATCATGACCTGAACCTAAGGCAAGGGCTTTAACCCACTGAGCCACCCAGGTGCCCCGATATTTTTTGAAATTTTAAAAACTTGACCTTGAAGGGTCACATTTTTATAATGTCTGTAAACAGAAAGCTATTGATTAATCAAAAACTGATTTTACTGGGGCACCTGGGTGGCTCAGTGGGTTGGGGCCTCTGCCTTCAGCTGGGGTCATGATCCCGGGGTCCTGGGATCTGGTCCATATCTGGGTGTTTTCTTGGCGGGGAGCTTGCTTCCCCCTCTCCCTTTGCTTGCCTCTCTGCCTACTTGTGTGACCTCTGTCAAATAAAAAACAAAACAAAACAAAAACTGATTTTACAGAAATATTGTAGAAATTATGCATATTTCAAGCTAAAGTTTTACAAATAAGCAATAATATTATTTGTAGCTCATTGTAACTTCTGTATTTTGTGAAAAGGCATTGGTTAAATGTCCAGACTACACATCAGATTTCCTAAGTATAAATTCTGTCTCTGCTACCTGAGAGATTTCAGACTGATAGATTTCAGACTTTAGTCAAGTTAACCTGTCAAGTTCCTCAGCTCCTTCATCTTTAAAATGGAGACAATAATAAGCACTCTCTGAAAGGGTTGTTTTGTAAATAAAATAGGATGAAACACTTACAATTGTGATTCCATATGTGGAACAACATTAATATACTTAACAATTAGTATTTTACTCTTTTAACTCTGGGAATATACTTTAAAAATTTTAGTAAATTCAATTTCACAGATTTTTCATAAGCCTATAGTGGATCTCTGCCTTCCTTTTCCTATATATAAGTCTACTGTTTAACTTAGGATGATTCTTTCAAGTAAGACTAAAATATGTGTGGAAATGAGTGAAGACCAACCGAATGAGAACAAATGAAGTTATTTATTCAGAGGGTGCTGTAGCAAAGGAGTCACCTGTCATCATTTAGTTTTTGGCAGAAATCTAAAAGCAGGGAGAGAAATTCATAGTAAAAAAAAAAAAAAAAAGCAAAGCTCCAGACATGCCCTTGTCGAGGCTTATGGCATAGAGCACTGGAGGTGGGCTTACTTGAAGTGGGCATCCTGTGTGGTTGGTTAGTGGTGCAGAGTTGGCTTTCACTGTTGATCTTAAGTAAGAGGTAGGGACAAATATTAGGGAAGTTAAAAATTCTGGCTATTTGGGGCCAATTATTACAGAGGTTTTTGTTTGGCTTCTTGAATTGTTATTAGAGATAGTGATCTGACTTCCCATAAGTTTGTCTTATAGATAGAACACTGGTTTCCCATAGCTGGTGGGTGATTTTTCCTGGCTTGGTTGTTGCAGGTAGTGGATCAGAAATTCTATTTTTTATATGATCTGACCATTGTCCTTTTGTATACTTAGTCTTTTATATGTTTTAGCCATATATGGGGAATAAATTTCTTAAATTCTCAGTCACTGAGTATGGAAAAATAATAATTTTTAAGTACATAATTTGTTTTAATTATAGGTGCAAGTTAATGATACAAATAATATTTTAAGAAAATTAATTTTATTATTATAATGTATTTACTTTGTAATTTTATTAATGATATATTTTTCTACTAATTTTCTTGGTATTAATTACTTTGTTTATGGCTTAGTAATTTTGCCAAAATGATAAATAATTTTAGGAAAGAATGAACAGGTATGTTGTTCCTGTTTATACGTGTACATCTGTAAAATCACTTCGTAAAGTGATTACGAAGTAAATCACACACCCTTAGGATACTAAGTACAGAAATTAAAAAAGCTCTGCAACAACTTGCTAAAGACCTTACTATTTTGGGATGCATTCCAAATGCCCACTTAGGCTTATTCTTCAATTTAAATGTTCTTTTTTTTTCTCCTCATTTATCCATTGCTAATAAAATAAAACTCTACAAAATTATACAGAAGACCCTCATGGGGCATAAAACATTCCTTTATTTGAAAGGTTTATGAAGAAAATATTTATAAGAGGTCCATTTTTTTCTTTTTTTCAAAGCTTGTCATTCCTCATTTCTTTAGAGACACATAGCAGGATACAAAATTTCTTACTTTCACAGACGAACTTTCTATTTACCCACAACTTGTTCAATTGAGTTCATTCATCTTATCAAAGACAAAGCCCACTGAACAGTAAATAGTTCATAGTAACATTAAAAAAAGATAAAAAGCCAGTATAATGGGTAACAAGGAAACATTCAATTTAGTAATAAGGCATACTAAATCATAATTACCAACAATGATTGAAAATTAACCTTTAGAATGACGGTGCTGGTTGAGGTTAAGCACTGTGCTGAAGTGCTTATATACTGAAAATTTTTGGCCTTTTGGTTGTATAAACAACCCTTATGTTTCTGGAAGTGCAGTTGTAAAATAGCAAAATTAAATTGAACTAAAGGAACCTCTGTCTAGTATTCATGCCAAACCATTTAGAAGCAATATTAAATCATTATTTGAATAATTTATGGATGGTGATTGTCATAATGTGATGTGTGGTTTGTGATTATGGGCACCTTTTTTTTTTTTTAAGATTTTATTTATTTGACAAAGAGAAACACAGCGAGAGAGGGAACACAAGCAGAGGGAATGGTAGCGGGAGAAGCAGGCTTCCTGCCAAGCAGGGAGCCCGATGTGGGGCTTGATCACAGGACCCTGGGATCACGACCTGAGCGAAGGCAAACACTTAACGACTGAGCCACCCAGGCGCCCCTATGGGCACCTTTTTGATTAGATTTCTAGGATTAATTCCAGGAAATAAATCTAAGGTTAAAATTCAGGGCACCTAGTGTAGGGCTAAGCCTAAGGCAATGTTTTTAGCAGAGTCAAGTGCAACTGGCCAATATTTTACCACCACAGGTTCTCATTCTAAATGACCTGGCTTGTTTGACACACTGTGAATGCTTAGTGTATATAAACTCACTTTTTATTTTGTATTTCTTACTTCACTTTATCTGAAATAAATGCAGATTTAATAACTCTTCATATCAACCCAAAAATTTTATTAAAGAACATTTTAGAAAATGGGAAAAAATTTGTGACTCTCATATAGATATAAAAATGAACAATCATTAAAGATTTTACTTCATTCATTCAGTGAAGGAACTAGGAAGACATAAGTAGGCCAAGAGAGAATAAGAAACATAGACCTATTAATGAGGAGTTGTAAAAGATAAAAACGACAAGAAAAGTTAAAATCAAATACCCCAGAGTTCTGTCCTAGATGTAACCAATGCAGGTGTAGAATAGCTCCCGACAATGAGAGACTAGACTCAGGTGACCTGGAGAAGGGTGTCCTTTTATCCTACTAAAAGTCTGGGTTTTTAGTTTAAGGTATCCTTGATAACTAATGTTCTGATCGTTCAGGGGTTTGATTAAAAGAGACATAAATCAGTTCAGAGCCAGTGTCCTTTGAGAGACAGAATACACAAAAAATGGTCAGACTACAAACCAGAGTAGAACTTGGACCCCCACACATTACAGTAACCGATAGAGGAGGTCAAATGATAAGCTATAAAATAATCAGCCCCCAAAAGTTGGAATTGATCAAAGACTGCCATTATTTCTATTTTTTGGTCCCACTTCCAACTTAGGGCTAAATACAGAAATCTAGATATGCTCTCTAAACCAATCACGAGAGATGGCCTGCTTCTAGCTAGCTTACCTCCAATTTCCCTTTTCCAACAACTTCCAATCAGAACATACTTGGGGCTCACTCCATGCTTGTGAGGAAAGGGAAGTCTCCGCAAAATGCAAATGATGGTGCCTGACTCCCTTGTTACGGCAAGCTTTGCATGAATCACTTCTGTTTGTTCTCAAGGGGAGTGGTCTTTGTTTATTTCCACACCCCACAGCTATGAGAATTAGTCCATATTAGTTAACTTAGAGGGGGGGAGAGAACTGAAATAGTTAAAATAACTAAATATTCCAAAATCTAACCGTTGAGGCACATTTGTGGTGTCTCCTGATTTTCTGTGTTACAAATATTCTGGCCAAGGTTAATTTCAAATTATCAGCATAAACTCACTGTATTCATAGTTGGGAAGAAATATGTAACAACATACTATTATATAGTTTTTCTGCCACATAGGTATAATAGATACAGATAGACATATGGTAGATATAAATACCTTCTAAACTATAGATAATAAAATGTGGTAAAAGAAATTAGTAAGTGATGAGTTTTAGGTATATTTTACCTATATTTTAAATAGAATTTATTTTCCAGTATGTGTAATTTAATTTTTAACAACTGGCTTTCCAAATTCCTAAAAATCTAATAATTGGACACTCACATGCAGTTCTAGGACATGACTGGTTCCAGGAGATCAAGACCAGTTCTTGAGATGGAAGGAGTGGGTAGAGAAAGTAGGAAAATTAAAGAGGTACATAGGCATTAGAACAAACAGGGATGGATAGGCTTATATGTAGAATTTTGCTGTTATTCTGGATGGCTGACAAACCACTAGAGGGTTTTGAGCAGAGAAGGGACATAGTCGATTATTTTAAAATGAATAGCTTAAATAAGGTAAGAAGAGAGTCAAAGAAGGAGACAAACCATAAGAGACTCTTAATCTCGGGAAACAAACTGAGAGTTACTCGGGGGGAGGGGAGTGGGAGGGATAGGATGGCTGGGTGATGGACATTGGGAAAGGTATGTGTTATGGGGAGCGCTGTGAATTGTGTAAGACTGACGATTCACAGACCTGTACCCCTGAAACAAATAATATATTATATGTTAATTTTAAAATACATAAATTAATTAAAAAAAAGAATCCAAGCTTTTGACAAGCTTCTAGGAGGATGGAAATACGTTAACTGAGACTGGGAGGCAGAGAGTAAAACACGATGTCATATTAACTTTAGAACATGTTAAGTTTAAAATGGTATTCCATAAGTGGAAATGCTGAGTAGGAGTTAGATACATGAATCTAGTGTTTAAGTGTTTAAATAACTCTAATGAAAGAGTTTACTCCCAAATGGTTTTAATAATAAAAGCTTACTTGTAATTTAATTACTAGACAGGACAAGCAGTGGTTTGCATTAAGTAGGAAATGTTTAAATGATTGCCCGTATGCATACATAATAAGTATCTTTAGGGGACAGCTATAGAGGAATCTAAGTTAATGCTGTTGATGAGAGGTATAAAAAATATCTTCTTTTTAGTTTCAAATGCTGAATTTCAGCATTTATTCCCCAGTGGTGGGTGAAGCCCACAGTAATTCAGGCAAATTCTGTGCTTTCTAGTGCACACTCTATCTCACTGCCCTCAAAAGAATATAACAAGAGACATGGATATCTTGGTTTCTCCCCCCAGTTACAACAAGAAATAACTACAAAATGTATTTTGTAATGATTGCTATTACTTACACACATAGACACATATAGTTTTTTTTTTCAACCACACATTCTTTTTTTTTAAATCTGAGTGTAGTTGGCATACAAGGTTACATTTATTTCCGGTGTACAACTTAGTGATTTGGTTAAGTTGATACATTATTCTATGTTCACCACAAGTCTAGCTACAATGTGTCCCATTACATCAACCAGAAATTTTTAGAAAGCACATTTGTATTCCTTTACCAATTTTCTAGCCATTATTTAATTTAATGCTTAGAATAATTGCATGAAGTAAATTTTATTTTGATTAGTGGTATCAATTACAGCTTTGGAGTCCTGAGCACAAAGATATTTTCCTGAATGTCATCCTTCCTGTCTGATCTTATTTGCATAAGTCTATCTTCACTTTGGCTACAACCACAGAGTGGTAACCAGAGGTTAGACTCTGGTAGGGACCCTAGGCTCTGTTTACAATGTCTTAGTTCTGATTCACAATACCAAAGTGTTCCCAATTCTGGGCATACAGGGAAACCAAATTTCTACATTGTGCAAAAGAGGAGTATATAGTTTATTCTCTGTTAAAGGCAGTCCTGTTCAGGGAACTTACAGGTACCTACTCAATTACACTAAAATTCAAATAAGTGGGATATTTAAAAAAATATATAAACTAAAATGCAGCGAAGGTCCAGAGAAGGGAGGAACCATAGTCAGCTGGATTAAAGCAGGGAACCTTTGATAGAAAAGCAATATTGATTTTGAACTTGAGTGAGTAAAATATCAAGAAGTAGAAACAATAGGAACAGTTCACTAGGCAAAGGGGTATAGGATGCACAACAGTTCAGATGTTGGAAAAGAGGGAATGTTCGGAAAGCAAATAATCAAGTTTGGCTGAAATGAAGGTCAATATTAACCAGTACACATTAAGAACAGTACACATTAAGTCTGGAAAATATCTTAGAATGATATTATTGGGAGGCATGAAATCCAGTGTGAGGTCTTTCCATCTTAATGACAATTGTAATTCTTTGCATGTTTTTCCGTTTAAGAATTGATACGATATTGCAATACAATTTTGGAAAATAATTAGTTGGATATTAACACTACAGCACCTCAATCAAGACGGTGGTAGGAATAATTGAAAAATGAGTGACAGAAGGAATTCTAGAGGTAGAAGCTGCAGGAGTTGGAGAATAATTGGGTATGAGAGATAAAGAACAAAACTGAACCAACATTAACTGTGGAGTGTTAAGCCAGAGGGACAGAATAGTGCCACAACTAGGAGGACCAGAAAGGTTGGAAACAGATGCAGATGTAGGAAGTAGAAGTCCAGTATTGCTCATGTTCCATAGTAAGCAGATGGCACCTGGGCCTTGTGCATCTACAGCCTTTGAATGATGAGTGATAAAGAGAGGGTGGCAATTATGTACTCTTGAGTGTTTTCAGAATAGAAATAGTCGTTGAAACCTGTGAACGAAGATAGGATTCTACTGCTCCTAAAGGTAAGGTCCAATGTACTTCTTAATCTTTTCCGCTCTGTCCAAGACATCTCCCACTTTAAAAAATACCTTAAATTTTGAACTTCACCTTATCCATGAGAGCTAAACTGGCAAGTTTCTTTCATACTGATGAATTGACAAGACTGCTATGTGCCCACCCAGTATTCTTTTCTCTTTCTTGCCACAAAATTCTTTTTTACTTACAGTGTTAATAGGCCAGCTTTAAGAAATTTAATAATAAAAAAAAAATGTTTCTCATGTCCTTCTATCATGCTATGTATTTTGGCCCATGAGAGGAAGGCAAAAGTCCCAGAGAAATTTCCAAGGATTCAGGGGCATGCATTCCTTTTGTTCCGTGTTTTGCTTTCTTCATGCCTGAAACATTGATGTGATGGCTGGATATCTGGCAGCCATCTGGAGACCATAAAAATGGGACTTAACACCAAAATTGAAGACAGGAAAGATGTTAAGGTCCTAATAACCCCTGATGACATTTGACCCTCTGCTCTAATCCTGTATTCTCTCCTCTGAGTTTTCTGTACTTGAAAAAACATTACCATTTTCATTTGGTCAAGGTACTGTTTTAAAGCTTCTTGTTATTCCCAACTGAATATAATTCTGATTTAATGAATTCAGTCTTTTTCCTGTGTCCATCTGCCGTAATATGATTATGGTGATGATGATTTACTTATCATCACCATAAGATATGTGTCATTCTTAAGGGCAAAACATGTCAACATCTCATGGTAAGATACATGATTGAGGTGGCCTAACAGCATACATTAAACTAGACATAGAGGTTATTTTGTTGTTGTTTTTTTCTTCCAAAAATGTGCTTTATGGATGACAGAGCTGATTATCACCTTTAAATGACTCCAGTTTCCTACTGCAATCACCGTGGTTAATGAGTAGGAAAAAACATGTATTCATCTAAGTAAATATTCCACCAATCACAGATACCAACTGAGAAGGCATAACATCTTCATGTCCTTTGATTTCATATTTCTAGCATTCTTGCTTGGTGCAGTGTGAAATGCATGCAGATATACTAGGGAAGGGGAAAAAGCAATTTGACCAACTAGTGGTTTGCTTCCTTTGAGATAGGTGGCATACGGAAAGTTGTGACAAATTGGAGATCTGGAGGCATGAAGAAACATATTAAAAACAGAAAACCTGATTACTTTAAGTAATGTATCTTTTTTTATGTTTTTATCTTCTGTGTACTGTAATCAGCGATGTTAAAAAAAATAACATACAGCATCTACTCTATTAAAGTCCAAACAGGAAAAAGCAAAAAGCAACTGCAAGTTTAAATATAAAGAACACTCTGAAACTCCCAATCTGGTGGTTCTTCTTTTCTTTCTTTTTTTTTTTTCTCATTAAACTTTTTTTAATGGGTCTCAAAATTTTGTGACAATTTTTAAAACTAATAACTTAAAACTGCCACATACACACACACACACACACACACACACACACACACACACACACACACACAAATGATCCACAAAGCGGTCTCCTTTCCTTCTGAAGGTTTCACAAAACATTGTTGTCATTAACCAGTCTTTTACTATTAAATGGCCAATTGATACAAATAGTCCTGAGACCATTCTTCCACCCCTGATTAAGACTAGGGTGGCCGGTTGGGCGCCTGTGTGGCTCAGTCATTTAAGTGGCTGGTCCCAGGGTCCTGAGATTGAGCCCCATGTCAGGCTCTCTGCTCAGGGGAGATCCTGCTTCTCCCTCTCCTTCTGCCTGCTGCTCTGCCTTCTTGTGCTCTCTAGCTCTCTGTCAAATAAATAAATAAAACCTAAAAAAAAAAGACGGAGGTGGCTTGAGGATAATTTTCTTTAGCCTTCTAGCCTTCTGGACCAACTTGGTGACCTTGCCAGCTCCAGCTGCCTTCTTGGTCACTGCTTTGATGACACTCACAGCAACTGTCTTGTGTCACGAAGAGCAAAACAGCCCAGAGGGGGATAGTCAGAGAAGCACTCTACACACAGGCTTGCCAGGAACCAACCGTATCAATGATGGCAGCATCACCAGATTTCAAGAACTTGGTACCATCTTCCATTGTTTTTCTCCAAAACTACGATCTATTCCTTCAACTCCGAAAACTTGTAAGCAATGGGAGCTATTTGACAAGCCAGAATAGCTGCATATCCTGCACTGATTTGACCTGGGTGGTTCAGGATAATCACCTGAGCTGCGAAGCCAGCTGCTTCCTTTGGTGGGTCATTTTTGCTGTCACCAGCCACATAGCCATGATGAATATGTTTGACAGATACATTTTTGACATGGAAGCCAACACCGTGCCCAGGAAGAGGCTCACTCAAAACTTCATGGTGCATTTCAACAGGCTTTACTTCAGATGTAACATTGACCGGAGCAAAGCAAAACACCACCATACCAAGTTTAAGAACACCAGTCTCCACTCGGCCCACAGGGACAACACGGATACCACCAATTTTATAGACGTCCTGGAGATGCAGATGCAAGGCCTTGTCAGTTGGATGAGCTAGTGGCAGAAATGCAATGCAGAACTTTAAGCAGTGTGAGTCCATGGGCTTTGCATCATTACAGATGACTTTCCATTCCTTGAACCAAGATATGTTAGCACTCGGCTCCAGCATGTTGTCACCATTCCAACCAAAAACTGGCACAAATGTTAACATGCTGAGGTTGTAACTGATTTTCAGTGGAATCCATTTTGTTAACACCAACAATTAGATGTTTTGCACCCAGTGTATAAGCCAGAGGGTTTGCTCATGGGTCTGACTATTCTTGGAGCAGACCTGCTTCGAACTCACCAATACCAGCAGAAACCATCAGGACAGCACAGTCAACCTAAGATGTGCCTGTAATCATGTTTTTGATAAAGTCTCTGTGTCCTGGAGCATCAGTGATGGTCACACAATACTTGCTCGTCCTGAATTTCCATAAGGAGATATCAATGGTGACTCACGCTCACGTTCATTTTTCAGTTTATCCAAGACCCAGGCAAACTTGAAGGAGCCCTTTCCGATATCAGCAGCCTCCTTCTCAAATGTTTCAGTAGTTCTTTATTCATCCCACCACACTGTAGTTTAGATGACCAGTAGTGGCAGACTTGCCCAAATCTACATGTCCAATGACAACAATGTTGATATGAGTCTTTTCTTTTCCCATTTTGGTTTAGGTTTAGCAGTGGTTTTCATAACACCTGTGTTCTGGTGGCAAACCCATTGCAAAAAAGCTCTTCTTTTATCTTATTTGATCAATGAAGAGAAAAGAATATTTTCCACATTCACTAAAGTTTGCTTTATTCTGTATATTTTTATATTATAAAATGAAAAGAAAGAATAGAGAACAATTTTAAATATCCAACTTTTATTCTAACTGTATTTGCCTTAACCACTGAAAAAAAAGTAGGAAAAAAACACAACAAAGCAGCAATCTACTCTGTTTTTAATGCTTCATAGTGCTCCATAAAATAGAATATAACAACATAAAATGTTTGGTAAAATGCTTAATAAATAGTAGCAGAAACTTTTGATGACATATCCATGAGGTAGACCCCTCTTCTTCACTTTTGGTGGAACCCAAATTTTGTATAGGTGTTCACCTCTTCACCATAGGACTTGGATAAGGTCACATCATCCTCAACTCCACTTACCAAACCCTAATCAATTTAAACCAATTATAAGGGCTCATTACCCTTTCCAGTGATGTGGTTAGTCATAGACTTGTATTAGCTTGTAGATTTATTTTAACCAATAAGGTAATCAGAGATAGTTGCCTGAAATCTCTATGGAAGTTTAGATTACTCTGGAGACAAGGAGTAACAGTAAAGGGAGGAAGAAAAGGAAGAGGACTAGGACAAAGATGACTAGGAAAATGAGACGGGGAAGGAGGAGGAAGATGGGAATAAAGGAAGGAAAAATGAAGGAAGGGACAAAGGAAAGAGATAGTGAAAACTCCCTTATGTCAAGTCTGGTTTGTGGCTTATGGCAGCTGTAACTTTCTCCTGTCCACAAGAAGAGCCCATCAGAGAGTAAAAACAAGTTTGGAAAGCAGAACAAAGCTTTGAAAATAATCTAAGTCCTTAAAGACATCTTTGAGTGGCTAAATTTACAAACTAAAGTTTCTTCACATCCATTCTGTCTTATATGACATGATAACTTGTTTCTACTGAAGGTAGGTGAATAGTCGTCTATGACTTTGATCCAAACCCAAGTTCATGTGCAAAGTGTATATCAACTAAATCAATAACTACTAAATGACTATCCTGTAAGCTTTGTTTTAGAAGAATTAGAAATTTCTTGTTAATGTTGTTTGTATTTTTTCTTCTATAGAACGAACATACCTTTTATTCTACGATTTTAGTGGGCAGGTAGGATGGTTTAAAGCAAACCTTATATCACCATTTCTTTAAGATTAAATTAAGAATGGCCTACTTTGTAATTATCTAAGCTTAAAAAAATGCAGGACTTTTCCTTTTTGGACTCTTTCCCTGACTTCTTAGACTCCTTCCCTAACTTAAATCAGAATCTCTGGTGGGTGATTACCTAGAATCTGAAAATTTAATGAACCATTCAGTTGGATCTTAGATGGACTATTAATAGACATGTGATTTCTTCAGTCTTTTGCATTTTTACAATAAGATATGTAATCTCAGTTTGTTTACTATTATTAAAATGATTAATTCATCAAAATTTATAACCTTGTTTGTTACTTGAGTTGGAATATTTTCCAGTGTTCAACGCCACAGAACTTGTTTAACATACTTAAAATCATGAAGATTTTTTTTTAATGATTTTATTTATTTATTTGACAGGGAAAGAGAGAAAGAGATCGCAAGTAGCCAGAGAGGCAGGCAGAGAGTGAGGGAAGCAGGCTCCCTGCTGAGCAGAAAGCCCAATGTGGGGCTTGATCTTAGGACCCTGAGATCACCACTCAAGCTGAAGGTAGAGGCTTTAACCCATTGAGCCATCCAGGTACTCAATCATGAAGATGTTTAACATCAGCAAGTGCAATTCCTAAGAATTCATATAATATTACTTTTGATAATTTTGGTCAATTTTAGCATATTCTTAGAAAATTATTGGAATTTTTATTAACTTTATCTTAATAAATAAATCCCATTAAATATTTAAAGTAGTAAAGAGATTTTTAGATATCTGTGCAAGTTCTATAATTTGTGGAATCATTGTTCTGCGAGCATGAGTAAATCAACTCAATTCTAATGATGTTAATTTGGTAGAGATTTGAATGATCACAACTCGTTCTTTTTTTTTTTTTTTTAAAGATTTTATTTATTTATTTGACAGAGAGAGATCACAAGCAGGCAGAGAGGCGGGCAGAGAGAGAGGGGGAAGCAGGGTCCCCGCTGAGCAGAGAGCCAGATGCGGGGCTCCATCCCAAGACCCTGAGATGATGACCTGAGCCAAAGGCAGAGGTTTTAACCCTTTGAGCCATCCAGGCACTCCCAACTTGTTCTTCAAGTCTGTTGTCTAAAAAAGCAGATGTTCCTCCTTTAGTTTGGCAATACTCATGGAAATAATCAGTAGATTGGGCACAAACAAACCAAAGAAATATGCTGTGTGCTGGGAGTTGTTCCGTAGCATCTACCTGCTGATTCAGAGAACAAATGAATGAGTTATGGAAAATAACTCACTGCTTTCAATATACCTGTGACTTTATTTGCATTCTGTTGTAATACAACTGCAGAGTGGGTTTGAAAACGTACCACTAATAACATACTGTCATTGTTACTGGTGAGCAAACCATTTTTATTGTTGGGACACTTACTGAAAGATAATTACCAGAGACACAATATCTAGAAACTTAAAATGTTAGTCACCCCCTCTGGCAAGATATTCTGAATCACTATGACTTATGTGGAGTAAGTTGCTTTGTTTTACCTTGTGATGGTTTTGCTGAACTGGTTCTGAAAAAGAATATGCAAGTAAACCCAGTAAGATTGGGAATACAGTACTTCACAAACTTAATGTTAAATATGAATGCCTCTTAATGTGTTCATGTTTAAACTTATTATGATTCAGATTATATTTACACATTCATAATTTACATTTTTGCTTTTTTAAAAAATATAAACATGGGAAAAGTTATCTGGAGGTCCAATATCATCAGCTCTTTGATTTGAGGAAGGACTTTTTTCCCCTGACAAAAGAGACAAGCTTATTTTTGGTTGGCATGACTAGCACAGTGGACTTTCTGTGGAAGCACATTATAAATAATTAAATTTTTTGCATCTGGATTTTTTATATATAATACATATTTAGCAACTTATGAAAATTAAGAGTCTAAAAAGACTTTTTCTATAAATATGTAAAATTGTTTAAATTGTTTAATTTACATTAACAATTTTGTTAAGTTTCAGGGATAAGAATCTTCGTGGGGTCAAAAGAGTTCTAGTATCTAATCATTCTGCCAGAAAATTTCTCTCATAATTAGCATTTACAAAGAGAATTCTCTCAACTAGAAAGGTAAAGCAAGAACTTTTCATTTTTACCGAATGTGTTTATTTGCTTTATGTCTTATAACTGAGATGTATTTTGCTTTCTCTAAGGTGTGTTACATGCTTCTTGAGTAAAATGAGTGACAGCACTTACATATGTCCACTAGGAATATAGGTACAATTACATAGTGCCAAATAGTTGCATTAAAAAAGCAAACAAACAAAATTCAAAGAAATAGTCTGAGTTTATTCTTTCAATGGTCAAAAAAACATGGCTCTTAGTTTTTTCCCCTGTTTCTAGGTTAACCACATGGTAATGTTCTTTCCATAGTTCTAATTCAGAAATTCTTTTATATTTGAAGCATTTTAAGTTAAGCCATCTTTAGTTTATAGACAACTTAAAAATATCTTATGTTAAAATAAAATTACTCTTCATATGCCAGTCCTCTTATTATCGACAGGTTCACTTGCTACACCATTAAAATTTACAGACCCATTCATAATCAAAATGGGCTTATGTTTACCAGAAACAGATTATTATGGGCCAAAAGTATTTTGTTGTTTAAAAAATAAAAAAGTGGGAGGCACCTGGATGGCTCGGTCAGTTAAGCGTCTGCCTTTGGCTCAGTTCATGATCTCAGAGTCCTGGGATTGAGCCTCACATCGGGCTCCCTGCTGAGTGGAGAGCCTGCTTCTCCCTCTCCCTCTGCCTGCTGTTCTGCTTGCTTGTTTTCTCTCTCTTTCTCTGTGTCAAATAAATAAATCTTTAAAAATAAAAAAATAAAATAAAAAAAGTGGCTACAATAAACACAAGGGGATTCTTCACTGAGGAAGATAATATAATCACCAGCAATTCAAACTAAAATATATCAAAGATCTCAGTTCACCACAAACATTAGTATAACTTGGACTACCAGTTCTTTGTGTTCTTTCCAGTTGCCTGCCCTGCCTGCCCCATCTTCACCTGGCTCCAAAAAACCTCTCTTCTTCTTTCCATAGCTTATTAATCCTCCAATGATCAGTGGCTTCACTTACCCATAAATGCTCTCTCACAAGTTAGTCAATGCTGACCTGTTTGATTTGAATTCCTATAATGTATATAGTTCTTCATTCATTTTGAAAGCTAGGTATTCTTTTTTTTTTTTTTTAAGATTTTACTTATTTATTTGACAGAGAGAGAGGGATCACAAGTAGGCAGAGAGATAGGCAGAGAGAGAGGGGGAAGCAGGCTCCTGGCTGAGCAGAGACCCAAAGCAGGGCTCGATCCCAGGACCTTGAGATCATGACCGGAGCTGAAGGCAGAAGATTTAGCCCACTGAGCCACCCAGGCACCCTGAAAGCTGATTATTCTTACTGCATCATCCCTTCAAAGAATACCAATGGAACATCTGTTATGAGTTAGAGATGATGGATAGAAACACATAAAGACAGATTTTTAACAGTATGTGCTTTCTAGCTAGTTCATTTTTAGTAACTAATATTTTATAGAGTGCTAGTCATTAAATAGAAGTCAACATCCATTTCTGATGGTACTGATGTTAAATTCCTACTATATGTCTAAATCTACATTAATAGCATTATGTATGTTTTATTTTTCTAAATGGACTATACTCAAGAGGGTGTAAGCATTAGACAACTTTTTAAAGAAAATTTTTCTCACTACTCCGTAAACCTAATCTGAAGACTAATTGTTTCTACCAAGCCATTAGATGAACAATTAAGCTAGACTAATGACATTCTCAATCACTGCTCAAAAGTAAACATTCCTCTAGGTATTTTAAGCCCAAACAGTCCATTTCTAAAGATTCAGTGTAAAATTCCAGTGTAAATTAAAATATTAATTCCAGTGTAAAATAAAAATAGTTTTCTTATCTTATCTTATTTAGAACTTCCTTCTTTCTCCAGCTAGCTACTGCTTCAAGCTTAGGGATGAGGACTCACAAAGTGGTGATGACCAGTTTGTGATACCTATCCTACTTATACTTCTACTCTCCCCACCATTTCTGAGTTACTCTACCATTCTAGGATTTGAGCCAAGAAAGACATAATTACTATAAATGAGGTGTTTTGGTTTTTTTTTTTTTTTGTCATGGGGGGTGGTTGTTTGTTTGTTTTTGTTTGTGTTCTTATGACTGTGTATCAGGGTAGAGTAACCAGTTAGAGATGGTTGTTTCTTCCATGGGAAATTTCAAGGTGTTATTTTTGTTGTTTTGTTTTGTTTTTCTCCCTCTGCTCAGAACCTTTTATTGACATTTCCTTGAGTCTTGATGTGTGGCTACTGCTCACAATTATCTCCCCATCCAATATGTGGCCCTTGCTTCACCCACATTGACTCTTTCTGCACAGCACACTAACTGCATCCCCAAAGAATACTTCCCTCTATTCAGTCTCTTGATTATCATATAATTTTGATGTGAGTGATGGGGTAGGTAAGGTTCTCTAATTAGTTTAAAATGTCCCCCAACAATCCAACATCAATTCATTCATTAGATCAGATATTTATTGAGTTTCCAAGTACTGTTCTGAGCAGTGGAAAAACATTCATCAACAGGGAGACAACAATCAGTTCTCATAGAGCTTAAATTTTATTGGTAGAGGCAGACAATAAATATGACTTTCTGTGATCATTAAATTTTATGCGTCAACCTGGCTAGGTTGCTCAGTTGTTTGGTCAAATATTAGCCTTGGTTTTGCTGGGAAGTGTTTTGGAGATGTGACTAACATCCACAATCAGTTGACCTGAAGGACATTGCATAGGGCTTTGTCAATAGTTGATTCCCTAGAGATGGTGATAGAGAAATGTTGCCTGAATTTCCAGATTTATGGCTTGCCCTTTACTTTTTAGATTCAAGACTACAACATCAACTCCTATCTGAGTTTTCAGCCCGTTTGCCTCCTCTATCAATTTCAGACTTACTATCTCTCACAATCATGTGAAACAATTTCTTTTTTTTAAATGTGAGACAATTTCTTAAAATAAATCTCATAATACATATTTAGAAGATATATAGTATAATATATATATCCTATTGATTCTCTTTGCCTGGAGTATCCTAACCAATATACTATGTTAGTAGTGTGCTAAGTGCTTAGCAGAAAAATAAAAACCAAAGGGAACATGAAATTTAAATGTATATGTGTAGAAGTGTATGGATAAATTTTAGGTAAAGTGCCTAGAGAAAGCCTCAATGGGAAGAAGACTTTTGAGCTGAGATAAGGATAGAGAGCCAGTCTTGGGACTACAGGGAGTGGGGGAGGGAAATCATTTCAGATAAAGTGAATGTCATTTGCAAAGAACCTGGAGCTAAGTCCATATCTAATTTGTTCAAGGAACAATGGAGAAGCCTGCCAGTGAATAGAGTGAAAGCGATAGATGGTTTTGACCTAAGAAGTGGTCTGACTTTGGTTGCTATATTGAGTGTAGACAAAGAAGGACAATGGAAGGCAAAGGAGTGAGTAGAGTGACCAGTTAGGGGGCTGTTGCATTAATCTAGATGAGAGGTGCTGGTGATGTGGACCAGGGTGGTGGCTTATGAAGTAGAAAGAAGTGGTCACATTCTGGAAATATACTGAAAGTAGACTTAGCATAATAAACTTCTGACAAGATATGGGTTACAAAATAAATAGAGCAATCAACAACTTTTTGAATATGAGCAACTGGAAAAACAGAGTTGCCATTAGTCGAAATGAAAGAGATTCAGAAGGGGATAGAGGGTTAAGGAGATAATGGATTTACTAAAGAGTTTAATCTTGTGTATGCATGAGCTATGCAAGTCTGAGGGCAGCAATAGATTATCTAATAACAAAGTTTTGGTCCTGGCCTCTGTATTCCAGTAATAGCAAATGTTCTAACATCTGGTTATAAGGATATTCACTGGTTTGATTCTTATGAAAAATTATGAGTCCAATAGTATTTCCCCAAATTCACATATTAGAAAATGGAGACTATAACATTTTATGTTTATATTATATTTTGCTCAATTAACATAGTAAATCACTGATTACCAAACTCTCAGTATGCGTTGATTATATGCATGGGTTAGACCATGATGTTCAGTAGGCAAGGCATCTCATTTAGAAAGTTCTTGATATTGTGAGTGAAATTTACTCTCTAATTTCTCTCTGTCCTCAGATACATACATTTTTTTTATATATCTCAACTGGAGAACTGTCTTTAATTTTAGAAAGTTTCAATGTTCATAACACCAAATACTGAGTTAGATGTTTCTCTGAATTCTAGCCACAGGTATCATTCTTTATCTCAACTAGATGTCCCAATTATTTATGCACAGTCTTGGACAAATATTCAGGAGAAACATCTCTGTGTTTTCACTTTTTTTAGTGTTTCATGTCCTGTCTTAGCTTTTACCGTGCCAACAAGTTGCCAGAATCTGAGAAAATGACAATAAACACTAATTACTTGCACAAGTCATAAGAGGTCTGGGAGTTAGTTGAATTAGCTGGATTGGACTGAGCTCAATGAAACTCTCTTTTTATCTTTGGATCAGAAATCACTAGTAAGTAAGGGAAATATCACTATAACCAAGATTCTCAACAAGATTGGGAAATATGTCAGGAACATCCAATGCATGTGGGCTAGAAACTGAAGCCAAATTCAATTTAATCTCAAATGCTACAGTGATCTGAGTTCATATAAAGACACTTCCCATTTCTATTCAGAATTGTACTGGTGGGTCCTAGCTAGTGCAGTAAAGCATTAAAAGGAAATAAAATAAATAAAGATTAGAGAAAAATGATTCCCGTATACATACAATTTTAATATAGAAATTTGTAAGACATCTTCAATCTACCTACAAGGAAAAGATACTTTTTGTTAAAATACAAAAACACTTTCTCATGTATTTTTTTCATGTATTTTTAAAAATGTGGCCAACCTTAAAAGAAAAAAAAGAGTTGATTGTGATGCTGCATAACTTTATTCAATAATTTATCTGCATAATTAATGAAATCATTTGGCAAATAACAAAGTGGAACATAAAAGGACATGAAAATCGTAAAACATTAAATTACAAAATTATGAAATAATTTAAAACATTAAAGCAGTTAAAGGTAGCTAGTTAAGAACTATGTTTGTTAACTTCTATTCACAGATGGAAAATATCCATATTTCAGATGTTGATATGTCACTGACAAAATCAGTATGACTAGAAAGTAAATTAATGAGAAATTTATTCTACTGTTATTAAATAGAAATATTGTTAGTTAAAAATACTGTGGCATGACAGTCAAAGTGTCGCTAAAATTCACCATTGTATTTCTTTTTTAAATTTCTTATTTCTTATAGGCATAATATGTTTTAAACAAATATTTTTATTAAAATATAATTGACAATTGGGGGAAATCAGAGCGGGAAACGAAGGATGAGAGACTGTGGACTCAGAAACAAACAGGGTTTTGGAAGGGAGGAGGGTGAGGGGTTTGGTGAGCCTGGTGGTGGGTATTAGGGAAGGCACCTATTGCATGGAGCACTGCTGTCATGCATAATCAAATGAATCTTGGAATACTGAAAAAATAAAATAAAATCCAAATAACACAATTTAAAAAAATAAATAAAATAAGTAAAAGTAGTTGAAAAAACAGATATAAACCCCTGTAGTGTAAATTAAGACTTAATACCTTGAATATTACACAGTTCTATACTAATAAAAATTAAGACTGAGAGGCAGCAACTCATTTGTTCTTGTTATGATTGTTCATGATAATTCTTTTTTCATAAAGTTTAAAGAACTTGTTGTTTTTTTCTAATGTCTATCACCACAACTCCTAGAAAATTAGATGAAAATTACTCCAGGTACAAATTATTATTTGTATTATTCTTTGCTTTAACTTCAACTTATTGTCCATTATAAAAAACATCTGGAATATAATCAAAAGCAGATTAAATATATACATTAAGTCCAAAAAATAAAATAAAATATAATTGACATTTAACATTATTTTAGCTTCAGGCATACAACATGATTTGATATGTATATATATTACAAAATGATTGTCACAATTAGCTTAGTTAGCATCCATCATCATGAATAGCTACAATATTTTTTCTTGTGATGAGAACTTTTAAGATGCAATTTTGTTAACTCTAGGTACCATGATGTACATCATATCACCAAGACTTATTTAACTGGAAGTTTATATTTCACCCACCTCCCTCTCCCCAACTCTGGTGAACATGGTTTTCTGTATCTATGAGTTAGGTTTTGGTTTTGTTTTGTTTTCTTTTCTTT
>CM053603.1:168838268-168849452 GCA_028646535.1 Procyon lotor | reverse complement strand
TATTGAAAATAGTAAAGTTTCTTCATTTCCCCCTCCCTCCCTTCCTTCCTTCCTTCCTTCCTTCCTTCCTTCCTTCCTTCCTTCCTTCCTTCCTTCCTTCCTTCTTTCCTCCCTCCCTCCCTCCCTTCCTTCCTCCCTTCCTTCCTTCCCTGCTTGCTTCCTTCCTTCCTACTTTCCTTCTTTTCTGCTGAATAATATTCTACCATATGTATACACCATATTTTCTTTATCCACTTATCTATCAATGGACACTCAGGTTATTTCCATGTCTTGGTTATTGTAAGTAATGCTGCAGTGAGCACGGGGCTGTAGATGTGTTTTCTCTATTTCCTTTGGATTAATACCTAGAAGTGAATTGCTGGATCATATGGTAGTTCTATTTTTTTTTTTTTTTTAGGAACATCATATAGTTTTTCACAGCAGCTGTATCAATTTACATTCCCATCAACCGTGCACAAGTGTTCCTTTTTCTCTATATCTTTAACAATACTTGTTAGTTCTTGTATTTTTGGTAATAGCTATCATAACAAGTGTGAGCTAATGTCTCATTATGTTTTAGAGATTTTTGACATTTTTCTGATGATTAGTAAGATTGAGTACCTTTTAATGTACCTGTGGGCCATCTGGATGTCATCTTTGGAAAAATGGCTATTCAGATCCTCTTCCCATTTTTTAATCAGATCTTTAAGTCAGATTAATATTTAATCAAATTGTTTATTAAAGTTATGTTAAATATATGGTTTGCAAATACCTTCTTCCAATCTGTAGTTTGCCTCTTCATTTTACTGATGATTCTTTCGCTGTGCAGAAGCTTTTTAGGTTGATGTGTTCACAGTGTATGTCTTTTAAAAAATTAAAGATACATGGACTTAGAAGATATTATGCTGTGTGAAATAAGTAAGACAGAGAAAGACAAATACCTTATGGTTTCACTTATACGTGGAATCTAAAAAACAAAACAAACAAGCTAATACACAATAACAACAAAGACCAAACTAGTGGTTGTCTGGGAGACAGGGGTAGGATAGGTAAAATAGGATTAAGAGATACAAACTTCCAGTTATAAAATAAATAAGTCATGGGGATGTAATATACAGCATAAGGAATATAGTCAATAATACTGTAATAACTTTGTATAGTGACAGATGGTAACTATACTTACGGTGAGCATTCTGTAATGTATATAACTGTGGAAATAGTGTGTTGTACACCTTAAACTATTATTATATGTCAATTTCAATTAAAAAGAAAGAATTTAAATGTTTCTTGTATTAAACATTAAATACATGTCAATTATGTTATGGGTATAAAAGGAATTCTGCTGCTGTGAGAACACTTAAGACAGATCTATTCTCTTAAATTTTTAATTGTATGATACCTTATTATTGAAATTGCTATTTTTTAAACATCTAATCTTTTTCTCTAGTCATTTATAATAGTGCATTAGCAATGTACATAATTAAATTCCCAATTGTTATTCATTAACTTACAGTCAACACCAAAATGTCCCTGAACCTTGTAGACATCTTTTTTAACACATCCCTTCATGGTGGTTTGTAAAATTATGTTTCTCTATACTTTGTTATACTATATTAAGCATTGTAGTTTTCCTTGTATATTATTCTATAATTTGGCATTTTAAAAATCTCAGTGTTAAACCATCCTCCGAGTTACTGATTTTACACTATGGGTCAAAGCAAATATACCTGATGAAATAACCAGTTTCTTCAGATGTTTTTAATAAGCAGATGTGTTGATTGAATTCCAAACCACAATTCCCAGAATTAGCGGTAAAGTTTATCTCTTTGCCCTGGAAGTATGGGAGTCACTGTGATTTTCTATATGTTATATTGAAGGCAATAGTTCAATTTTACTTAGGAGAACAAAAAAAATCAAGGATTATGTGTCATATCCCTCTGATTCCTTACCTGCCTCAAGCTACATGGAGTATTAGTTACATATGTTTGACATACCAGAGGCCAAACGACCTTCCAAATATTAGTTTGGAAAACAAACAAATAAAAACAACAACAACAAAAAGAAAGTGATAACCAATTTCTTGGCAAGTTTCAAGTGCATGTACTAAATTCTGCAAATCATATAAACCGTAAAGACTCTCCTATTATAACGGTAGCAAAATCATTGCTATGGTTTCTCTGTAATAAGTTCAGCTGGTGATTGAATGACTCAATTTTATCAAAAACAATAAGTGGTGGTCAATACTGCTCTTCCTTTATACAATTGATCATGTGGCCCAGTGTCCCAGTTATGTCTATGCAGCATTAGGTATTGTCTTCACTTCCTTATTTGTAAATAGAGAAATTTGTAACCTATGTAATTAGAAATTATAATTAGGAGACTCTGAGCACCTCTAGGAAAATATGAAACATAATAAATAAATCTAGCTTTAATTTAGTAATGCCTAAACAATCTGGCATAATATTATATTTTATTTACCTTTAACTTGCAAGGATAAGAGCAAATCCAGGGAGGAAAAAAAGAGATCTCCCAAGTACCCCAATTATTTAGTATTATCTCAATCTTAAATGATTACCTTGGTACATTCAGCAATGTAGGATGATATTTAATTGATGTTAAAATCAAGTTATATAAATACTTTTATTTAGAAAAATAATGCCATACAAGGAAAATTAGAACTATCCATTTTCATAAGTATCTAAAATATATATGAATTATGACAGAATGGTCTCAAATTTTTTGCTTGTTTTATTTAAATTCAAGTTAGTTAACATATGGTGTATTATTAATTTTAGGGTAGAATTTAGTGATTCATCAGTTGCATGTAACACCCAATGCTCATTACATGAAGTGCCCTGCTTAATCCCCATTTCCAGTTACCCCATCCCCCCACTTACTTCCCTTCCAGCCACCCTCAGTTTGTTTTCTATAGTTAAAAGAGTCTCTTATAGTTTCTCTCAGAATGCACTCAATTCTAGCATTTAAAGCTGGATTCAGGCACCTAGCACTGGCATGTTTAAGTATATTTTCTACAACCAAGTTACCACCCCAGGCTGCAGAATCCACGATTAAACAAATGCACTTAAATCTGGGCTCTGGGGTTGCTTGGGTGGCTCAGTGGGTTAAAGCCTCTGCCTTCTGCTCAGGTCATGTTCAGGGTCCTGAGATCGAGCCCCGCATCAGGCTCTCTGCTCAGCAGGGAGCCTGCTTTCTCCTCTCTCTCTCTCTCTCTGCCTGCCTCTCTGCCTACTTGTGATCTCTCTCTGTCAAATAAATTAATAAAATCTTAAAAAAAAGTAAATCTGGGCTCTGAGAACAATGAGGCAGTCTTGAAAAGAATTATTCATTACTCTGGGCTTTAGTTTCTTCACTTGAAGAAGTTTATAACATTATCATACTCATACAGTTTTTCTTTTTTTTTTTTTGGACAGAGAGAGAGAATGAATGAATCCACCAAAAATGGATTCATTTTTTTCTTTTTTTTAAAGATTTATTTATTTAATTTAGAGTGACAGAAAGAGAGAGAGATGGGGGAAGGGACAGAGGGAGATAATCTCAGGCAGACTCCCCATGGGGCTTGATCTCACAACCCAGAAGATCATGACCTAAGCTGAAATCATACTAATTGGAGGCTTAACTGACTGAGCCACCCAAGTGCCCCAATACACAGGATTCATGTTAAGTGCATTTCTGAACTTATATTCTTGTCTTCACTGCCATTCTTCCTTCACTCACCTTCAAGATCCTCTTCGTGTTCTCTCTTTCATATGATTTCTCATAAATGAGTCCTTCCTTAAATCTCTTTTAATTTGGTAATTTGATAATTGACAGAGGGCAGTAAGATCTTAAAGTCTTCTATCAGTCAAAGATGCTTTTGTTTCTAGTGTCCCCTTTAGCTTACTGCAAAACCTTGCCTCCAAATATCTTATAAAAAGAAAACCATAAAATTTTATCTGATTTTAAAATAGTATATATTATCTTAAAAAGTAACTTTAAGCTTGGCAAGAGAGCAAATTGCTACCTATAGAGATATTTCCTTTTTTTGTTTATAATTCCTGGCACAAATTATGAAACATGAATTTTATTAGTGAATCACAACAATTTTTCTACCTTTCTTAAAACCTCAATAAACAATGTTTTACAAGTTTCTAGGTTCGAAAATAGAAAATAGTAGTAATAACAAATACCTTGAATCTAAGACTTGACTAAGATAATTTGCTCTCCTCAGTTTACATGGTGTTAGTTATAACTCACACTTACATGACATGGAAAAAAGAGATTTTTTTTTTCTCTTGACACAGAGACAACATTAAAAGAATGTATAGTTGATCATTAGTTACCTTAGAGAATTAACCAGTTTCAAATCTGGTTCTTTGTCCTATAAACTCAGAAACTAAATATGATTTCAGACAAAATAAATCCACATCAAGAGCAGAAACATTTACTGAGAGTATGAGAATGACAAATTTTTATTCATTTCAAATAAAAAAGAAGACAAATTACATGTAACAATGTATTTTTTAATGTTAGCATAAACGATGGCATTTTTCTCCAATCACAAGTAGCCAAGTGATTTCAGTAGGATCTTTAAAAAAACTGTGTGGCCAGAACAACAACTTTTAACTTTTTAACATTTTTAACTTTTAATTGTATCAAGATTAGATAGTTTGATGTATATCTCTAGGCCTAAAGAAAAGCCATTGTCAATGAGAACTGAATATTTCAGTTCTTTTAGTTAAGAAGTTAGGTCCCCTAGGGACAATTGGATGGTTCAATTGGTTAAGCTAAGCATCTGACTCTTGGATTGGCTCAGGTCATAACTTCAGGGCTGTGCAATCCAGCCTCCTGTTGGGCTCTGCTCTCAACATGGAGTCTGCTTAGGTTTCTCTCTTTCCCTCTCCTTCTGCCCCTCCTCTCTCTTTCTCTAAAAATAAATTACTTCTCCCAGTGTATTAGCCATAGTTTTGAATATTGTATTAGCTATCCTTAGCTGCAATAACGCTACATACAAATATGCTATAATCTCAGTGACTGCTAACAATTTATACTTTTTTCCGATATTGAATCTGCAGATAACTCTAGAATTCTGCTCCAGGCAATGGGTTGGATTTAGTTCTGTCAGCCAGCCTTCTCACTCAGGACTCAATCTGACAGGACATAGGCTGCCAAAGATAGATGGAAGGAATAAAAGAAACTAAGCCCACCATCAGCAGGGTTGGGAAGAACCTTCTCCCATGCAGGAAGGAAAAGGAGAGTGGATATGAGCTCTACAAGAATAGAATCCACTGCAGATGCACATTGCCTATGTGAATTTCTTTCTTTCTGTATTTAATGACTAATTACTAAATTTCTAATGGGCTATTCTTTTACTTTTTTTTGTTGTTGTTGTTAGTCTATCCAATCCTACAGGCATGGTAACCATTTTAGTTCCTTAATGGGATTTCATTTACTCCCTTGATGGAATTTATGTCATTTAAACTTATTCTGCTCAAGTTAGTTCTTAGTTTGTTCATGCCTCAGTATAGAACCTAAGAAATAGTAAATAAAACATGATTCAGATGTTATACTTTGAAAAATAAATAGATTTGCTTATACTAAGTGAAGACAAAGTTAAATTCAGCCAAAAATAGTTTAAAAAATAGAATGTTCTGTCCTGAGATAATAAAATTAGATGAAAGGTAAAGAAGAAACAAAACACAAGTTAGACATCATAATTTTTATTATAAGCAACCTAATGGATCCTAATGTCCATGGCCTTGGCTTTGATGAATAACATTGTGCTCTGACAAATTGTGTCCTCTGTGCAGTTAATCATGAAGATATTACCCTTGGCCTTTTTTTAAATTTAATTTAATTTTTTCAGTGTTCCAAGATTCATTGTTTACGTACCACAACCCATACTCCATGCAATACATGCCCTCCTCAATAACCACCACCAGCCTCACCCAACCCCCCACCCCCTTCCCTCTAAAACCTTCAGTTTGTGTCTCAGAGTCCACAGTCTCTTATGGTTCATCTCCCCCTCCAATTGCCCCCAATTCATTTTTCCTTTCCTTCTCCTAATGTCCTCCATGTTGTTCCTTATGTTCCACAAATAACTGAAACCATATGATAATTGACTTTCTCTGCTTGACTTATTTCACTCAGCATAATCTCCTCCAGTCCTGTCCATGTGGATACAAAAGTTGGGTATTCATCCTTTCTGATGGCTGAGTAATATTCCATTGTATATATGGGCCACATCTTTATCCACTCCTCTGTTGAAGGGCATCTTGGACCTTTCCACAGTTTGGCGATTATGGACATTGCTGCTATGAATATTGGGGTACAGATGGTCCTTTTTTTCACTACATCTGTATCTTTGGAGCAAATACCCACTAGTGTAATTGCAGGGTCATAGGGTAGCTCTATTTTTAATTTTTTGAGGAATCTCCACACTTGCCTCCCTCTCTCAATTTCTCTAAGCAGTGATTCTGGAATTATTTTTGAATAGTGAACCTGCAACTCTTGACCTTGATGAAGTTTTCCTGTATCACATTAAATTTTCATTGCCATTAAATTGCTATCACTATACATCATTAAATTAGTGGAAACTACAACTCAATAAGGTTGTATAGTATATTTTAACAAGATTGGACACTTGGAATGCACAAATCCTCTTCTATGTTTCCTGCTTTGACTTTAGTCCCATATTTCCAGATGCCTGATGATTATCTTCATTGGATGACCAAGCAACACTTCAAAGTCATAGTCAAAGTAAATCTGTCAAAATTTCTTTTAGTTTGCTTCTGTTTTATTCTTGTATCTATTTTGCATCCTCATTTTCTCGATACAATGAATGGGTTAAACAGCATGTTACCTGGAACTAAAATTTTCTCAACAGGGATATAAAACTAAGTTTATTATCCAGAACTCAGCAGAAAGAGATAAAGAGGAAGAAAAGAAAATGTATCACAAGACATACATACAGATGATAAATAAAAATTTTTTAACATACTATAGAATTAAAAGTGAGTGAGAGAGAAGAAAACAATATTCTAAGAGATAACAGAAATTTATATCAAATTTATAAAAGAAACAAAGTCAAAAGAAAACTAAATCCCCAAGCAAGATAAATGAAATTAAATCCACACCTACCAATCTCATAGGGGGACTGTGGCACTCCAAGCATGAAAGATAAGTTTCAATGTTTTGATATATATTCTTTAATTGATTCCAAAAGCGGTATGATATTTAAGAAACAGCAAATGGATAACCATACTAAATTAAAGAGACATCCATCAAACAGATAGCTCTTTGTATTGATGCTCTGATAGAAGTTGATATATTCTTAATCTGCCTTGTGGAAAATTATATTTGCTGGAAAATTGAAAATGGAAAGAGGGTAATTCCTCTACAAGGCACAACATTCATTATCAATTAACAAGTAGTTTCTAACAAGAAATAAAAGAAAAATTTACGATGAAGGAGCATTAATAATACCCAGAAAGAAAACTGTGAGAAGCCCAGCATATATTCTAGGTTTAAGAAAGGGAAAATATAGTTACGAAACTAAAATAAAAAAATTAATGATGATACAAAAAACTATAAAGCTCCTCAAAATCATATTCTGAAAATATAATTCTGAGTAGGGAAATAAGAAAAAGAATTATTTCATGATATTATCATATCTAACATAAAGCTTTGGAACAAATACATATGTAAAAGTTAAGATAGAAAAGATAGTGTAATTAATGAAAAAGAATACCGTAACACGGTGAAAACTATACTTGCAATAGTATAAAAATACTACTTGCAAAAATGCAAAGGATGGGAAGAGATTTTCTTGGCTTTAGGGGAAAAAAAAAAAGAAGAGCAATGCAATCTAGGGTCTGCTGCTTGGAATAGATGGAAAAATGTTAATAGAATATAGAGCAGAAAGCCCTCAAACCTATTTTATGTCCTTCTCTTTTGTTCCTGTCAATTATATTAACTTAAAAAGTGATATATCAGAATCGATAAGAAAAAATATTCAAGGGCATTTGAGAAAAATTTAAAAACAAACTAACTTTCTAAATCTATCTAACACAAACAGCTCTGACCACTTGTCCCTTAGTGCACTGAAAGATCTTGTAGATAATATTAAGCCAATGTCATCTGCATGGTAGGAATTATGTGATACTATTGAGGTGTTTCAGTTGGAAAACAATAAACTGAATTTCCTCCGAAAAGAAGATTTGTGGACACTTAGAGAAATGAAAATCACATTCTAAATGTCTAATAATGGGAAATTGTTGGAACAATCATAGATTGCATTTAACAAGAAAGATAGTAGTTAAACCATGCTCTATTTAGATTATTTTTAGATTTTAGATTACAGATTATTTTCACCTGGAAAGTTGAATTGGTTTAAAGGTAATAGAAACAACTGAAGCCATAAAATTTTGAAAATGATGGAAGGGATGGAAGAAAGTTAGCTAGGAAAAAGAAATATTTAAAAGATAAATGGAAAACTGAATTAGAAATATTTGACATGATTCTGTCAAGAAAGAAAACAAGTACAATAATTCCAGGTAAGTGAAGTCTAGTGATTTACCTTTCAGGGTGGAACAAAATATTCTTGAAAAGAATTAGAGCTGAGGTTGTATTGGAGATATATAGAGGATGCAAGATATATTGAAATGTTAGAACTTGTGATCTTAAGGATTTAGTCCACATATGATGTTAACAGAAGGATGGATTGTGTGCTAATGACTACCATTATTGTGCTAACATATGCAAAATGGTAAGAGGATAGTAAAATAAGCTTATTTTAGCTACTATCTGCATCTTCAGTATCACTATAAAATGCTTTACTCAGTTTTGAAATCACTTAGCAAGACCTAATAGTTTGAATCATTTAAAACTGGACAGATTCTTAGGAAATATACTGTAGAGAATAGTTGTGCATGCCCAAGTGATGTCCCAGTTGACTCAATAGGTCTTACCTGACCATAATTTCTTAAGAGCTGTAAGGTAATACTTAGGACAATTAGACTATATAGTAAATTGTTCTATGTATCTATTATAGGGATTATGTTGCCAAATGCAGTACATTTTCTTGTATTTTACCTGTAAATCTCCATAATTAACATTTTATGCTTTATAGCAGATATATCTCATTTATTTTCTAATTCACAGTATTTAACAGCAACATAATTACCTCATTTTTCTATAAAAGAACACAGGACACATTTCTTTAGAAAAGGTTCTCTTTTAATGAGTGGATAAATCTATTTAATAGCAAGTATATTTTTTAACATTAAAAGAAAATACTGGTCAGTTATCATGCCAAACATATGGAATGGTTTTATTATCCTGGCCTCCTGTCCTACTCTAAACACAAAGCTATAAAAAAAATGTTAAAAGAGAATATATAAAAGAAACATGGTAAGTTCAGGATAAACATAAAACAATATGTAGATATATAGGTATGATGGGTTCTGAATCAGAAAGGAAGCAGAAGAGGTTTTACTTCTTTGGGGTGACAGGGTTTTACAGCATCCTTTGAAAGACAGGAACATGCTGCTGGGTCCTTGGAATCCGAAACTCAGAAACTGAGAGAGTACTTTCTCTCTCTCTCCCTCTTTCTCTCTCATCTTGTTCTTCAAAGAGGTTGGAAAAAAGAGAGAAGAAAAAATCTGATAGACTTTGTCCTGGAGGACATGATTAGATAAACTTATATACCTAATGGTAGGATGGGGTAACTGGGTCATGGGCATTAGATGAGCATAGATAAATTTACATACCTAAGGAGATGTAATAAAGCAGGCCAAGGAACACAACCAGCTGTAGGCCAACTTGCGTACTAAATATAGAATATAACAATATCGCCAAAGGAAAGGAACTCTCAAGCACTATATAAGATATAATTCTGATCAGAATGGTTAGATAAAGAGATTAGATAAAGGAATGCAGAGAGAGAGAGAGAATAAATAAAAACACAAAATACCTCTCCATTCAGTAGAACCAACAAGTTCAAACTTTGAAATATGTTAGGAAAGATAGCCAAAAAAACACAATTATCAAAATTTGAGTTTATTGCAGATAAAATAATAGTCAAGCAAAAAAAATTACTGAATAAGGGAAAATTAAGACCATGTTGTTATGTAAATAACTTACTCAAAATCCCTAAAATGGGAAAAATATCATCATTGAAGTATGATAAAAGGATTGATGGGATAAATTCTAGGCTGCACACAGAGCGACAATTAATGAATTGGAACTCATCAGGAGTGAAACACAATGAGGAGAACTGACAAATTTATCAGAAAGAACAGTTAAAAGGAGCAGTAAAAAGACATGGGGACAAGAACAGTAAAGTACCTACTAGAATGGCCCAAATCTGGAATTCTGACAACACCAAATGCTGTCAAGGATGTGGAGCAGTAAGAATGCTCCTACATTTCTGGGGTGAAGTAAAATGGTACAACCATGCTGGAAGACAGTTTGGCAGTCTTTTCCAAAGTTAAACAGAGTATTAGCAAAGGATCCAGTAATTGCACTTCTAGGTATTTACTCAACTGACTTGAAAACCCAGGGCCCCCAACTTCCTCCCAAAATCAAACACCTGCATATGAATGTCTACAGCAGTTTTATTCATAATAGCCCAAAACTCAGAGCAATCAAGATGCCTTCAATATGTGAATTAATAAACAAACTGCAGAAGATTCATCTGTTCAATGGAAAATATTTCAATAATAAAAAGATATGAGCCAAGAAAAGATATGGAAGAAGCTTAATTGCACATTACCAAGTGAAAAAAGCAGGTCTGTAAATACTGTATACTCTACTGTTCCAATTATATGATGTCCTACAAAAAGTAAAAATATGAAGACAAATAAAAGGATTAATAGTTGCAGGGGTTCAGAAGGGGATTGGGCTTACTAGAGGAAGTATAAGGGATTTTGGAGGCAGTGAATATGCTCTCTTATGATACTACATTAATTGGACACATGAACTTACACAATTGTCAAAACCCACAGAACTTTATACTACAAAGAATAAACCTTAATGTACACATTTTTTTTTTTTTAGATTTTATTTATTTGACAGCAAGAAACACAGCGAGAGAGGGAACACAAGCAGAGGGAATGGTAGCGGGAGAAGCAGACTTCCTGAAGAGCAGAGAGACCGATGCGGGGGTCGATCCCAGGCCCCTGGGATCTGACCTGGGCCAAAGGCAGA
>CM053603.1:168804322-168837768 GCA_028646535.1 Procyon lotor | reverse complement strand
AGAGGGAGAGTGAAGGGGGGGCAGAGGGAGAGACTCTCAAGCAGGATCCTTGCTGAGGGCAGAGCTCTACAACCCTAAGATCATGACCTGAGCAGAAACCGAGTCAGATTCTTAACTGATGGAGCCACACAGGAGCCCTATCTTCTAATAAATATTAATAAAATTCCTTGAAGACTTCAAGAAGGAAGGAAAGTTATAGTTAAAAGGAGGTGATTGCTGACCACAATTTTCAAATTCACTATTTATAGTCTCTCCTATGCAAAGATATCTAGAAACTGTTCTAATAAGAATGTAGTTTCAGGGAGCCTGGGTGGCTCAGTGGGTTAAAGCCTCTGCCTTTGGCTCAGGTCATGATCTCAGGGTCCTGGGATCTACCCCGACATCTGGCTCTCTGCTCAGCCGGGAGCCTGTTTCCCACCCCCACTTCTGTCTGACCCCTTTGCCTACTTGTGATCTCTCTCCTCTCTGCCAAATAAATAAATAAATAAATAAATAAATAAATAAATAAAATCTTAAAAAAAAAAGAATATAGTTTCATAAGCTTAAGAGTCAAATTAAATCAGTCAAAGCCCTTTTGTCCTTAAGCAAATTTTTCCTGATTCTTTTTAGTATATGCCATATTTTCCATTTTATCATGAAAGAGTACTTTCTCTTTGGTGAAACAGCTCCAAGTTCTTTACAACCCTGTTCTGAACGAAAGATTCACAACAACGGTGTTTCAGTTTTGAAAAGGAAAGAAGACGTTTTTGTTGTTCTTGTTGCTGTTATTATTATTATAACCTAACAGAAACAAGAAGAAAGGAATCTACACATTGATGAAGATAGTAGTACGCAATAAATGAGAATAAGGCGAAGTTACATCAAATCAGGTACTTACTACATCCAGCCTCATTAGCTGGGGAAGCCCCGTGGGGACAGTCAGGTTGGATTCCAGATTGAGAGGCCTGGGCAGAGCATCCTTCCCCCAGGTGAGACTTCCAATTGACCATCCCCATCAGGGCCACATTTATAAGGCAAATAACAGGGTTTGAAATTAAACATTTGTGTCCCTACATGCAGTTTGAAGCAAGCTGCATTTCTATGTTATCTTGCTTTCATATTTTCAAGGCACCCAGGCTATGTGGGTCTGCCTCCCCTCTCAGATTATGCTGCGGGGGTGGGTGGGGAGCCCTGGAGCAGGAGGGGATGTGAGGCAAGATTTGTAGCTCTTGCATCTAGAAGAGAAAGGCCAGTTCTGACTTGGAGGCCAGACAATATATTTTAAATAACCAAGCTTCCAAGGTTATTTACAGAACAGGAGTCTCACAAACAACGTTTCTTAGCCCGCTTGTATACCTAAAAGCCCAGGTGGTCATTTATTCAGGACAAATAACAGAAACATCTATCCATATAGAACAATCCCTTTTAACACCAAATGGCTTACCAAAGATGTCATAGGAAACCCTCTGGTTCATGGAGCATTATCGAGCCTACTGTGTACTGCAGATTTTCACTCATGTAACTATTTTTATGTCTCAAAATTGCAAAGAACATAAAAATATTTACAGGAAAGAAGATATTTGAAAATGTTTTAATATAAATTGCATTGTTCATCATTAAATTTAATTTCTCATGGGATATGGCCCCATGAGAAAGAATCGCTATGGATACCCAAAAACAGGTTATAGATAATATAATCTGGTTTTAAATTTCCTCCCCTCACTTACATGTGTAATATTAAGATGTTAATTTACTTCTATGAGACTAATTTTCTTCATCTTCAATATGGGAGTAATAACACAGGCCAAATCTTTCCTGCTGTCTGTTTTTCTAAGTTGTCTCACTGGAACACAGTTGTCTTTCACTGCACTTGGGGGACAATGCTGGAGCTGAATAATTGTGACAGAAACCACATGGTACAAAGCCAAAAATACTATCTGGGTCTTTACAGAAAAAAGTTTGTCAATTAAAAAAAAAAATTAAAAAAAAAAAGTTTGCCAATTCCTGGATTGCCAGATTTAATAAAATAATAATAATGAATTAACTGTTCAGTCATAGCTGCTATAAATTTCCTAGCACAGTACCTGACTGTGGTCATTGTCAGTAAAAGGCAATGTGCCATACAAAATTTGTTTGGCCCACACATTCAATGCAAATACTTTAATCAAATAATGCAAAATTGATGAGGATAAGTTGATTAATTTTCTTTCACTCCTTACAAAAATGCAATCCATAAAGTATGGCCTGCATAGATTTTTTTTTTTCTTCCTTCCTTCCTTCCTTCCTGCCTGCCTGTCTTTGTCTTTCTTCCTCCCTCCCTCCCTCCCTCCTTCCTTCCTTCCTTCCCTCCCTCCCTCCCTCCCTCCCTCCCTCCCTCCCTCCCTCCCTCCTTCCCACCTTCCTTCCTTCCTTCCTTCCTTCCTTCCTTCCTTCCTTCCTTCCTTCCTTCCTTCCTTTCTTTCTTTCTTTCTTTCTTCCTTTCTTTCTTTCTTCCTTTCTCTCTTTCTTTCTCTCTTTCTTTCTCTCATTCTTTCTCTCTTTCTTTCTTTCTTTCTTTCTCCTTTCTTTCATGTCTATGTGGTATTCTTCCAAATAATTTAGATTAGTATTTTAAAAAATTATTTAGCGGTGAGATTCTCTGAAAAGGATCTTGGATACCCAATTTACAAAACAAAGTGAAACCTGTCTTCATTTAAGCTCAGGAAGTGTGTTAGTACCTTACCTTTCTCTCCAGATATTTTTATTTCCTCTACTGTAAACTTCGATAAGTTTCGCAAAATGGTCTCAGTTCTAGAGAATAAAGTTTAAAAAAAAATTATATGGGGGTCACCTGGGTGGCTCAGTTGGTTGAGCATCTGCCTTCAGCTCAGGTCATGATCTCAGGGTCCTGGATCAGCCCCACCTTGGGCTCCCCGCTCAGCAGGGAGTATGCTTCTCCCTCTCCCACTGCTCCTCTTTGCCCCACTTGTGAGCGCTTTCTCTCAAATAAATAAATAAAATCTTACAAAAAAAATTTTTAATGAAAAATCATATGGCTTAGACTTATAGAAAGACCATATGTAATTATTTACTTTTGTGTGATAGAAATGGTATATTTAATAATGTTTTCAAGCATTTTAATGTGAGTGTGCCTATGTGTGTGCACATAGGCACAAGAACCTAAGACTAAACAACAAGATAACAGCGCTTCCTCTGAACTGAAACCTCCCTTGCTCTTTAAATCCATATTCCAATTTTTTATATAATAATTTTCATCTATTAAAAATAAGTCTTAAGCTCAAGGAATATAATTATTAACTTATACCATTGGGAGACTTTGTAAAAGAAATTTTGCTCTTTTTCTCTCCAAGTCTGAGGAACATAAGTAGAAAGTAACTTGAACACTATTGCACAATGTTTTATTAAAACAATAAATCCATAATCTCATTTATGATATTTTATTTTTTATGTTGATTTATTAGCTTTATATAATTATATTAGGGTTTATTTACTGGGAAACCATGAAGAATTTCAATAAATAACTGAAATTGCCCCACCAATATTTTTTGCTTTTTTAGTCAGATATGAATACTGTAGCTTTTGGAGAAAATAACACTTTGCATTCTGGATAAAGAGCAGTAGTCACGTAGGTAATGTCTGGATCAGAGTAGGATATACAGAGAGGTAGCTTAATATATCACAAACAATACTGAGTACGAAGCATGACAGTGCTTTCAACTCAGAATTCTGTTATTGATGTCCCAGCAATGTTAGCATGAGTATCAGTTATAATTTCATGTGAACCATATTTCTTCAGGCATTTTAACTGTGGGATTTTGTTTTTTATGTCTAGTCAAAGCCAGGTCTATGCAATGTACATAAACTTATATCAACTATGATTTAAGTTTTAGTGACTAATCCAAAATACTTTTCCAAGAACAAATTATTTTATTTATTTTGCTGAAATAGATACAGCTATTTTATTGTTTGGTACACACTGCTTATTTTATGTGATATGTTTCTATGTGCTATATTTATTTATATAACATTCAATCTTCATGCTCTTAATTAAAATTCCTCTGAATTAATTAAAGAAAGCATGGTAAGGGGCGTCTGGGTGGCTCGGCCAGCTAAGTGACTGCCTTCTGCTCAGGTCCTGATTCCAGGGTCCTGGGATCGAGTCCCACATCGGACTCTGCTCTGTGGAGAGCCTGCTTCTCCCTCCCTCTGCTGTTCCCCCTGTTTGTGCTCTCTTGCCTGTGCTCTCTCTCTCAAATAAATAAATACAATCTTAAAAAAAAAAAAAGCATGGTAAGATTCTTGGCAACTTATATGAAATGGTTATATATTATAGTGCCCAGCACAGTGTCTAATGCATATAGATATGTTTTTTTAATGCTCTATCCTCCTTAATCCTTAACTTTGATTCATATTTTTAGAGTATTCTATGAAAAAAAATGTTAGTGTGACAATATTGTCCCTTTTGTCTCATAGGTAAAACTAGCTATTCCCTACAATAATCTCATTTATACCTAGGGTTTTAGCTGCCATTTTGAGGCTGATAACAACCATATTTTAAATTCAGGTTATATATCTTTTATTCATTTATAATTTACATATACATATTCGGGGCTTTGCACAATGCTGAGCAGATAAGATGGTGGTCAACAAGGAAAACTCATTCCCTGTTCATTACTTTCATTTGGAGATTTTAGAGAATAAACTAGCAGAAGCAGGATTTTAGCTTTGGAAAAGGTATGGTGGAGATGTTAATCAGACCTCTAACTGAAAATATTAAGCCCCTCATTTGGTAGCACTGAGCTTAATTCCACTTGGCTCGTCCATTGCCACCATAGGTGGAGTGTAGTCAAACCTAAACCTGGTATTGCTGATCCAATCTTATGCTTTTCCCTAACAGCTTTAGAGAATGACACCCCACTCCTTTCAGTCAACTGAGAAGCTTGGGTGTCATCCCTGTTTCCTCCACTTGCCACAATCTAATCAGCTTCATAGCTCTAGTAATTCTAACTTCTTAAGGTTTTTGCACTTGCCTCCCTGCCACATGCATCTGGAACCTGGGGCACAAAACAGATTACAAACTGGCTTCACTGCTTTCTTTATTAGGCTCTTCAAAGGCCCTTCCCTCGATGCAGATTTAGGCAGGCCATTTGACTACATAAACCATGAAAAATCACTATTTTGTATACCAACTACAAACCCCATGGAATGGAATAAAATTCCTTGGTTTTATAGAAAACTTCATGCTTCAGCCATACTAAAGTTATTTTAATTTACTAAACTTCTGGATACTATCTAAACTTATTTAGGCTGTTTTCTTTGCCTTGAATATCCTGTTTGTAGTCTTCACTTTTCTAATTCAAGTATCAGACCCTCATTGATTTCTTTCCTACATCCTATTGGTCAGATTAGCAGTTGTGAACCTACCTTCCTTACAACACACTTGTTTCAGTTTGCTGTTTTCTGGTTGCAAGTGTTAGTGACTAATGGGTCATGTTATTGTGCATGTGCAGTGGTAAATAAGGAGGAAGCAGTTCTTATACATATTTTGGGACATGAGTCACAGAGAACGAGATCTCATGGAGATTAGTAGAGTAGTGAATTTTGGCTTCCAGTTGATTGTGGCCAGCTTCAGCCGGATTCTACAACTCTTCATTCTCCCATGGCTTGTATGGCTTAACCATATTCTCAATCCTTCTTTCTTTTTGTAACTTAACTTACTCTTAGTGTGAGCACCTTACTCCATACCACTTTCCCCATGTGCCTTTAATTTGTACTTTATTCATCATGGCCTTCCAGCACCATGGTTTTCTCATGGTGTCTCTTCTATACTTCCCATAATTCACTACCATAATATGTCTCTTTGTTTAACATTTGAAGGGAATTGTGAATGATTCAGTCAGTCTTTTTATATTCAGGCCACAGAGTCCACCTAGATCTACACATTGATTGCTCTTTATTGCCAACCCTGATGTAGAACCATACATTAAAAATTGTGACTATCTAGGCAGAAAGAACAAGGGCTCCAAAAGTTTCATTAGGAAAGTATATGAATGAGACTGAGATTAATTGAACCCATTTCAATCTTTAACTATTATGGTATGAACTTTACCTTTTCTAATTATTATTATACTTCTACATACACTGATCTAACTATCTTGTATTCTGCCAAGACATTCATATCTTCCATTCATGAGATAATTCTCTGCCCCCACAAAAATAAACCAGAAATAAATTAACCAGATATAAATTAACACAGATGTTAAAGTGTTTATTAGTGTTAGGAGCCTAAAATTCTCCAAGAGATTCACCATTTTCACAGTTCACCCATATTTAGACAGATTTTTAGTTACTTTGGGAGCCTTTGAAACAAACAACACATGTGAACACCAACAGCACACACACATAATAATTGGGGAAGAGCAGCAAGAGTGCTGTAGCAGAACCCATTTAGGAAAGGAGAGAAAGAGACATCCAGAAAAACCTTAGAGAACTTGACTGCCACTAAAGCAACAATTGGTCAAGATCAAGTACCTAATAGATCAGCTAATTATATGGGCTTTCCCTCCTTTTCCTTTCTTCCTTCTTCCACCCACTCTTTCTGTTTTATGATAGACTGAATACCTTGGATAACACATCTGACTCTTTGGGATTCCACATAGTGGAGGAGTTCCTCTATGAGACAGTATTTCTCATAGGATGAGCAATGGGTCAGTTTGGTTTGATTGTGCCAGTGCTACACATTAAGGGCCATCTAATTTAACTAGGTTTGACTTTATAAATTCTTCAGAGTGAGTCAGAACATTCTGACCAGGAGTATAGTCTACCTAGCTAATCATTTCACTAATCATATCTGATAACCCTTCTTTTGCTGTGAAGCTGTCCTGTCCAATCCATTCACATTTACCTATCCTTGACTTCAAAATGGCAACACCACTCAGGATTCTACTATAGAGCAGAGTAGTTTTCCAATTTTCAGGGGCATAATTGTCTTTTTCATTCTAACTGAAGAAGTTTCCAGAAGCTTCTTCACCACTGGGAGGCAAATTTTTCATCCATTCTTAGTGAAAATTCCTGATTAAGAAAATCTATGTGGGTGAAACCTTTCATTGCAGTACAATGGAATAGTTGTTATCTTCATGGACCATACACTCTTGGTAATGTATCTGCCTTCTGATTTGATCCCTGTGATTATGAATGTGAGGGTCTGGGTTAAATGATATATAATCTGGCCTTTGAGGAAACTAGCCATGTGGGAGAACAGGGTGGGAAAGAGGCAATAAATTAGTGGTTTCCCTTAGAAGGTGACATGGATAGACAAGAGATAAAGAATGCAATGTCCAGTTTGACTATGAAGTTTATATTTAAAAATCTGTTATATTATATTTGCATTCTTTTCAAGATCCTAGTTCGTGTCTCACTCACAACGCTTTTAGTGTTAAATACAGGAATAATAAAGAAGAAAGGACAGCTATATTATATTCTTCATAATAACCATGATAATGTTAGGAAATGATTGTCATAAATACAACAATGTGGAAATAACTTTACAAGTTTATATAGGTGTTTACAAGTGTATTTTTAAGTGTACTTTGTAAAATCAGAAAATTTTTTCCAAGTTTTCAGACACTGAATTCAGGAACTATCTACAAAGGAAAAAATATATATATATATATTTGTAAAGCAAAATTTAATTAAGTAATTAAGTCTGTCCTATTATATATTTGATCAAATGACTTGTGTTCTGGTCTGCCTATTAAGCATAAAAACAATATTTTTGAAAAAAGTATTGATATCTAGGGACACTAGGTGGCTCAGTCAGTTAAGCGTCTGCCTTCAGGTCAGGTCATGATCCCAGGGTCCTAAGAATGAGTCCCACAACCGGCTCCCTACTCAGCGGGGGGCCTGCTTCTCCCTCTGTCCCTCACTGTGCTTGTACTTTGTCTCTCTCTGACAAATAAATAAAGTCATTAAAAAAAAGTGTTGAGTGCCTGGGTGGCTCAGTCAGTTAAGCATGTGACTTCAGCACAGGTTATGATTCCAGGGTCCTGGGATTAAGCCCCATGTCGGGCTCTCTGCTCAGCAGGGAGTCTGCTTCTCCCTCTCCCTACTGCTCCCCCTGCTTATACTCTCTCTCTCTCTCCCTGTGTCAAATGAATAAAGTCTTAAAAAAATATATTGAGATCTAATCAGCACCCTGTTTTGTACTGCTCTTGTAAATATAGCATATGTGAATACTGTTTTAAAAATAGTGACACTGATAAGAAATGGATCATAATTTGGGAATACTTCCAGCCAGTTCATACTCCACTTTAAAACATTTTGTTTGTCTTATGAGAATGTTATGAGAATGTTAATGTTTTGTTTTTTTGTTTTTGTTTGTTTTTATGATGAGGATATTGTAGCATGAAATGGTTGGGAGATAATTAGAGTCAAATGTTAAGGAAGGTTAGTAACATTTATTTAGTATAGATATATGGGATGTGAAAAATAATGGGATCAGACATAAGAAATAAAGGTAAATTTCTTAAATGCACAAAATGTTACATATTATTTTTGCTTTTGTTGCTTCCCAGTATATGGGCTTCTTTACATGGATAAAAGGAGCCATGGAATACTAACCATAATAATGGAGAAACAATTTTCATTAATTATTTGCATAAAGAATGGAAATCTGTCAAAAATTAATATTCATGCAATCACCGTGGTGGACATGAGATTGGAATCCTGGCACACAGATAGAAATTATAGAGATGAAAGATGCACTCCTCTTCTAGGAGAGGACACGAACAGCTTGAACTTGCCGCTTAGTTTTTGCAGACAATGGCCTTCCACTGAAAGTTAGCACTAAATATTTCTTCTGATGCAGAACCCTGATAGTCCAAAGATAGCTAATTTTGGTAATGAGCACTAACTATCCTGAAGCCTGACAGAGACATTTGTCATCATCCCTTGACCTGCTCCATTGCTCAGTGTGCAGGGAAAGTGTATTAAGGGATTCAGTGCATGGGCTGTTTGCTGCCAGATGTGCCTGTGAATGTACCACTGAGATTAAACATTTTCAGAAAGACTTGAAAAGGTAGAAACACTTGTCCCCCTACATGGAATTTGAGATTAATCCATCTAAACTATTATACTGAAAATATTTTAGATCATTATGTATCTTATTTTAAATTTCCTTATGTTTAATGCAAACCTGGGATAGCTTACAATTCAACATAGAAAGATCAGTCTATAGATAATATGAGGTTTCTATCTCAGTGCCTTTAGACATTAGAAAAAATGTGCATATGCTGCATGTTTTTTAAATCAGGCTATCAAGATTCCATATATACATGAAATCTCTAGAGAAAAATAAGGTAAATATGCTTTTGGAGGATATTATATTTAATTGATGGTAGAATTCCCTTTTTGCTTATTAACTCCTGTTATCCTAATATAGAAAGTTTTTTTTTTCATCCTTGTCCTAACATCTTAATGAATATAGTTTTTGGATTGGAAGAACTTACTGTTAATTTATTTTGGAAATACTTTTTGTATTTTCATCCAAAATATTACAAGAATGGAAACTTCTAAAGAATTTAGACATGATTTGCTTTTAAATCCTCTATATGAATTAATACGTGCATCAACTTAGATTCATGCAATGTATCTAAACCTTAGGTAATATCTACCATTTTAAAAATGACTTTTAGGTGAGATAAAATATTATTGTTTTATGGAAGATAATTGATGGAAGAATTATTTCATTCTATGTCTTGTGACCTAACTTAAATATTTAATAGCAAGCTAGAAAAAGAAAAGGAAGAATGCCTCTTATTTGTTAAAAAGTGGTGTCCTAGGAAAGTGAAATAAAGTGTTAGAAAAGACGATATGGCCATATGGAAATATTTTGGCTGCTTTTCTTAGCCTGAACTCTGTGATATTTTATTTTTTATTTATTTATTTTTTATTTGACAGAAAGAGAGAGAGAGAGAGATCACAAGTAGGCAGAGAGGCAGGCAGAGAGAGAGGGAGAAGCAGGCTCCCCACTGAGCAGAGAACCCGATGCGGGGCTCCATCCTAGGACCCTGAGATCATGACCTGAGCCGAAAACAGAGGCTTTAACCCACTGAGCCACCCAGGTTCCCCTGTGATATTTTAAATAACATTTATCCCCTTGGGATAGAGCAAGTAAGAATTAACTAGGGAGTTATTTCCCCACCTATTTCAATTAGGATCAGGATAAACCTGTTACTGAAGTGAAATATATACACTGAAATACATATATATGTATATTTCAAACCACAAAGAGCTAGTTGTAGAGACTGAGAAAACATTTCAGATATCGAGACAAATCTGACGCTTGTTGGACAAGCCAGTGCCCAGAAATTGTCTATGGTGAAAAGAGTTGTTGAGATCTCACTGTCTGTGGATAATGGAATTCCGAAGCACTCCTTGCCTCAAATGGAAATGGCTGCCTCACCAAATTACTACCTTCTTAGTTATAGACTACAAGATGTCATTAATAGTTTGTGAATCTACATCTTTTCAAGCATTTAGGAGAGGCACTGTTATCTATACTTCCATATGATCTCCTGTGTTGTCCCCTGTGTTGTATCAATCAAATGCATGCTCAGCTCATTGAGCCCTATTGACTTACAAATCTAGATTTCACTATGTAGACAATGTAAATGAATATTTGATAATTTTTAGTTGTTTTGGAAATCTAAGTTTTCTTTTGAATAAGGCCCCTAATTAGTAATTCCCATTCATCTCTTGTGGCAAACACACACATCTAATTAAGTAACAGAAATGAAGTCTTTTAAACATGCCAGTTTCTAATTAATTAATTACTTCCAAATTATATTAATTTTTTTCACATTTAATTTTCCAGTTGCCCATGTCAGAAATCTAGAGTGTCTTAAATTAGCACTCCCACGCATTCCAGACGTTTAAAGAAGCATATGTTTTATGGATACTATTTTTTTAAGCCTCTTTTTTTTTGCAATTCCAACTCCCAGGCTTTGGTTAATACCTCTTACTTCTTGTCTGGCCAACTAAAAGAGCTTTTATTTGGTCTTTTGGCCTTTAATGTTGATTCCCTTACAGTAGATTGTTGGTATAGATACCAGAATGAGCTTCCTAAAATGAATATCTAATTATGTTACTTCCTTGAAGGTGAATCAGTGCATACCCCAGACTGGGAGCCACTAGCTTAATGGTTAGCTATTATTTACAAGATAAAATGTGATCTGACATACAAGGCTCTTGAAAATGTGACTCTACTTAGCTTTCTAACCCAATAGGCTGTACCAGAGTGATGTCAAAGTGCTCACAGTTCTTGAACGCATGATGATACTTAACTCTTTGTGTGTCTTTGATCTGTTGTACTTTGAATGTCCTTCACCACTTTTTTCATTGATTGATGTTATTATCCCATTAAGAGTAACTCCCAAGGTATGTATCAGCCTTTCTTTCATGGAGCAATCATGTCACTGCAGTTACCTGCCTTTTCTCACTAAGAGCCTGTGCTGTATCTATTGGCACACGTATTTGTCTCTTTCACTAAGTAATGATTTTCTTTAGGTTAGGGAGAGTGACTCATTCTTCTTTCTATGGACAAGGGTTGTCAACATTTAATGCCTTGTACATAGTAAGAGCTCAATTAGTAATTTACAACCAATGGATGAAAGGAACAATGTGGGGACACCTGGGTAGCTCAGTCGGTTAAGCGTCTGTATTTGGCTTAGGTCATGATCCCAGAGTCCTGGGATCAAGTCCAGCATCATGTTTCTTGCTCAGTGGAGAGCCTGTTTCTCCCTCTGCCTGATGCTCCCCCTGCTTGTGCTCTCTCTCTCTCTGACAAATAAATAAATAAAATATTTTAAAAAATGGAAGAATGTGTTAAATTTTTATTATGTTTTCACAAAATCTATCATTTCTGCAGAAAAAAAGCATTTTATTCCATAATAACTAAATAAGATACTTAGTAAAACTAAGCCATGTTTCAAGTGAAAACTTAGGTAATTGAAGAATGTCATAATAAAAAAAGAATGCCATAATAAAAATTAATTTTAAACAGAAAGATTTCAGTTCTTATCTAAATTAGAATATTCTCTCTGCCTTTTACAATGCTTTCTGACATAATACTCATGAAATAGCTAGATCACTATGTTTTTAAGAGATACATACTTGATGTAATGCAAAAGACTAAACAAATGTGTAAAAGATTAAATAAGTTTGTAAATCAATTATGTTATGATGAATACTATAGATGGGACATTTGTATCTCCTCAAAATTCATACGTTGAAACATAATCTCCCATGGGGTATTTGGAGATGGGGACCTTGGGAAGTGGTTAAGTCATGAATGCAGAACCCTTATGAATAGAATTAGTGTGTTTAGGAAAGAAACTCCAAAAAGCTCTCTTATCCTTCTGCCATGTGAAGATATGATGAAAAGATGACCATCTATGAACCAGGAAGTGGGATCTCATCAGGCACTGAATCTGCTGGTGCCTTGACCTTGTGTTTCCCAGCCTTTGGAACTATGCAAAAACTTCCATTGATTATAGGTGACCCAGTCTATGGTGTTTTGTTATAGCACCATGAATGGATTAAAACAGTATACTGTCCATACAGCTGACAATACAAAAGAAATAAATGAGATGTTATATTTTGACATTGACATGTGCTATAACATGAGACCATAGTGAAAAAATGATTTTTTTCTATCTAATCATGTAAATCTTGTATTTACCTGAATTAAACAAATTATATCAGTTAGCTGAACAGAGACTGCTTCATCTCGTGACCCATAGTGCTCCATTACCATGGCAGTGTGGTCATACTTCAAAGGGTGTAATTTTTGATTTGTTAAAGCAAGTACTCCTGCTTTTTTCTCATGAAATGGTCTTGAATTCAGAGCTCTGATCAAGCATATACTGGGTATGGGTGATATATGTAGCACCAAAGCTAAGATGCTAGATGATTTGTTAATACAACACAGCTTAAAATTCTTGTCATTGGTGTTACTTGAAGGGGCATGACCTCCAAAAGGCTGCTAGGACAATATAATAAATCAAACGGTGACTTCTGAATCATAGTGATTGATCTATTTCAATTGATTTAAAATATTAGGTAATTTTTATATTAGGCTCTAATAGAATTAGATCAACAATGACCAATTTTCAAAGAAAAAGTATATAGGGACAAAACAGACTGTTTTGAGTGTGAAAGTTGAGTAAATGAGGAAACTATGACATTCTCAATCAATACAGGAAATGAAGTTTCTCATGTTCTGGGACAGAGGCAAACAAGAAAAGGAAAACTAAAAATGAAATGAAAATAAAGATTTTTGTCTTATCACTCAGGATGTGATGAGGATCAAATTGCATAAGACAAAAAAAGTTTTGAAATGATAAAAAATCAAGTGCAAGAACTTTTAAAATAATGAAAACAAGTAGCAGTGAATAAAGCAGAACTTCATTTTTCTTTCACTCATACTTAGTAATTTTTAAAGATTTTGATAGAATTTCTTAGTAATGATACTCACTAAAGTGTATATATTTACTTATCTTTGTTTTTTTTTTTTTTTTAAAGATTTTATTTATTTGACAGTGAGAAACACAGTGAGAGAGGGAACACAAGCAGAGGGAATGGGTGCGGGAGAAGCAGGCTCCCTGCTGAACAGATAGCCCGATGTGGGGCTCGATCCCAGGACCCTGGGATCATGACCTGAGCCGAAGGCAGACGCTTAACGACTGAGCCACCCAGGCGCCCCTACTTATCTTTGTTTCAATCTTAAAGAATTTGAGGTTTCACTAGTAGCTAGTTTGTAATCTGCTAATAGTCACATGTTTCTTAAGATAAACTAAGTTTTCAGCTAGACATTCATTGATGCTATTGAATGTTCAAGTGTTTCTAGACTAAATACTTTTTCCAACCCTTGGCTGGAGAGCTGTTCATTCTAAAGATTTATTTGTTTGGCTTCTCTAAAAACAACATGAAATTCTTTTAGCTAGTGACTTTCCATCTTTGTTCCTTGGAGGTTGCCAATGGTGTCAGGAAAACTATGGAGAACTTAGACCATTAACCTCCCCTTTCACACTTAAAGTAGACACATTCCAAGTTATTCTTTTTATTTGCCTTTCTTACAAGATTTGTGAAAACTTTTCCATGCTGTCTATAAGTTTGAAATTTAACACTCTGAGGCAGAGAACACAGAATGGCATGCAAGAGGCAAATTACAAACATGGTAGTTTTATTTTGTTTTACCTGTTTTTTTAATATTGTCAATTTAGACAGAAAAAGGCTGCATTTCTAACTTCTTAAGAAAGGAAGGAAGGAAGGAAGGAAGGAAGGAAGGAAGGAAGGAAGGAAGCAAGCAAACAAGCAAGCAAGCAAACCATACGTGGCTTGCATTCTCATAATGCAATAACCTATGGGAGCAAAGTAACCACTGTAAAGTAAACCAGATTAGAAGGAATTTGCATTCTAAAGCACTCCCCACACCCACACACATAGAAGCACTGCTATCACTTAAAATTCTTCATGGCCTGCCAGCCCCACTTACTTGTGTCACTTATTAATCTCCTGTATGCAACTGAATTTGATCATTGCTAGGTTATTATCTTCTCAATGAACAGTGAATCGACAAATCAAATATATAGACTAAAATAGGAGAATGAGAACAAAATGAATAACTGGGCCTTCTTTTCTCTCCCCCTCTCTCTCTCACTCACACACACACACAATGGATAAGAAACTAGACATAAATTTAAGTATTTAAGATACAATTTTAATAACTAAAGTTAATTTTTAATTTAAACTTCCATTCTTCTTGTGTCACTCAAATTGGTGTCCCTTTCTTTATCCCTACATTTTTCAATAGTTTAGGGAATGATTAGGGTTTCCTAGGGTCTGTTTATCTTTCAAATAATCTGTCCATATGGAAATCCTCTGAGATTTCTGTCACTGATCTGTGTGGATAGCCCCTGATCTATCTGATCCTTTTTCACCTCTGCTGTTCCTTCCAGAAGAAACACTGTTATTTTCACTCCAGGATTTAAGGCCGGAACAATACTGGGTAGATTCTTTGTCACTCGGGGCCACAGGCAAGGGGTGAGGCCATTGATGGTTCTTATCTTTTTTCTTCTGCATCACAAACATTCCCAGAAGCAAGTGAAAACGGAATGGCTTAAGTGCTTAAACGGGACAGGAAGAGAACCACTGAGAGAAGGGGGAAAAAAAATCCAGCCTCCCAAACAAACAGAACCAACAATCCATAAAATTGCAATGATTAAATCACATGTCATTCTTAACTTCCTTCAGGTAATGTCCCCCTGTGCCAGGTGCCAAATATAGTTACCAAAGCTCTATAATACAAAGGGATAAGTAAACCAACCAGCTGAAAACCTAATTAAATTAAATTCACTGGACCATGAACCATACAAATGTTTAATACCTGTAACAGCCTAGGCAAACATAAAAACTTTGAGTGTAGTGATACAGAAAAAGAGGAGGGGCATAGTTGTTCATAGCTAAAATGAATGGATCTCAAACATGCACAGGGAAGCAACATTAGCAGTATGCAAAAAAGAAAGAGAACCAAGAATATTAAACTTGTTGAGGAGGAATTAGGAAATCTTTTAAATGAAGTTCAGATTGATAATATAATCACTTGGCAAATTAAATTTAAGACATCATCTACCCAATGTCTTAACTTGTAGAACTCTTTCATTGGTTTTGATGTGGTATGTGTGTATGCATGTGCACACACATATGCACATATACTTCATTTAACTGATACATGAATATAATACATTTTCCACCATAGTAGCTTCGATTGTTTAGGTGCATTAATCATATGTGATAATTGGATGTCACATTTACCTAGAGTGAAGTTACTTTCTCATACTGTGCTCTAATACAGACCAATTTCTTTGGAGTAAAGGTAGAGAACTCTGTTGCTGTCTGTGGCTTTGCCACCTTCTCATATATTTTGCTTAAATCTGAAAGCTATCGTTTAAAGATTTATTTATTTATTTGAGAGAGATAGAGGGCACGAATACCCATGTGCACATGAGTGTTGGCAGAGCGAGGGTCAGAGAGAGAGAATCTTCAAGCAGATCCCTGTAGAGCAAGGAACCCACGTGGGGGCTGACCTCACAATCCATGAGATCATGACCTGAGCCTAGCACAAGAGTTGGTTGCTTACTTGACTGAGCCACCCAGGTGCCCCTGAAAACTACTTTTAATTCTTTGTTTTTTGGAGATGATTTCTAATAGATCTTTATGATCTATCAATCAACACTTTCATCAAAGAACTGCAACTCTCCTTTTAAACACCTGCTCTCACCACCATACCTAGGTTAGTACAAATTCTTTTTTAAGGTTTTCCCAAGTTTACTTTTACATTTTCTCCATATAGAGACTACAGGCAAGAATTCCCCAGGAACAAAGTCAGGGACCATGAATTACCTTGGATAAGGTTGTACCAGTGTAGAATAAGAGTCTAGCAGATGGCATAGTCAAAGATTGACTTAAGAGCCAGAGAAGGAAATTGTCACTATTCTTACCTGTGGGATTTGAGAATTTGCCTGGATCAATGACAACCATCTATTTCCTATTCTTTTCCTTTTCTTTCTTTTTTCTTTTTTTTTTCCCCAAATGGGAGTTTTAATTCTGGATTTCCAGTTCAATTTCTCTTATTATATATCTGATGTCCCTGGATATGATAACTTGAATTTTGGTTTCTTAGTTGTCAGTTTGCAAGGAAATTACAGACTTGAAAAAATGGCTGACTTTGAATTTGAAGCTAGAAGTGAGACTGGAGGGGTCTCTTTGGGTTGCCTCTTGTGAGGAGGGATGATTGGGTTTTATCTGTGGGAGGCAGGACATGAAGGGCAAGCTTAAAGCCCTTACATTAATATAAATATCCCAACAAGTATACACAGCAAACTGATCCCACAATGTCTTGTCTTAGAGGCCTTATTACTGGTGCTTTTTTTATTCCCCCATCAGCATAATGAAGAATATAATGATATCTTTTTATAGCTTTGTAGAGAGGATTATGTGAGATAATTTACAAGGAATATGACAATGTGTGATATATATGTGTTAGTTATTATTTTGTGATTATTATTGTCATTATTATAGTTATTCTTGTTCCTAGCAGACCCGGGCCCCATGGTGCAGCTCTGAAGGATGCCTTCTCAAGACTTAATACTCTTCCCTATCTCTCCTTTAGTCTCTGCAGTCTTGTTTCAAACACCTTGGAATCCCTGGGCACATACAACTCCTTGTATGTGATGATGGATGCAGTATAATTTAGAGACTTGCTGCTGCTGTTATTCCCTTAAAATTTTTTGTATTTCTATCAGAAGCCTTCTGGCCACTTATAGTAATTGTTTACCTCCCCCATGTATTTAATGGAAGCCCCAAGACGACACAACAATTTTTTCCATAATTTCCTTGTTTCTTACTTCCATTTATTATTCCACCTTTTTCAGGCTTTTTCTTACAAATTCAGTCTCCAAATACTTTGGAGTATTTTGACCTTACCTCCATTCTAAAGATGAACGCATGTATTTTATCAGCAAAATAAAAGCCATTAGGAAGGAAATACTTCAGTTTCCTGCTGTTGAATCTACAAACCTACTTGTATTCATTCCTGTTTTTCTACATTCCTTCCTCTTATAAAGATGAGATGTTTTTTGACTCTTCTAAAACTCTTTCTTCTACATAATCTCTGCATCCCATGATGGCTTAGTCTGCTCAAGCTGCTATTACAGAATATCAGAGATTGCGTAGCTTATGAATAACAGAAATTTCTTTCTCATGTTTCTAGAGGGTGCAGATCTAAGATCAGAGTGCCCGCATGGCTGGGTTCTGATGAAAGCCCCTTTCCAAGCTGCAGATTTGGCTGAAAGAAAGCTAGTAACTCTGGCCTCTTCTTGTAAGTCACTAATCCCATTCAAGAGAGATCCTTCATGACCTAATTCCTTTCCAAAGTCCCTGCCTCCAAATACCATCCACACTATGCTCTCCACAATTGTCTCTGCAACAGAAGCCATTTCTATGGGCTCTATCTGAATGCATCACCTCTTTTATCAGTGTGTATAACACATTTGTATTTAGTAGGATATTTTTTTTTTTTTTTGAATTCTATTTATTTGACAGAGAGAAACACAGCGAGAGAGGGAACACAAGCAGAGGGAATGGTAGCGGGAGAAGCAGGCTTCCCGAGGAGCAAGGAGCCCGATGCGGGGCTCAATCCCAGGACCCTGGGATCATGACCTGAGCCAAAGGCAGATGCTTAACGACTGAGCCACCCAGGCGCCCCTGTTTAGTAGGATTCTTAATTATTTACCTCTGAAATGTGATTTTTATAACATCATCATCTAATCCATATTGTTTATCATTGAATGGTCAGCCCATTGCACAATGTGTTAATGAATCTGAAAAAATAAAAGGATAAGTAATAAAAAATAGTCCTCTCTCTATTCATTCTCATTTTTTTCCCTTTCCACATGTATGACACTGTTGAGTCTTCACTCTTATGATAAATCTTTTAGGTTATAGAAATAGTGGAAGATAAATCTCAAAAGACATTAGAATCAAATAGAGTGCTGAATATTAGGGCATGAATCTTAAACTCAATTTGTTAGTAAATGGAGACTGAATGGGCACTTCAAGTAGTCATCACTAAAAAGATACTAGAGACAAGAGCTTTGGTCCCACACTCAGTCTAGTCAATTAAAATGAAATGTCCACCACATTAATGATATTCTTAGTAGAAATGTGTGCGTAGTGCTAATCCCTGAATTATTTAACAGCAGGCACTATGAAATCAGCATGATGGAATATTCTCTGCACTCATTAACTTAGCACATAATGTTAAACAAAAAGGGAAAGGAAGGTAGCTAAAAATGTAGAAGATAAAATCACCATTCAAAGTGACCTTGTTGAATAGAAAAACACATAGAAAAAAATGCAGTCAAGATAAGATGAGGGTAGGCATATCTGAAGAGAAAAATAATTTTCCAATGCAAAAAATACAAGAAATGCAGGGGTGGCAGAAAAATAGCTAAGTGTCATAATAGATAATAAACTAACCATGATCAGTGATGCAGCCCTGAGGAAAGAAAACATAGTGTGGAATTCTTAAGTAGGAGCCATGCACCAAGAAACCATGAGGTAATTCTCATATTCTATTCAGCACTGACTTGTTTTCATAATCAAAATTAATGCTGTTGTGGAAAATGTACAGAGAGTTTAGAAGAAGGCAATGATGTTGGGTTATAAATCAGAAAGAAAAGGCAAAGAAAGACAACATGGAGAGAAGACAAATGGTAATCCAGAAAGAGTGTAGAGCAAGTTTTATATGTAAGCAAGATATGGTCCGGATTTCTAAGAGCTAATAAAACACTAGCAGGAGATACTACAAAGATAAAGATTAAAATTGATTTTTCTTTGAACAACTTAAATAAAATCCCATCTAACTGAGGCTAGACTAAATTGCCTTCAATTTGCTCCTAATCTTCATAGTAATGTGGATGCTATTATTTTAGCATTGATTCTGACAAGCTGCTAAAAAAGCAGTAATCTCCAGGATAGATCTTTATAAAAAGTGCAAATGACAACAGTGTGGACAAAGGCAGATACTGGATAATATGGAGTCAGATATGGCTCAGTGCAACAAGCAACAGCTTTCAAGACCAGACCAGGAAGAAGTAGCTGTATGAATCCATGGTGCGACAGATGCCAGGCAGATCTCATTGACTGCCTTGTCTTTGTTAATTTACTTAGTTACTTTATGTGTAGGTGACATGATCATCTCCAGTTTACAATGCGGACATTAAGGTTTATTAGATGAAGGAGCAGACACACAGACTTAGAAATAAAATGTGTTATTTAACACACTTTAGTGTGGTGCCTGGGTGGCTCAGTGGGTTAAAGCCTCTGCCTTCAGCTCAGGTCATGATCTCGGGGTCCTGGGATTGAGCCCCGCATTGGGCTCTCTGCTCAATGGGAAGCCTGCTTCCCTCCTTCCCCCTTCCCCCACCTGCCTCTCTGCATACTTGTTGTCTCTCTCTCTCTCTGTCAAATAAATAAATAAATAGATAAACTCATGTTTGTCTGAAACTAAAACCCAAGTTCTTTACCACAAACAATATTAAGTTTTAAGTAGTAGTTTATTTTCCTCACTATTCCCCCAGAGTCATGTATATGTTTTTTGTTTGATAAACATTCATTAAAAGATTATTACAGGTAACACATTGGGGGAAATATAAGAAGACAGGTTGGAAAATGCAAATAAATCTATATAAAAAGAAGAATATATTTTTACAAGTTTTGAATTTGGTAGTTATACAGATCTCTTCATTTGGGCATTATATCATATAAAATATCTTAGTGTCAGATTACATTTCCTGTGTGCTAAGAATTTGTGCAGTTTTTACGATTTATAAAACATACCTTTTACAATTATGATAGTGTGTGAATGGTAAAGGAAGGAGGACAAACATTTGTTAATTCTGTGAAACAGAATTTCATTCAGATAATGAAAAGAAAGAGAAAAAAAGGAACAGAAAGAAAGAAAGAAAGAAAGAAAGAAAGAAAGAAAGAAAGAAAGAGAAAGAAAGAAAGAAAGAAAGAAAGAAAGAAAGAAAGAAAGAAAGAAAGAAAGAAAGAAAGAAAGAAGAAAGAAAAGAAACTAAAGAAAGAGGGAGGATGGGAAGGTGACAGGGAGTGAGGAGGGAATGAAGAAAAGTCTCTTAAAATTCGAAGGCAACATATAACTTAAAATAAATTATGTCTTCTCTTTCAAAATAACAAAAACATAAATCTGTTACATCTAAAAATATGTGAGTTCAAAGAAAGCAAAGATGATTGTGAAAATACTACTTTTAACAGAACCTTGCTCATAGAATGTCTTAGATACATTTATTTGTTTCTTTTTTTATTAATATAAAAAGCATGAAAAATCTTATTTTCACTCTTTATAATCTTAGATAAATGGCATGAGAGACCAGGGACAGACTTTAGCCCTGAAAATAATAAAAGTGAAATAATCAGTTATGAGAACTGTACTAGTCAAGGTTCTCCAGAGAAACATGAAAAATAGGAGATACACACACATACACACATATGGAGATGGAGAGGGAGAGGGAGAGATAGGGATTTAAAGAATTGGCTCAGGTGATGATTATGGAGCCATTGTGAGTCCAAAATCTGATGGGAGAGAGAGTTTGGCTTGTTGGAGAGTCAGGAAATAATGACAGGTTTTGTCCACAACCAGTCAGCTATTGAGCCAGGAAGAATCAACATTGCAGGCAAAGCCCAAAGGCAGTCCATAGACTGAATTCCCTCAAGCTCAAGAGAGATCACTTTTTTTGTTCTAGTTAGACCTTTAACTGATTGGAGGCTTAAACTCTTTATTCAAAGTTTACCATTTACATGTAAATCTCATTCAAAAACACCCTCACAGAATAACAGTTGACCAAATGACTGTACAAGGTGGCCCAGCCAAATTGACTCACAAAATTAACTCATCATGGCAGCACCATTTGCTTTTGCTTTTGAAAGAATTATAATTTTCATAGGATATTATCTCCTCCCTTATTCACTTTTAGAAAATATAAAGGGCAGATTTATTCATTTGTGTGTTTATCATTGGAGTAAAGGGCAGATTTATTCATTTGTGTGTTTATCATTGGAGACAAGAACACATTTTTCTGGGTCATCTCAGTTTTTGATATTGTGTCTTCAATATCATCTGATAGAAAGCACAACTTTCTCACAACAAGTTCTCTGTGTTCACACACGGTTCTTCTTTTTCTTTCATTTCTTTTTAAATGGATGTATAGTTGAGGTACAACGTTGTAATAAGTTCAGGTGTGTAGCACAGGTACTACCGATTCCAAGGTTACTGAAATAATTTGAGGCACATGGTGCCTCTAGATTAGAAGTCTGACATCTTATTTTCTTTGTTCCTCCTATCCATCCAGCTCAAATAAAAATCCGAAAGCTAAAGAAATTTAAAGGCATAAATGTAATTGTGATAAAATTAGTAAAGTAACATAGAAATTTTTGAAAGTTTGCCAAAACCTTACTATTTTACACTATGACTTTAGGGACAATTTTGATTTTCTGGGATCAAAATAAAACATAATGAAAAAAAAATCTTGAATAAAAAATATGCAGAAGAATAACCAGATGATAGATGGATATTAAAATGGAAACTTAATACAGAAAGAGAAACTTCATTTTTCTCCATAGTATAAATTTATGGATGATGGGTTTTATTATTCTAAACCATAAATTGATATTCTGGGTTGATTTCTATATAATTTATGTATATTTTTAAAGATTTATTTATTTATTTATTTATTTGAGAGAGAGAGAGTGAGAATGAGTGGGGAGAAGGGGCAGAGGAAGAGGGAGAGACAGAATCTCAAGCAGACTACCCACTGAGCATAGAGCCTAAGGCAAGGTTCCCTTCCCAAGGGAAACTTTTGGCTCAGATCATGATCTGAGCCAAAATCAAGAGTTGGTAACTTAACCGACTGAGCCATCAAGGTGCCCCAGTCTCCTCCATAATTTATACTTTTAAGAGAAACATTTTCTGTTGTAACATTATGATATTTCACTAGTAGTTTCCAAAGGATTTTCTTGATACTCTTTTGAGGACAAAGTTTATAATATTCATAAGAAACTTTACTAATAAATAGTGGTGGACTAAGATTTTTTATAAAATATGTAATAGTTTTTCAACTTGTTATTCTAACCTAATTATTTCATTTAATAAATATTCAGTGATAGTAGACCATCTTCTTATTTCGTGCATTTAAGTGTAATTAACTTAAATGTATTTCCTCTTTCACTGTTTGAAAAGAAACTTGTCATCTCTATGGCAGGCTCAGATGATATGAGAAGTTATCCTTTCAGCTTTAAGATTATAAGAATTCACACAATATAATATTTCAGATTGTGTAAGGGAAAGCTTTTCACACAAAGCAAACTAAAAGAAATATATAGATGTCAGAATTAAGAACCCTCTAAATGAAAGGCATGAAGGACCCAAAACACACTTAACCTTGGAAATTTCAAACTGGATTTTGACCTTCAGCCTGGGTACTAGGATGCTAATGTCCATCCCGGGGGCTGAAAATGACATCAATCCCAGGCCCAGTAGAGAACTGCATTTCCTTCACAAATATATGAAGTGAGTCCCAACTGAAAAATGGAGGTTAGAATACCTTACTCACTAGGACAAGGAATCATCACATAAATTGGCCACCTACTTGAGACAGGGAACAGAAAATGAATTTCCATTAAAATCCAAACCTTATGTCTATGTTCAGGGTGGATGTTGGGTAAAAATCTTGTTTTCTGCGAGGTTGATCAGCTGAGAAGTTAATATACTGCTCTATAATTACAAAACTACATATGTTTCCTACAGTCTACAACAAATATTACTCCAAGTACACAATCCAGACACAGGTAGGTATCGCTCCTAGAGAAAAACAGTGCCCTCTTGAGAAAAGTTCACAATAAAAACCACACACATGCACACATGTATACATATGTAGATAAACAGAAGGAACACAATCACTATGAGAGCTATAGATGTAACAAACAGCAGAATGTACACCTCAAGGATGCATAATGGAGCAATACTAATGGCAATTTAAAGTATGTGCGTCTGAAGTGCTCAAAATGATGGAGGGAAACATGCAATTCATAGAACAAAAACAATATATCATTAAAAAAGGAAGGTAAATTTGAAAAAGAACAACCAGTATAACAATTCTAGAATGACAAAATGTAACCACTAAAATAAAACTGTTAAGTGGCAAGTCCTACCAGTATATTGGTTGTACCAAAAAGAAACTCAGTCAGTTAGAAGATAAATATAAGGACACCTTGGGGAATCTATTACAGAGAGATAATTCTTGAAGCATAGGTGTGAGACAAATTAGGATCCACGCAGAATAGGATAAGAAAGCTCACATACATCTAACAGGAGAGTTGCACTTAGAGGCATCTTAATAAGACTATTGTAGACCTTCAGCATTCAGAGAAAAACAGTAAATTTTACTGTATTAGTTTGCTAGGCTGCATAACAAAGTATCACAGGCTGCATGACTTAAACAACAGAAATTTATTTTTTCACAGTTGTAGAAGCTAGAAGTCTAAGATCAAGGTGTTGACAGAGTTGATTTCATTCTGAGGTCTCTCTCCTTGGACTACAGATGGCCACCTTCTCACCATGTGCTAACATGGCTTTTCCTCTCTGTGCATGCACCCCTGACATCTCTGTATATGCCAAAATTTTCTCTTCTCATAGGGACACCAAAAGGTGTCCCTTTTGATTAGAACCCACACCAATGGCCTCATTTTAAAGCAGTCACCTCTTTAAAGGCTCCAGGTCTGAATGTACTCTCATGCTGTGGTACCTCCTAAGGTGTCTTCACCTTACGGGACTTCAACATAGGGATTTTTTTTGAGGGGGTGGTGGAGCTGGAAATAAATCATACCATAACACTTGCCAAAGAATAAAAATGGATTTTTTTAAATTTTTTTTTTAAAGATTTTATTTATTTATTTGAGAGAGAGAGAAAGTGAGAGCATGAGAGAAGGCCAGAGAGAGAAGCAGACTCCCTATGGAGCTGGGAGCCTGATGCGGAACTTGAGATCCCGGGACTCCAGGATCATGACCTGGGCCAAAGGCAGTTGCTTAACCAATTGAGCCACCCAGGTGCCCTAAAAATGGATTTTTAAAAAGGACTCACAGTCAAGGGTGCCTGGGTGGCTTCTTAGGTGACTTAGGTGACTTCTGCTCAGGTCATGACCTCAGGGTTGTGAGATTGAGCTCCCAGTCAGGCTCTGCACTGAATGTAGAGCCTGCCTAAGATTCTCTCTTCCTCTTCTTCTCCCACTCCTCCCAGCTCACATATGGTGGCTTGGTTGGTTAAGGGTCTGCCTTCAGCTCGTGTCATGATCCGGGAGTCCTGGGATCCAGCCCCACATTGAGGTCCCTGCTCTGTGGAGATCCTGCTTCTCCCTCCCCCTCTGCTGCTCCCTTTGCTTGTGCTTTCTCTCTCTGTGTCAAATAAATAAATAAAATCTTAAAAGAAAAAAAAATCTTAACACCTCTCAAATACAAGTGGAAAATAATATCAATCTTGGAATCTATAGTCGGACATGGCACTTTCAAGGAAAAGAAATAGAATTATTAAGAAATAAAAACAGTTCTTATTCACATAATTTCCTGAAAAATTTACTGGTGGTTCGGTTTTAGAAAGAAAGAAACTAAATTTTGGGGAAAGAAAGATATATGAATATCAACACAGGATTAACAAAAGGATTTCAAACATTTTGGTATATCTAATATTTATTATAAAAGATGATGATATGATGTAGGCAATTAACTTGGAGCTTGTTAGAATGAGGTGGGAAGAATTGCAGAATGATCAAATGGAAGATGGACAGCATTTTTTTTCCTTCATTTAATATACTTGAAGGTATTTTTATTTTGTTTTTTCTATTGTTAAGGAGAAAGAGGTTGTGTGCATTTTAGATTTTAGGTTAAAAAAGGCTTTAGCAATTACATTCATGTAAAAATTAGAGTGTGTACTTTCTAAGCTAGCAGAAAATGAAAAGAAGTTAGAAAAAAATAATAAATTCTGTAAATATAAGTAGGGAAGAAAAAAAAACCAACAAAAAATGTATGGTAAAAAAAAAAAATGTATGGTAATAAAGTTTGAAGTAAGACCATAGCAGGAAAAGAGAAAACATCTTCATGTATAAATTTCATAGATATGAATTTGAATGAATAAAAATTTAAGTAAGATTTATATAAGCTTTAAAATTCACATAGCAGCACATTATATTTTGTTTATTGTGGGTGTATATATAAAATAATATATAGTATGTGTAATATATATTAACATGTATATTGGAAATAAATAATGGAAGCATCTCATACACATTAAATTCTAGGGAAAAAGAGAATGATGAAAGAAAAGATTATGGAGGAATTCAAGGTATCTCTAATTCTGCTCATTATTTTGTAAGGTTATTTTTTAAAAAAATATAGCATAAAATATAAAATAAATTGAAATTGAATATCTAAACTTCTAATTCCTACAATGAATGGTCTGATCCTTCATATTTCAATGAATCAGGTGTTAACTCTGACTTTATTGTTGACTTATTAACACCTATTAATTGTGTACAGTCACGGGTCTATATGCTTTATATGTTTTGATTTAATTCTCACAACCTCTAGGAAAGGAGGTTACTACTATTAAAGCCATTTTAGACTCATGAGTTTAAATAACTTGGCCAAGGTGATACAGCAAATAAATGACAAAACTCAAATTCTAGTTCTGTCTGGCACCAGAACCAATGTTTTATTTTGTTTTGTTTTGTTTTACTGTTTTGTCTTTTTTTTTTTTACTTAGGCTCTGTTGTGTATTTTAAATGTTTTAAAATTGTACGCCAATATATGTAGGAATCAATATTCTCCTCAAAGTAATTGTATCCAGATATTTAAAATGTTTCCTGTAATGTCCCCAAGTTTTAAGAGTATATATATAAACACATTTTTTTTTGTTGTTACCTAAGAGAAGCAAGAGAGTTGAATGTAGTCATAAAAGAGAATGGGAAAAGAAAAATGTGAGATCAGACTTTCTTAAAATTAAAACAGATTCCAGGCAAAAAGGCTATTTCCCAGAGAAATATGGGTGTTGAGAAAAAGAGGTGACTATTCAAACCAGAACAGTAGGACTAAAATGAACATTTTATTTTTTGTTTTAGAGACTTCATTTAATTATTTGACACAGAGAGAGACCACAAGTCAGAAGAGAGGCAGGCAGAGAGGGTTGGGGGAAGTAGGCTCCTTGCTGAGCAGAAAGCCCAAGGTGGGGCTGATCCCAGGACCCTGAGATCATGACTTGAGCTGAAGGACTCTGAGATCATGACCTGACCCCAAGGCAGAGGCTTTAACCCACTGAGCAACCCAGGTGCCCCTAAAATGAATATTTTAAAATAGCAGTTTATCACCTAATAATTGTAATAGTTTCTTAATTCCTTAAAGTCTAAGAACTAGAAGGTAGCAGATCTTTAATATATTTCAAAAACACAGAAAATTTAAAAGACTGTAAAGTGCCTCATTAGTACATCAGATTCTTTGTAATTTATTGTTTTTATTATTATTTTGTTTTAAGTATATTCTATTCAGTAACCAAGATGTCTGTCCATAGGTGAATGAACAAATAATTTGTTTTACACCCACAGAATGGAATATTACAGAGTGCTAAAAAGAGATGAGCCATAAAAAAAGTTTACTCTGCTCACACATACAATTCTTCTAAGTCAATTTCTGTTTTATACCACTAATTTTTTTATTGATAGCAGTAATTATCTTTCCCTATCTTTAAATTTTAAAACCAATGTTTACATGTGTTCAATATGCAAAGCTATCATAAAGCCTGAAGATCAAGATTTCAGACAAAAGTAAAATAACTTCTTATAAAACATTTTCAATATGGCAGGGCTAAGACCATCTTAATATTGCACATGCTACACAGGTCATGCAAATTGAAGGGTTGCTTCATATATATGCCACTTTCTAAGTGAGAACCTCTTTTATGGTTAAAATGACAATAACAGCATAATTGCTACTTCCAGACTTTATATTTGTAAGAGGTTCCACATTTGAAATTGATGTCTAGTAGAACAACTTACAGTTGATTTTCCCTACAGTTTTTGAACCATGATATTGCATTATTTGAGTCTTTTTTTTTGCTTTTTCAAATGCTTTTTTTTGCTACTTGGGTAACACTCTCTCAGGGTTAATAATTTTTATTTTGCAACATAACTTAAAATTCAATTCTGTACATTAAATTAGATGGGATTTTTAGCATCATTTTGAGGAAAAGATGCATCAGCTTTCTCCAAGCAGTTGTAATTATGAGATCATAAAACATGAATACAAAATAAAGCTGACAGAATCCATATAAACTTATATACACAATGTTTATATACCTATGCAAGCTGTTCTAAAAGCAACTTTAACTGGAGGGCAAAAGTTAGATAGAAGAGAAGAGAAAGTCTGAAAAACTCAAAGTCACGCTCAGTAAACATGAATAGATCCATGATGTGTAGAAAGAAATGCTGAGGAATTCCACCCCAATCACTATCCACAAACCTAAATAGAAATGCTATGGCAGAGTCCAATGTAAGAATAGGTAGATCTAAACTTCCTTGCTAATGTGCACCTTTGTAATATTCAGTGTTGCCCTTTCTTTCCAGTCATGTAAGTACTGTTATAAAGAGCATCAAACCCTTAATAAAAGAAAATTTTCTTCTTAAAAAGCTAAAGCTCTGGCAAATATCTTAAACCTGTAACAAGACTGAATAAAACTGCCCATGGTTCAAGTTTTATAGGAAATTACCATCTTCTTTTTTTCTTCTCTTTAAACTTTGTCTTATATCAATTTATGAAGATAAATAATATGTAAATGCTTTGTCATCATTAAATTAAGGTAAACTAGTCAATTGAAAGTGGAAAAAAAGGGAAAAATTGACATTTACCAAATTAAACTTAAAATACTAATCACTAAATAAATTTTCCTCACCCATTTTTACATTTTTAGATATATTTTATTAAAATTAATAATATAACATAGATCATAAAAAAATAGAAGACCATGTAATAAGAAGCTTCTTTCCCTCGGTAACTCTAAAGGCAGTGATTTATAATTATTTTTTGGAAGAAAATAGTTTCTTCTTCAGAAACTTTTAAATAATTCATTAGGAAAGTAATGGAAACCAAATGTCTCAAGTACCATAAAATTATGACAGAATAATATGCATTGTGAAATCATCAATAAAAATGAATAAAAATGTGTCAAAATATCTGTATGGTCTTAGAGTTCCATTCTGTCAGAAACACTTCGTTCTATAAACTTCCAAACTGAACAACTCCAATTAAGTATGCTTTATATTTTGCTTGTTTTTATATTTCAACTGATACAGAGAAGCAAACTAGAGATAAACCCTATCTTCTTAAATCTGTCAATATTAACTAAATAACTGTTAATAACCATGAAGAAAGATATGCTTCTGCTAGTTCATATACAGTCTATCATGACACATAAAATATGTTTAGAAGATTGCTGCACATAATTTTATTTTCCTGAGGCTTTCATATTTCTTTCCTCTGATGGATAGTTTTAGTCATGAATTCCCTTAACAAACTGTCACTCATTCATGTTTCAATAATTAAGAGATAATCAAAGAATGTGACTATATCTTAGTTATAAACCAATGTTTCTTTGTTCTGGGCTGCTGGACTGGGACTTGAATTCTGCAAAATTATTTTTCTCTGTGAACAGGGAGTTCCTACTAGGTACTGGATTTGGAGAACTAGAAGGAAATCAAAAGTTAGGAGTAGACAAAACAATTTACTCCTTTATGCATTCATAAAGTTCTTACCTTTGTCTTAGCAATGCTTTTCTTAGCAGCAATAGAGCAGCAGTTGTTTTCATTATCCATTTTTGTTTGTTTGTTTCCAAGATTACCTAATCATACCAATAACAGCCAGGCAGAAACACTCTCCTGAGAAATTTGAATCCCAAATCCGTGGGCTTCTTCCACAATTTTAGGTTATAAAACCCCAGACTCTTTTCTTTGTTCATCCCTTTCTATTGATAGCAAATACTTTGTTCATTTCATATATTTCCGACAGCTCAATTTTTCCTATTTCTTTGCAGCCATGAAAAACCTGTGTAACCAATTTCCATTATTGAAAAATCTGTGTGGTTTCTGTTTTCTTCATTAATGATATGAAGATGTTTTTTATTAATGGGACTACTAGAGAAATTTTCTCTTCAAGTAGTGACTATAAGAAACCTAAGGAATTTTTTAATATTAAATGTTATTATAAAAAAAGACTGACCTATGGTCAGACAAGATGGTGGAGATTTGTTTCCCATTTCTCTCTACTAAATACAACTATAAGTCCTGGATATAATATAATACGCAGCCAAAGAATAAAGAATGAAAAGATGAACTGGTTGGGAACTCTAGGACCGGAGAGAAAAATATAATGGCAGAGCATCTCATTTACTCAACAGGAGACACAAGTTGATGTTTCCTGAAACCCAACATAGCAACAGAAGTGGCCAAGATAGACCACATTCTACCATCAACATCAAACATTCTAAACCTCATTCTACATCAAACATATTCTGAGGTGCCAATAAGGTACTCTTCATCCCCACAGAATGAGGAAATAACTTTTGCCACCTAGAGACACCTGGAAAAGTCTTTCTACTCCCTCACATATGACCTTAATGGGTGTCCTACTAGTCACAGATAAACCAAGCAGACCAACCAAAACAAAACAAAGTCCTGAAAATTAAGTTGTCATTTGAGTTGCAACCAATATTAGGCAAAGTTTTGTGTGCTAAACCTAAGCAGAATGACTACATGCTACAATAAAATATTTAAATAGGACTAAGAGTGTATTAATAGACAAAATTTTAAATGCACAATTGAAAATCACCTACATATCAAGAACAAGGAAAATCACAATTAGATGGAGAAAAGACAATCAACTGATACAAATACTGAAATGAATCAGATATTGGAATTATCCAACAAGATTTTTAAAAAGCTGTTAGAAAAACTCTTAAAATAATAAATTATAAAATATCTTGAAATAAATAAAAATAAAAAATATGAGCAAAGAAATAAAGGTTATAAAGATAAGCAAACAAATTTTACAACAAACAATATGACAGAAAAAATAAAAACTTGCTATGCAAGCTCAGTAGTAGATAGGATTTGACAGAGGATATAATCAGTGAATTTAAAGACAGAGCAATAGAATTTTTTCAATGTGAATAATATAGGGAAAATGTAGACAGGAAAAAATGAACAGATACTCACAAACCTGTAAGATAATAACAAAGTACCCAACAGTTGTATCATTATCCCTTTCCCCTCTGTAAAGGAAAAGGGGAGTGGGATGGAAAAAGTATTTTAAAAAATGACTGAAAACTTCCCAAATTTGACAACAGATAATATACCTCTAGATTCAAGAAGCTGAGTGAAACCCAACTAGGATAAATCTGAAGAAAATCATACTAAGATGAATCATAATTTAACTTAAAAGAGAAAGATAGAGAAAAAACTTGGAAGCAATCTGACAGAAACAAATGCATTAGTCATGGGGGAATACTAATTTGAATGATCATATATGTTTCACTTGAAATCATGGAGTCAAGAAGAAAATGGTGTAACTTTTTACAAATGTTGCAGAAAGGGTACCATCAACCCCAAATTCTATGCCAAAAAAAAATATTCTTTACAAATGAAGAAGAAATAAAGACAAACTATACATATATTTGTAATAATTATATATTATATGTATATCACCAGCAGACCCTCCTAAAGATTGACTAAAGGGAGTTTGTCAAACAAAAAGGAAATGATAAACCAGTCATGGAACATCAGGAAGGAAAAATGAACAGAAATACGGGCACAATCAATAGATTATTTTACTCATAAGTTTTAAAAATTATATTTGATAATTGAAACAATTATAACATCATTTTATATTTAAAACTTAGGAATGCGAAGGAACCTAAGGGAAGTGGTAAAATGTCAATACCAATAGATTGTAATAAGTTACATATGTATATTGTAATGTCCAGAAAATATCTACCAACTTTGACAAAAAGATACACTGAAACACACTGAAATAAAGATTGCATTCTAAAAAAATGTTCAAGTAAATGATAAGAAAGCAACAAAAAAGAAACAATAATTAAAATACATAAACCAAAAACAAGTAATTAAGGGCAGACTTACGCTCTGATACCAACAACTCCCCTAAATGTAAATGGTACAATAATTAAAAGGCAAGAGATTGGCACAGTATTTTCACGCACACGCACAAACACACACACTATTAACTCTAATTTATTTATGAGAAATTTCAAACTCATTGGCAGAGGTATGTTGAAAGTAAAAGAATGGAATAAGATACATCATTTAAACAGTAGTAAAAAAAAGGGAGAGTGATTATTATTAACATCAGAGAAAGTAGACCTTGGAGCAAAAAATAATTACTAGAGACAAAGAACATAACATGCCAATAAAAATGGATAATCACCAAAGGTCCTAATGTGTAACTATCCTAATGCATGCACTAAAACAGAGCCTCAAAATAAATCAAGCGAAAACTGATGGAAATGAAATGAGCAAACACAAAATTGTAATTGAGAACTTCAACTCCCCACACTCAGTAACTGATAGAAATAGTAGACAGAAAATTAGCAAGGATACAAAAAATCTTAATAATTCCTTATATGTGTGGGCATCAAGTAAGAATACATGGCAGATATACTAAAGACAACTAGAAATTAAAGTGAGAGAATATATGGAATACTTTTAAGATATTGTGAAACTTTTTGGGTTTTTTTTTGTTTCTGAAGGAATATAAAAATTAATACTGCAAAGGCTTAAGCAATGTAGTTTTTTGGAGAATTTTTCTTAATAATGTTTGAGATGAGGGGCGCCTGGGTGGCTCAGTGGTTTAAAGTCTCTGCCTTCGGCTCAGGTCATAATCTCAGGGTCCTGGGATCGAGCCCCACATCGGGCTCTCTGCTCCACGGGGAACCTGCTTCCCCCTCTCTCTCTGCCTGCCTCTCTGCCTACTTGTGATCTCAACCTCTCTCTGTCAAATAAATAAATAAAATCTTTAAAAAAATAATGTTTGAGATGAATAGAATTGGCTTTTGCAAATGTGCCGCACGTGTGTGCATGTACATATGTGGAGCGGGGAATAATATTCTTGTTTTTGGGAATGATGCATAGAAGCGTAGAGCTTATGGTTGAAAAGCATAGGAAGAATATTATGAGGGATTAGGACATTCTTCCCAGTTCATTTTTTAATTTCTTGATCTACTATTCAAAATGAGACTTCATGTGTCTGTTGGGCATTTGTGTGTCTTCCATTGTTTTGGTACATAACAGATTTTTTATTTTTAGTTACACAGACATGTGCAACATGTTAAAAAATAAATATAAAGAATAAGTAAACGTATTTCTGAAATACATTTTCTCTGAATTTTTTGCCAAATAATGTAGGTTTTTATTTTATTATTTTATTTTTTAATTTAATTTAATATTATTATTTTAGTTTAGTTTAGTTTAGTTTAGTTTAGTTTAGTTTAGTTTAGTTTAGTATGTAATGTTAGTCATCACACAGTATGTCTCCTTTAGAGAAATACCTGTTCATGTCTTCTGCCCATTTCTTGATTGGATTATTTGTTCCTTGGGTGTTGAGTTTGATAAATTCTTTATAGATTTTGGATACTAGCCCTTTATTGGATATGTCATCTATAAATATCTTCTCCCATTCTGTCGGTTGTCTTTTGGTTTTGTCCACTGTTTCCTTTGTT
>CM053603.1:168741393-168803822 GCA_028646535.1 Procyon lotor | reverse complement strand
TTGTTGTTGTTTTATTTCTTTTCAGGAAATTGGTTGTTTTTTAAATTGGGTTTGTAGCAAGAATCTCATCATAGTAAAACATTTTTTAGAATTAATTTAGAAGTTGATTTTTATTTTTTAATAAGAAAATTATTAAATTCTCTCTAAGAAATTGCCTAAACTATTATTCACCAACATTGTATAAAAATAAATATTTTAGAGGAATATTTTCAACATAGTTTTTTAAGACTACCAAAAATAATTTAGACATTTGTAGACTAATGGGTTACTACTAATAAGACAAATATTTACCAGAAGCAAAGTTCATAGCCAACTGGCCCATGTGGATATGGTAAAATGCTTTCCATATAGTAATCAATGTTGTCACAGGTCTGTAGTTCTCTCAGCCCATAAGATTGCCATGTCCTGAAAGATTTAATATAATGTTCACATGAGCTAAGATTATATTATATCTCTTCCTATATTATATATCTCCTCTAATTAACAACAAAATCACAACAAACACAAATTTATTTGTGCTTGTAGATTTGTGGAGTCAAAGACACAGTTGTTTTCTCATCCTTTTTAATAAGAACTCATTTAGTCTTAGGCATTCCAACATATTTTTTTGAATAAAGAACTTAATATGTTATTGCTACCTGATTTTAACATTATTCTCAATACTAAAATATAAGAACATTTTCCCATAGATGGGAAACAAGAGTTGTGTTACGTCTGTGTTAGTTTATCCAGAGATCTCTGGATAAGAGAAGAGTCCATTCTCTTCTCTCCCCTTGATGTCCCATTACTCAGAAGTGATACACATGTACATGGGCTGGTGCTGATATCCTTCATGCTCCTAGATGACATGATGCTGGCCAAAGTTTTCGTATTACGAATGTGAGTTTATATCAGCTGCATTAGAATGCTGGACATTTCTTCACAGACTTTGGGTTAAGTCTTCAAAAGATTTTGCACAGTTAGGGCAATTCAATAACCAGAATTTGGATGCCAACTTCATCTGTCAACTATAATTATTCCCACCCCTCCATTCAAATAGAGATACCAACTAAGTGCTAATGAATCCCAGAAGAATTTTCCTCTTGCTGTTCAAAATTATTGGCCTGGTTCAATAATTTTGGCAACCAAAATTATTGGTTGATTTATCACAACACTGCTCTTTGGGGATCCTTTCTTTCATTCTTTGTATAGGACTATTTCAGCATCATGTTGAGTGAGAGTATTTTAAATGCTGACGGGCATGCTACATGTTTGGAGCTGACACTTTGCCTGCTACTGAAGTACAGTGATCAGATCTGATGCTAGTGAAACTGGGCAGAGTCGTGGCCTCAAATTTTAGTTTTTGGTTACAAAGTAACACTGACTTATAGAACTCTGTTTGGTCTGGGTTTGATGCTACATCTGTCAAAATATTATCTCTCATATTCCCATAATCCCAATAAACCCTGGTAGAGGACAATATCTCAATGATTTACAGTTGCTCAGAAACGGACCTCAGAGGAGTTGGGGGACTAACAGAGCACAGATTCAAACACAGATGTTCATATCCAGAGAGAGATCCATGAGAAAAGAAACAAAGAGGGGAAACACAGAAATAAGTTGAGTTTTATCCTTTTTTAAGATAAAGAGGTAAGAATTAGCTTTAAAAAGGTACTAATGTACATAGATAGATAATTAAATATTGAGAAGTAGGCAGTCAGGAAATTTTTAGAGTTATCCTTACTAATAATTCCAGAGAGTTTTTTTTTTCTTTTAAATCACGAAAGAAAGAAGTTTACTTATAACCCAAATCGTGACCTCTTACTTAAAAGCTTCATCTAATTCTTTTATAAAATGGTCTGGGATTTTGTGTGTGTCTGTGTGTGTGAGAATAAAGTTAGCAAACTCATATCTTAAATGATGAACTACCGTACAATAATATTTATGAGAAAATACTAAAGTCCTCGATTTTAATGAAAATATAAAGTATTTAAACATAATACTGTGATGTTTAGATTTTATGATTTGTGTATAACAGTAGGGTAAAGTTTTGTGATAGTTAGTCTTGTATTTCAACTTGTCTAGGCTATGATACCCAGTTATTCAATTAAACACTAACCTAGATATTAGATTTAGACGTCAAGGTATTTTGCAGATATCATTAGTATCTGCAATCATTTGACTTTAAGTAAAGAATATTACCTTCTGTGATGTGGGTGGGTCTTATCCAATCAGTTGGTTACCTCAAAAATGTAAAATAGAAATCCTCCAGTAGTTTCCAGCCTGCAGGCATACTTATACATTTTAGACATTCCAATCCCTTGCAATCATGTGAATGAATTCTTTAATATCTCTCTGACCAACCCCCACCAACAGTTTCACATACATCCCCTCCCACCCCCGTGGGAAGCCCTCACTAATGTAAAGAAAATAAGATTTTTATGATTCAGGGACCAGGTATGCATAGTAAACCTTAAACCATTACATGAATAATACAGATAGAAGAGTTTCAACAAACAGTTAACGATGTTGGCATTAAGAACTGGACAGAGGTGAAAACAAATTGTATCTAACAGATTTTCCTGCTTCTGAAGGGACTCTTCTTGAAGTGATTGCTGCTGGTCGTAACTACCAGAGGGGAGGTCAGGAGTTAAGGGAAGATGGGATGGGATTACAGGGCCAATAAAAAGTGGATAGATCAGTCAACAATAAAATTATGGGTCAACAATAAAAAGGAACAACCCACGGATACACACAACAATATAGATGGAACTCAAAACATTATTCTGAGTGAAAGACACAGACACAAAAAGAGAACATAAGCATGTTTCCATTTGTGAAGCTGTAGTACAGGCAAAGCTCATTTTTGATAACAGTAATGAGAACAGGGGTTGTTCCTAGATGATGGAAATAGATCAGATAGAAACACAGAAGGAACGTTCTACAGGGATATAAATACAGGATATATAAGTGTATATGTTTTTTTTAATACTGATCAAACAGAATATTTAAAATCTGTGCATTTCATGATTTGTAAATTAAACCTCATTTTTTTAAATGAGAAAGAAATAACAGTCTCGCCATTTGTTGCTGTTAAAATGTTTTTTGAATTCTTTGCTAATATAGGAATATGATCATGATATAATGTTACATATTAAAATTCTGTGCAATTAAATATAACATGATTTTATTTACTGAGAAAACATCATATTTGTGCATAAAATATATTGGAAATAAAGGCAGAAGAATGTTATTAATAATGATGTCTAGATGGTGGGATTTTAGAGACAGAGCATGACATTAGCAATGAGTGTACATGACACATCCATGACCATTTCTAGTTCATAATTGTTTCTCTTTCACTGGCTGTGTGCTCAAGTGGGTGGAGGGGGATAGCTAAACTTGTGATTAATCTTGGTGGTTGTTTTTTTTTTAATGATTTTTTAAAATTTATTTATGTGACACAGAGAGAAAGAGATTACAATAGGCAGAGGGGCAGGCAGACAGAGAGGGGGAAGCAGATTCTCCGCCGAGCATAGAACCTGATGCAGGGCTCGATCCCAGGACCCCGAGATCATCATCTGAGCTGAAGGCAGAGGCTTTAACCCACTGAGCCACCCAGGTGCCCCTAATCTTGGTGCTTCTATCTAGTAGCATTGTGTCAGCTAAACAAAGGGGAAAGTAGGTCATTTATGGCAATCTTCACTCCATACTCTTGTCCTTTCTGTGTCTGCACTTGAAATTTCTGCCATGAAAGCCCCTGACAAGTGAGATAGCCTGATCCTGAGAGCCTTCAGGTATTGTAGAAACTGAATGTAAGTGCAAGATAGACATGCTTTATACCATACTCTCTTTTACAGAAAAAGTCTTTTAATGGGTACAAAAAAATCTATTTTTTTAATGAGTACAAAAAAAAATCTAATTACTTTTTTTCCCCAGTGTTCTCCTGTGGAGATTTTAATAAAGCTTATTTGAAGTAGTGACACCTAATATAAGGAATTATTAGAACACATCTAAATCATACTTCATTCCTCTTCTCTGCCTTTGGAACCTCCCAAACACAGCTCCAATCTGTCCTTGTTTCTCCACATCAATGACAACAACTCCAGTGCCAGTCCCCAGGACTCTCTTGTGGCAACTGTAATGTTTTCACAGCCAAAGAGATCTATGTAGAATATACATCATACCATACTCTTTCTTCCTCACCCTCCCATAGAGCTTAAAACTCTCCTAGGATGTTACTCAGCTGCACTTAACATACGTGCAGTTGGCCCTGTTTACTCTCCACCATCTTTTCCTATCCTGCCATCTTGACTCATTTCCCTTGGCCCCAGAAGCTGAACTCTCAGGGCCTTTATACTTTCACCTTTTCTTTCTGCTTGCAGTGTTCTACCCTCTGAACTTCCCAGGATGCTCCTACTTACCTTTTAGACTTCAGCTTAAATGTTACTTCCTCAGTATTAGCACATTGTCCTTTTGCAATCATCTTCAGAGCAAATATTACCATCCATCTGTTTATTTGCTCATTGTTATCTGAACCTGACCCTCACTGGAATGTAACCTTTATGGGTCCACAGCCCTCCTTGTGGTGGTGTTTTTTTTGTTGTTGTTGTTTTTTTTCCCCATCACAACATCCTAAAGACCTACATAGTACTGCGGCCATCAGTAGAAGCTCAATAGATTTTTTCTTTTTAAATAACTGGATGTTAATGAATATAATAAAACACACACACACACACACACACACACACACACACACACACACACACACTTTTAATGGGATAGACTCAAGTGTGCTGGTCATTCTTCAAATCCATCCAGTACCCTTTTCTGGCTGCTCTGTGTCCAAGAGGCTGACTCCTCTGGTTTGCACTATCTAGACCCTCTGGGTGGCTGCTATTTGTACCAGCAATAAATAGGAGAATAAGAGGGGAGAGGGTGGGGAAAGTTTTTCTTGTCCCTTCCCTGTTTTGTCTTCCATGAGGACAGCTTCTTACTGGGTCCAAATGATACCACTTCCACTCTCGTCTCTTTGAGCCAAGGGGTGGGAATGGTTTCTCCCAATTTCTGAGATCTCACCATCTGAGCTTTTCACCATCCATTATCAGTTCCCTTATCCCTGCCCACAGCTCAGGAAACTTTCATTTCATTCCTGTGCTTTCATTAGTCTCTGTATTTGCACAATCTGGGATGAAATGCTTGTTGAAATCCTGTCTGATACATCAGGCAACCCTCTTTTTGTGTTCATATAATTTGGATATCCCTTGTGTATGCATAATTTTTTCTTTCTTCATTTATTTATTTTTTATTTTCTGACTTTTTGTATTTTTATATTTTTTTTTCAGTTACTGACATAACAGCTAAAAAAGATTTGTATGTGCATTGTGGTGCTTGTATGTGTGTGTATGTGTGTGTTGGTCATTAAAACTCTGAGTATGGATCTTGGGAACCAGCATGTACGATGCTTTGCTTATTGCTTTTACTCTAGGCTTGAGAAGAAATTAGTACTTTATAAAATAAGAAATCAACAATGACTGAAAAATGCATATAAAGAATTAAATGCATTAATGGTATAATGCAAAATAAAAAATGGGTATAAAAATTAAATGTTTGTAGTATTTAATTCATTAACATCATCATTTACATCCATTTGTTTAAAAAATATCTATTGAGCTTCTACCAATATCTATTAGTGTCTTGTCTACAGTATTGTTCTAGGTTTTTAGGATGTAGTGATGGAAAAAAGAAAACACAATCTGTACATCTGATTTTGTTTTTTTTTTACTAAACTCAGTGAAAACCACATACCTTACACCTAATTCCAAATATTCAGAGTCTGAGTTGATAAACATTACAGCAGTGCACTAAATGCAGAAAGAAGATGGTTGGAATGGTGTATAAGAAATAAATGACAATACTTTTGTATGTGGGGGGTGAGAATATAGAGCTGAATTTTTGTAAATGTGGAAAGAAAGATAAGAGGCAGTGTACTCACACATTTCAGTGAAACCAAAATGGCCTCACATACTCTGAAAACCTCATTGCGACCAGAGGAAATACTCCCCAGACCACTTCCATCCACTGATAAATGTGTTTCTGTCTGCAGTGGGAGGGATGTGGTTATATCAGCATATTTTGCACATTTGTTCCATCAGTGAAGATGGTCTAGGGAAAAATTTGCACTAATGCCCCACAGTCCACCTCCCACCCAGTATTTGAGTGTTAGGTAAACTTCAGAAATGCTAAAGAGAAATGACACTAATTTACAAGAAGAATTTAAGTGGCACACAGTGGCTCAGTTGGTCAAGCATTTGTTGCTTTCAACTCAGGTCATGACATCATAATCCTGGGGTTGAGCCCCGCATTCCACTCTCTACTTAGCGGCAAGTCTGCTTCTCCCTCTCTCTCTGTGATCTCTTTGCTTTCTCTCAAATAAATAAAATCTTAAAAAAAAATCTCAGTTGGGCAGCAGGCTACTTACATCGATGATGTAAAAAGGATTCCACGTCACTAAACTAAGATAAATAAATTTAAGAAAGATATGTAAATTAGAAAAGGGTATTTTGAAAATACCTTAGATACCTTTGCTGTAATACTTTCAGATATTTTCACTGTGGAATGACATTATTGCAAAGTCATTTAGTTATTCATTTGTTTCCCAAGTGCTCTAAACTGTCCTAAGAAAGGTGATTTGTAACTTAACTGGGGTTACAGCCTCCTTTGAAGACTTAATGAAAAATATTGTCCTCTCTTAAGCTAAATGTATATATAAACAAAATTTGCAAGTAATTATATGTTCTTGAATGTCTACATGTACTGAACTTTTGCTTTGGAGAATGTTTCTATAAAAATACCAAACTAATACAAAATCTTTAAATTGATAATATTCCAGTCTTAAGTACTTGCCTTTGGCAAAATAAATGCTGCGCTTTGACTTTAACTGCCAATCATGCAACAGAGTCAGACAAATTTCTACATATTGCCTTTAATTTTATCTGTCAAGAGACAATAGATGGGTAATCACCTAAAAGTTCATGCAAATTTAAAAGAAATAAAAATTCAAACACATAATTATTGTCATTTGATAAAAGCTTACTTAAGACTCAACCTAAACACTCCATTTATTTTATGGTGTCATGTCAGAGCTAAGGGGAGTTACATCATTGACATAGGTATTAGTATGGTGACATTGAAATTAATGTTTTTTTAAGGTTTTATTTATTTCTTTGACAGAGAGAGAGAGAGAGATCACAATAGGCAGAGAGGCAGGCAGAGAGAGAGAGGGGGAAGCAGGCTCCCTGCTGGGCAGACAGCTGGATGCGGGGCTCCATCTCAGGACCCTGAGATCATGAGTCGAGGGCAGAGGCTTTAACCCGCTGAGCCATGCAGGTGCCCCTGAAATTAATTTTTAAGATATTTTGTATGCAGCCAAACATATCTAAGGCTAAATTATTCTACAAATCCCTATTAAGGAAAACATCCCTGACAGGGTAAGTGCTATAAATCTGTAAAAGTTGCTGATTTAAGTGTCTTGAAATGCCACTCAATGTCCCCAAAATGTTTTTTTAATAAAGATTAATCATAGTTAAATTTGAGTAAGGGTGGCAAGAAAATAAAGTATAATTATTGAGAAAAAAACTGATCTAAATGTCATACAATGTTCGTCAAAATTGTCAAAGATAGAATAAGTAATTGTTGATGAATTCAATAATAGGTACTAAAATTTGGTCACCAAAATATATATTTTTAATATTATAAAATACAATTTAAATAAAATTTTAACTCAGTTAATTTTAAGCAATACTATAACATAAGTGAAAATAATAATAGTTTATTGAGTATCAACTATGTGCCAGATACATCTTTACATTATGCCCAATTATCACAAAATTCCACAAGATTGCATTCCCAAGTTTTTCAGAGGGCAAAATTAAGGAGAAGTGAATTTAAGTCTCAGGTCTGGGTAGATAAGTACAGAGAAGTTTTAAGTCCTTGTTTCTCTGGCATGGTCTTTTTATAGAGAAACAAGATTTAATAATTAGTCCAGAATAGGGAATGATTGGACTTAAATAAATAAACTACTTTGTTTTAGTTATTTTCCTTACTTTATAATATTATTAGAAAAAAGATTTCAAAATAACGTGGATTAAAAATAAAAATTATTTGGTTTTGCTTAGAAAAATTACTTATCTACAAAAATCATATTTTACAAATACTTAGTGATTCTTGATCTTTAGCTAATTTTTTAAGGCATTATTTAATTGTTAAAGCAGTCTTGTTAACAAGCCAGAAGATTCTTAATTTCTCGTTGTAGGATAAAAGAATAGTGTATAAATCTGTTTTTATTCATTGAATTTTAATATCTTACTTTATGCCACACAGCTAATTTTTATCATTCTTATAGAAATAGCCTCAGATAGAAACATGCTTAATCCTTTAAGAACTGAATGATCTCATCATGACTGCCACTTTAATGCAAAAGGAGTCTTCTTTTGACTTCACTGGGAGGCTTAGCTAGTGAGTATTCAACAGGATGATTGATATTGGGCAAAATTCTTGAAAGAGGGAAAAATGGTCTCCAGCTGTCCAACTTATGGCTGCAGAGAAAATACTTCTATGATGTGAAAAAAAGCTAAAAAATTTAAGATGATGTATTTTCTTTGATATAAAATGAAATATAAGGTATGTCAATTGTAGAGATCTTTAGTCCTGGACTTTATGGTGAATCTAGAAAAAAACGTAAAAGCAGAAAAACTAAGATCTTTTCTTCTGTTTCTCTTCTTTTTCTTATGTTGAGTAAAGAGAGAAAAATTTGAGCACAGTTCTTGGTAAAAAAAAGAAAAAAGGAAAAGAAAGAAATGGCAAAGAACATAAAATGGCTCAATATGTGTTTGTGTATATATGTATATATACACATATATATAAAGTATATTAAAGAACATGTATATATATGTATTTTTAGCAGGGAATCATTGGAAATTAAGAATTAGGCAACAGTACTGCAATAAATAGAAGCAAAGCTTAACCAACAAGATTTAAATGTCAGCTTTATTATACACTGAAAACAAATGTGCTCTTTGTGAAGCAAATATTTTATAGCGATGTCTAATTGTTTCAAAAAGACTATCTTTTCACAAATTCCAGACAATCTTATTTTTAAAAATTATCTCCTTGATGGAAAAACCTTTGTCTGACTGTGCCAGAAAATTTGCTTTATCTCTTTTCATTTTCAGTCCTGCTGTGTTTGATACATCAGCAGCTATATTAATTAGTGAAATATGGTAACTATAAAAAATTGTAAAATCTACAGAAAATCCTTGCCCCAATAAATAATTACTAAAATGATATCAAATCTCTTAGACAATTGACAAAAACTTTATAGTTCACCCATATTAAGTCTAGGCAAGAAAAAAAAGTCATATCTTACTTATTAAAAATAAGTAAAGATTGGGACACATCATAAAATATTCCTGAAAAAATCAAATTAATCCATTCAAATACAATTATGAACTCATAGCATTTCCTCCTTACTGGTACTAATTCAATTCTAGTTTTGTAGTAATCATTTTATATGCTAGAATATTTTCCTTTGGTGGTCTAGAAAGCTGGTGCCACAAAATGGAATATTGGCTATATTAGAGCACTATTCTGTCATGTTTTAATGGCGATTTAATTTCTTTTAGTCATTTTTTAGAAAATTCAGCTACCTTCAAAGTTCAGAAACAACCATGAAGGACTTTGTTTCACAGGTGAAATTAGATTTAACCTTCAGATTGCTGCTAAATTCAATGATGACAATGAAGAGCACAGGGTTCTGCAGCCTTAATAAGAGAGTTGTATGCTCAAAATCCTTGGTGTTTATTTTTTCCCTAAACTTCAACAACTTAGTAAAATGAGACTCTTTATGAAAGCCAGTGATATTTTATACTATGGAATTTATAGATAACGTGTACTTCTCAATTTCTTCTATCTTCTCAGATGCAATTATCCTTAGCTTGAACAAAAGCACATTGTTCTTCCATGGTCCTCAAAAAACATGCTTCCTTGATCCTACAATACTGGGGACAAGTGTTACAAATGATATATATTGAATAGGTAAAATCAGAAGACAGAAGGTTAATTTTGTCTATCTCTGTAGAGGAGCTAAATAATTCTCCATCTGCCATTCTGAGTTTTCTGCTGGCATCTCTGTAACAAAAGATAGATTAACAAAAGAAAAATCAACAGCAGCTTATTAACATGTATACATCATACACACATGAGAGATACACCCAGAAAAATGAGTAAAATCTTTCCAAGGTGACTTAGAATTCCATCTTCAGCTAAAAAAAAAAAAAAAAAAAAAAGGTGCCTAGTTATGGGGAGGTGACCCAAAAAAGCACAATATGTAATAGATTGGTTATGCAGATTTAAGTCAATGCCTTGTCAGTTGATAAGGGTCTAAGGTTGTCTCCAATGATTAATTTTTGTCCTTCCTGGTAGAGTGGGGAGGAGGGATAGCTTTGTAAATTTATACACCTTTAGACAAATAAAGGGGAAGGCAGAGAATCTTCCTTATCTCCTTCCTCTCAAGTATTTTCAACTTAAAATAATCCTTATGCCAATACTTTATGGTGACATGTTCTGCCACTCTTCAGTTATAATTACTAAGCATTAGTAGGAAATATATTAATACTATTCACTAGTTGAAAGTTTCTGGAATAAATGTTAAAATACTGGTCACTAACTACAATTCTGCTGGATGGGGTTCTTATATCAAGGAATTCCATGATATCATCTGGGTGTCCTACAATTCAATTCCATTTTGACACTGTTTTCTAGAGATAGCATCAGATCTCACAGATGAAGTGTTTAGTCCTACAGGAGAGTTCAGCCCCCTCCAGATGTTAATTGCAAATCCAGGTTGTCACCTGAGCTTCTGACGAACTACAGGCTATAGGCTATAGGCTATAGATCAAGGCTATAGGCTATAGATCAAGGGTTCCAATAACATCCTTGGGTTTGACTGATTTGTTAAAGCAGCTTATAAAACTTAAGATGATTGGTTTATTATAAAAGGAAATATATAACAGGAACAGCCAAATGGAAGAGATGTGTTAACAAAATTTCAAGTGATTTAAAAGATACAAATTGTCTTTACTGAACAAAACATGAATCAAGCAGCATTCCATCTAGCAAATAGAAAAGAGCTCTGACATGTTATAGAAAAGGAAATATTCTCAGATTCAGAGATGGACAAGAGGAAAGGAAATTATTAGTAAAGAATGCGTTATTTGAGGCAAGGTTGCCCTCCTCAGAACTATCAGAAATTTTCCTCATGTTTTCCAGGAAATTTCATGGTGACCTGTTAAAGGTAACATCCTTGGGGATTTGAAATTGCACTTAGGTTAAGTAGTGAGCTTTGGCTTGTTGATATGGGGCCTTAACTTATGTGACTCCATTTTGGATTTTTTTTTCTTTTTTTAACTGATGCAGAGAGCAAAGCATGGGGAAAGGGTATGGAGCTTCCAAGCCCTCTCTTAGTGCATCACTCTCCCCAGATCTCCACTGTTCACAGACTTGTCTTTTTGGATTTTTATGGAGGCCTCATTACATAGCCATGGTTGATTAAATCATTGGCCATTAGTGATTGAACTCAATCTGTGGCCTCTCTCTTGTCCCTGGAGGTCAGGAAGATGGAACTAAAAGTTCCATCCCTCTAATCATATGCTTGGTTCTCCTGACAACTAGCCTCCATCCTTAGAGGTTTTCCAAAAGTCATCACATTAGCATAATAGAAGGCATTTTTTTACTCTTACAATTTAGGAAATTCTAAGGGTTTTAGATACTTTTTGCCAGAACAGTTGGATGAAAGACGAAATATATTTTTCTTATTATTGATCACAATATCATAATTTTGAATACCACAAATAGAAATAGATTTTCTTTTTTTAAGATTTCATTTATCTATTTGATAGAAAGAGATGCAGTGAGAGAGGGAACACAAGCAGGGGGAGTGAGAGAGGGAGAAGCAGGCTCCCTGCTGAGCAGGGAACCTGATGTGGGGCTGGATCCCAGGACCCCAGGATCATGACTTGAGTAGGAGTCAAACGCTTAATGACTGAGCCACCCAGGTGCCCCTAGAAATAGATGCTTTTAATGAATGTTTCCTTCGAGAGTCAACCAGAGAAGCAGAATGAGTAGGAGATATATAGCAAGAGATTAATTACAAGGAATTGGCTTACCCTGTTATAGGATCTTGTTGGTCATGTTGGAATCTATAGAGCAGGTTGTCGGGAAGAGCAGGCTGCAATTCCTGGATACAAGATGATGTCGTTAATCCACAAGCGGAATATTTCCATCAGATATGTCTCAGATCTGATCTTAAATTTTTTCAAGTGAATGAATTAAGCACACTCAGATTGTCTGGGATAATTTCCTTTACTTAAACTCTACTGATTATGGACATAAATAACATCCTCAAAATTCATTCACAGTAATAGCACCTATATAAGTATTTGAAATATGGAGGCTGAAAGCCAGCCAAGTTGACACATCAAACAACGTTATAATGAGAAAGAGGTGTGGGGAAATATTTTTCTGATTGTGTTTAAGTGTTAATAAATTTTCAAGATGTTTTTGTTAGTCCTTTTTTTTACTGGATGCAGTCTATATTTTAAAAGCCTTCAATAATCTCTTCACTGTGTCTCGAGCACCTCTCTTGTATGTGTAGAGTCCCTACTATGCCAGATAGTGTTGTCAAAAGACAGCGGAAGTATATATTTATTCCACATATTCTTCTCACAAAGTGATGTTGACAGTCTTCCAAAAAGGAGAGGCAGAATCTGCGTTTTTTTTCCTTGAACCCGGCCTGATCACTGTAGCTGCCTCAACCAACTGGATGTGGCAGAAATGATGCTGCCTGATTTCTGAGTCTAGGGCAAGAAAAGTAATAAGGCCTTCATCTGGTTCCCTTTTCTTTTTTGGAACACATGCCATTTGAACTGAAGCATCATGGTGAAAGGAAGTCCAGATCATAGTCCAGATCATATCACATGCACATGTTCCATCAGACCAACATCGACATGTTGGTGAGTGAACTCTCTGATGAGTTCAGTATCCGATCTTCAAATCTTTCATCTGAGGCCAAAAAGTATCTTGAGGTACAGGAAAACCATCCCTACCATACAATGCCTAAATTTCTCATGCAAGGACTCCCTGCACAAAATAAATAGTTGTGATCTTATGCCAGTAAATTTTGGAGTAATTTGTATTCTAACACTAGTAATTGGAATTTCTACCCTGCAACCTCCATGATTCTGTAAGACTCTCAAACCCCATACCAACAAGATAAGGAGTGCCTATCGAATATAAGAGAAGATGCTCAGAGTATAACAAACCAACCAGGTGGATTAATTTTGTGATTGTTGACCTTCATGAAACACAAATAAAATTTACCTCTGCAATTTAGCAAAATGACAAGCATTTTTCAATGAATATGGAGATTATTTACTCTTTGTTGTCATTTGCTTACTAAGATATAAATGTTTGTTTAAATCGTCTAGCTGAGTATAAATAAACATTCTGAATATGTATCTTTTTATTGATTCTACTGCATAAATTAACTGGTGAGCCCAGTAGCAGCAGCAACTGAGGAAGGAGGTTGTCATCTGTGAGTCATAGGAAGAAAAAACAATGTAATGAACTCTTTGATAACTTCTGCAGTCATTCTTCTTCCTTTTCTTCTCTAGATTAACAAGTATACTACAGAAAATAAAACTAGACTTCTCCAGTCAGAGAAAAAAACATGTGAAAGTCCTAAGTGTCAGTCTTACATTATGCTGACCAGAGTTTCAGGCTGGATTTTTCTGTAACTTTCCAGACTCGATTCCTTCAGTGCTATTAAAATCTTATACCTCCTTAGATGTGGGGAGGTAAGTAAAATGCTTTTTACAGAGCCTTCTATAAACTAAGTTCTTAATAAAAGGAATAAAAGGTAGGCATAATTCTAGTGAAAATTAAAAAATGTAATTATTCATATTGGCATGATTATGGGCATTGTATTCGTGTGAAGCATATTATATGTATGCTGATTTTGAACAAAAGAAAACATAGTACAGTTGGAATATTTTTAAAGTAATGCATTGGCTGAAGTTCAGAAACTAGACAACTATTCAATGAGTAAGGTAGACACTTTGGTCTTGTTTACAGGGAAGGTGTTTGGTCCGCAATAATTCAATAATAAACTCCTTCTTTTGGGTAAAAATACATTATTTTCCACTGCTGCTATAGCAAATTATCTTGGATCTACTAACTTAAAACAACACACATTTATTATCTTCTAGTTCAATAAGTCTACCGGTAAGAAGTCCTGGTGCAACATGGTTCCATTGGCTCTTGTGTTTGGAATCTGCAAGGTGTCAGCATTACTTCCTGGAGGTTCTGGGAGTGAATCTACTTTCAAGCATATTCTGGTAGATGACCAAATTCATTTCCCTGCTGTAATAGGACTGAAGATCCTGTTCCCTTTATTGCTGTCACTGAGGGTGTCTTTCCTCCTTAGGAGCTACTTATATTTGCTTTGTTTTAGTCAGTTGGGCTACTCTAACAAAAATGTATAGACCAAATATTTTAAACAATAAACATTTATTTCTCCAGTTCTCGAGGCTAAAACTCCAAGATCAACACTCTGGGTGATTCAGTGTCTGATGAGGGCCTGATTTCTCACTTAATACATAATCATATTCATAATGTGTTCTCGCATAGCAAAAAGAGGACAGGAGAGCTCTTTGGGGCCTCTTTTATAAGGGTCCTAACCCTATTCATGGTAGGTTAGGAATTCAAGAAAGAATTTGAGGAGATATATTCAGTGTATAGCAATTTTCATGCTTTTCATGTGGCTCTCTCTTGCCCTGGTGGTTGGGCCCTTCTCATGCTTGGAATATTTCTAATTTTCCCTTTGCCACATCTTTCCTGACTCTGGTTGGAGAAAATTCTCTGAGTTTATAAGCTCATGTGATCAGATTAAGCCCACCCTTAAAATCCAGGAAAATCTACCTATGTTAAGGTCTATAACTGTAATTATACCTGTCAAATCTCTTTTGCCATCAAATGTAACATTCATAAGCTCCAGAGATTGAAGCATGAACAACCTTGAGGGGCAGGATTTGAGAACAAGGGGACATGTTTTATTCACTGGATGTCCAACACCTAGGAACAGTGCATATATTGAGCCTAATTTGATCAAGAGGACTCTTTAATCATTTTTAAATATTTTTAATCTTTCTTTAATATTTTAATTTTAAATTATATTTACAATTTTGTCTAAAATTATGAAATGTCATTTACCGTCACTGCAATTTTCAAACATTTTCATAGTTTGTTCTGTTTAATGCCCTTTGGTTTTGATGTTACTTCCCTGTTTCCTATAGCCTCCTGTTTCTGCCTCAGTAGGAAAAGAGGAGCTGTGTTTTTCCTTTACCAACACATTAATCAGAGCATCTCCACATTTAACTTTTTCAAAAATGAAGCTTTTGTATAATATTTAAAATTCTTGAAAACCACTGTTTTGGAATTTAGTGTTTCTCAAATTATCTGTGGTGAAGAGTCATGTTTTTTCAAACTTAAACTTCAGTAAACGATAATGAAAAATGAATTACTATCACTACTATAAAAATTGAAAACAAAAAGAGGATTACAAAATACAAATAAAGATTTTAAATCATTAGATCTCTTAGACATGTAATTAGTGTGTCAAATTTCTCTAAAGTATTCTGAATGCTTAACCTCAGTTTTTGTACTTCCCTCTTATTGGTAGTAATCATTTTATATATCATCACTATTACACAGAGCATACTTTGAACTGGCTGAGTGATAACCTAAAAACTGGCAACTCAGGGAATTAGAAATACAGAACTTTTATTTAATAAATTCCGATCTATCTCTTTCAAGACTTTAAAATTTTTGACTCATTCCAAACTATCAAAGCACAGAAAGCAATATTTACTATTCCAAATTATAAATATTTTGCAATGTTTATAGAAGTGTTTTCCTACTTGGCTGAGTTATAAAAGGGGCAATCTTTTGGAAACAAATAAAATCAGCCATTCAAGCACAATTCTTTATTGAGGAACATGCCCCTGAAGCCCATGCAGAAAAAATTAAACCACATCATGCATCTTGGAATACCAGCACAGGATTGTGCTGACAATAAACTTGAAGGAGAATGAGGTCATTTTTTTAGCCAGCTTTCAGAAACTGCCTCTCTGAAACTCTTAGGTCCTTAACCGCAATAAATATCCATGTTTCTAATCTCTAGACTTGAACAACAACAACAATAACAAAAAGTTCTACAGCCCGCAGGAGGTGATTTCTGTGTCAGAGAGCACAGTTTTGCATGGAGGAAAACCTAGCCATTAAAATAATTTCAGTGTCAGCTGATTTTTCCATGGAATGCATTCATTATATTGAAGACAACTATGCCAATATGAACTTTATCTTAAAGACTTTTCTAGATAGAGGATGGAATGTTGATAATGATGGAAAAACTCTGTATGTGTTTTGTGTGGAGGATAACTGTAGCAGGAGGGTACGAGGAAACAGTTTTTCATTCTCCATAGATAATTCTCACATATTTACTTTATCATCTGTTTTTGTAGTTAATTAGCCATCCTAACAAACAAAAAATTATATATAACATAGATATTATGACACACATATATACTTGCATAAAATGGTGAGCCTACAAAAGTTTAATTTTTCATGTCAAGAATCTCAAAAATGTTAGATCACTGGATAACTCCAGGAGAGAGTGAGGAAAATATTCAAACGGGAAAAATCTGTGGTTGCCTTTAGTATTTGCAACCCTAAAGAATTTGAATAGAATGATGCCCATGGAGGTAATTTCAAGCCCTTTGTCACTCAAGACTTCAGCCTCTCTGGCTGTACTAGAGATAATGGAGAAGTATTTTTCACCAGCCCAAGTCATTGAAGTCATTCCTGAGACATGGACAAATGCAAGTATAGAAAACACCTGGGAGGAGGAGACAGTTGGCAAGTGGGAAGCATGGATATCATTCTTAAAGTAGTCATCATCCTAAAATAAAGCTTATTATAGTATAGTCACCTAAAAGGTAGAAATATGATTTGGAAAGAAGTTAATTAGATGTGGCTATTTACTTTAATATTAATATAAAATACATGTCACAGCAACATTTACAGTAATACAGGAAAAGATTATTAAGATAACCACTCTTTTATTTGTCTTTTAGAAGAGTGATTTGATGGAGGTTGTACCAGATGTTAATGAAGTATGGGATTGCTAGGGGTTAATTTCTGCTTCCATGGAAACTATCCTGGTGTGTCTTGGTTTTAAATGACTTCCTGCAGGCTGAGACAAGGAAACACCTGCTCAGAGAAACAACTTTCTTAGCAATGAAGCTGCAAGCTGGAAGGAAAAAAAAAAAGCTTTTTGTGTTGAACTTCATCCGCCTTAAACATGCCACTTAATGTTTCCAATATTTAGAAATCTACATTTTGAGAATATATTTTCCTATGATAAAAGGAGTGTCTGTATGTATGTATGTTTGTTTGTTTATTTAATTAGAGAGCATGTGGCTACCCAAGCATGAGGGGAGGGGAAGAAGAGAGAGAACCTTAGCAGGCTGCCTGCCCAGTGTAGAGTCCAACTCTGGGATGATTCTCATGACTCTGAGATCATGACCTGAGCAGAAAGCAAGAGTCTGACACTTAACCCACTGAGCCACTCAGGCATCCCAAAAGGAGTGTCCATTTGAATGAATATTAAAATTGAAAGTTTAAGAACATCTTTTTTTCACGTCATAGAGATCTAAGTTTTCAAGGATGTTTTTGTAGTGGTGTTCATTAATACCAGAATAAGATAATGAGATAATTGAGTCATACCTCAAGGAGCTATCAACCTCTTTTTTTTAAGATTTTTATTTATTTATTTAACAGAGAGGAGAGAGATCACAAGTAGGCAGAGGGGGGGAAGCAGGCTCTCCACTGAGCAGAGAGCCCAATAGCCCACATGACAAGTAATGTGGGGCTCAATCCCAGTACTCTGAGATCATGACCTGAGCCAAAGGCAGAGGCTTTAACCCACTGAGCCACCCAAGTCCCCCTATCAACCTCTTTTAAAGCAGAACACGGAAAGATAATTCTAAGACAAAGGCCAATTGTAATAAACAATAATAAGTACATATGACATTTCAAAAATATTTAGAAGGGGTAAGTTACCCCAGCTGGGGAAACATAAATCATGAGGAGCTACGTGAACTAGTTAACACTTGAACTAAATATTAAAGGAAAGGTCAAGTGAGGAACCTGATGAATGGGGCAAAAAGAATGTCATAACAGAGTGAGGGCAGAGACAGCTTCAAAAATCATGCGGAAAAGAAATAGTTGTCTGGATATAGTCAGGAAATAGCAAGTCATTTAGGGTCTTTGAAGCATACAATACAACGTAGGAAGTGACCAAAATGGGATATCTTCTAATATGGCTAATATGGATGGTTTGATAGTATAACTTCTTATATTGTGGTACTTAGATTATATTATAAAATATAAGGGGCCAGAGAAATACATAAAGCACATAAAATGCATGGTTTTATATGATTTTTTAGATAGGTGATTCTAGGAGCCAATACACAAATGGATTGAGGCCATGAACCAGTTGGAGACTCCTCCAAATAACCAGGCAAAAAGTGATAAAGATCTAACAGAAAAGAAAAGAGAGGAATGATGTAGAACACTATACAGTTCAATATATGTTGTATGCAATTTCTATGGGATTAGGAATCCCGTCATTTAATGAGACTTCAAGGGTGAGAAGAGGTACGTAGTTGGGTTGAGCCAAAAATCCAAACTATAAGCTTTTATGTTTCTATGTAATGATCAAAAATTTTATATGGCTAAAGAGTAGCTACTATAACCAGCATTCCTTGTTTCTGTTTCTGTGTAGTTTCTGCATTGTATGGTTTAAATTTTGCATTCTTTAACTGTGTTTACTGTATTCCTCACTTTGAAATGAGTGTGAAAATGGTACTAAAATTTGACAGGGTTATATTCTTTTCCACAGAGACTGACCATATAGGTTAACGCTCTGTTTTAAATTTGATATTATCTAACTATGAAGAGTCTATGTTTTTTCTTTATGACCTTATTCATCATTTAAATAAAGTACCTTGACAGTTTCTGGAGGCATGGAGAAAGCCCAGGACTCTCTCAATTAAATGCTAATAAGTTTTTTTTTTTTTTTCTGGAAACAGACCAGACAGATTTGAAACATAATATTGAACTAAAAGCTTCCACTGAATATTGCCAATATCCATTATAAAGAAAACAATGTTCACTCTATTATACAATTGTTGATTTCTTCTTTATTTTGCCATTAGTAAATACGTTTCACAAAACTAATATGATCTTAAAATCTCACACACAACTAAAAAAGAAAAATATATATGCATATACTGGAGAATTCTTCAAATTACTTATGATTCTATCTCTAATTTTAATTGCTAGTTAACCAAATATTTTCTTTTAATGTTATCTAGCAGTAGCACAAGAATGAAAGTAATACTAATTGATTTTTCAAAGAACATGTGATGTCAGTAAATCTTGTTAAGGATTATTTCTTATATTCCATGATAGGGAAGAAAAATTTCGTGTAATTAGGGGTCAAATTGACTTGAAAGGGTTAATAAAAGACAGACACAATAAAAGACAGACAAAAAATAGCTAAAATGTCATCTAGGAGGCTAATTTTTTATGCCTAACTCAGACAAGGAGAAATAGGTTTTTAGTTTTGGAAAAGAAAAATATGTCATATTAAACTTGTATTTGTTATGTGTTATGAAATTCAGATACCCAATTTTAGGTTGGAAACTCTATTGTTACAGTAAATAGCATTCTTTTTCAAAACGGAAACAAAGACATTGTGAAATTTTTTTTAAAGATTTTATTTATTTCTTTGACACACAGAGACACAGCAAAAGACAGAACACAGGCAGAGTGAGTGGGAGAAGGAGAAGCAGGCTCCCTGTGGAGCAGGGAGCCCAATGTGGGGCTCGATCCCAGGACCCTGGGATCATGACCTGAGCCGAAGGCAGACGCTTAATGACTGAGCCACCCAGGCACCCCGACATTGTGTAATTTTTGTTGGAAAACCGGAAATATTTACTTTGATCAAAGACATACACAGTATATACGAGAAATTTGGATCACTGAAGATGGAATACTACAGTGAAAAGTCAATCTTACATTATTGAATTTTACTTCTCCTTTGCCCTGCCTCAGCTCAATATGTGTTATTGCAAGAAAGTGGTTGAATTTATTTAATAACAATGAGATCATTTTGGACTTTGCAATACTTATGTACAAACTAGGAGTAGAACCATATCTATTCTGTGCAAGTACTATAAACAAAGCATGGAAATTTCACAGTAAAAGAACAGAGGAAAACTATAGAAGAAAAAGGTGTGTGGTGTCATGGAGGGGGATGATTGGGATAAAAATGGGAAAGCTAGAAAAGGAAAATCTGAGGAATTCATCTTGTCTCTTCTCTCTTTTTCCCATTTGGAGGAGATATCTATCTGTCTATATCTATATCTATATCTAATCATCTATATCTATCTATATCTCAACTTTGATTCTGCATCATTCAAACTGAATGCTGATCAGAATCTTTGACATGTTGGATGAAAGTCTTCCAGCCTTTACTGTGTCTAAATCAGGCACATCATTGTTCAGAAGACCTTGATCTCACAAATTAAGGCTATATTTTTACATTTTTGTCTTTTTAGTGTGGTCGTAGGAGAAAACAAATGTAACCTGATATGAACTGCTAATTGAATAACGGACACTAATCAGGCAACCCTATTATAATAAATACTATATTGAAAAAAATTTAGACAGTTAAATTAAAACACACGCAATCATTTTCTGATCATAAGAGTAAAATCAAGTAATTTCTAAGATAATGAATAAGGGAAGACTGCACAATATGTAAGATAAGAATGCATACTTTAAGTATTATAAATATTTGTAACTTTCTCTACAGCTATAAACAGATTTTCTTTCTAATATTTACTTTATTATTTATGTTTGATGCAATTTACTTGCCCCCAGAATTGGAAAATCACTACTGATATCACTCATGATTCTAAATTAGGGATGTTTCAGGTTTATAGAATTTCTTAATACTAAATGGAATTAAAAATAAAACATTTATTCTAGAAGACAATAGATTGAAGTTTTGTATTTTTAAAACTTTTCTATCTATTCTATCATTATTCATTTACCAAGTAAATTTAACATGATAAAAAAAGTTAAAAATGCTATCAGTACATATTCTAAAAAGACTCACTATATTTCATAATACATTTCCCTTTTTCTCTGAGTGTTCTTCCCTTCCTATTTGAAAGATGTGCAAATACAGCACCATGTAAAATTGAAAGTTGAAAATTTCAGTAAATGCATTTAAACATATAGCCCAAAGAAATAACTCATTATTAAAAGAAGATGATTATGAGCCTTTTTCGTTAAAAAGAAAGAACAAGGATTTTTTTGATCACTTACAGGTTTTTAGACGAGGAGTTATGGAAGACTCATAAATAATCCTATTTAATCTTCACAGTACAGTTGACCCTTGAATAATGTAGGGCTTAGGAGTGCCAACCCCCTGAGCAGTTGAAAATCATGTATAACTTTTGATTCCTCAGAATCTTAACCACTAATAGCCTGCTGCCTACCAGACCCTAGTGATAACATAAACAATCAATTAATACATATTTTTAATTTTATTTGTATTACATACTGTATTCTTTTATTTTTAAATATTTTACTTATTTATTTATTTATTTATTTATTTATTTATTTATTTATTTATTTATAGAGAGAGAACAAGAAAGGGGAGGATCAGAGGGGTAGGGAAAAGCAGACTCCATGCTGAGTACAGAGTACTGTGAGTGGCTCAATCCCACAACCCTGAGATCATGATTTGAGCTGAAACCAAGAGGTGGATGCTTAACTAACTGAACCACCCAGGCCCCCCTATGTGTTGTATTCTTATAATAAGGTAAAATAGAGAAAAAAATATTAAGAAAATCATAAGGAAGAGAAAATGTATTTAAAGTACTATACTGTAGAGACACCTTATGTGAAAATTTTTGTACATAAGCATTTTGAATATCCCTATGTGAAAAGTAGAGTTTGGAAAGATTTCTAAGTGGTAAGACATCACTGAAATGAAATTTATTCTCCTTTAGTTCATGGATGTGTATGAACATATATACCTATACATGTACACACACAAATGCACACACTCTACTGCACACAATTCTTCCCATTGGAATTCATTATAAAGATTTTCTAGAAATATCTATTTAATTTTAAGAAAGACTCCTGGGGCACCTGGGCGGTTCATTCAGTTGAGTGCCCAACTCTTGGGTTTGGCTCAGGTCATGATCTCAGGGTTGTGAGATCGAGGCCCACATTGAGCTCCATGCTAAGTGGGGAGTCTGCTTGAGATTCTCTCTCTCCCTCTTCCTCTATTCTGCCCCCACTCTCCCCTAAAAGTAAATAAATTAATTAATTTAATTAAATAAAAACTAAAGGAAAGACTCCAAATGCTACTAATTCTGGAGAAAGAGTACCTGTGCTAAAATCAGGACTGATGAAAAGAGACATAGGGGTGTAACACTTCTTTACTTTGGGAATATTGGAACAAAGACTCAACCTGTTTTAAAACAATTTTCTATTTCCTTAGTACCACATTCAGAAATATGCTTTTCACACTTCAAGAAAGTTCTTGGAAATAATCTTTACAATGTTCTGTTTCTGCTTTTCTCCTTCTGTTTGTTTATTTATTTTTTTTTAATATTTTATTTATTTATTTAACAGAGAGAGAGAGATCACAAGTGGGCTGAGAAGCAGGCAGAGAGAGGCGGGAAAGCAGGTTCCCTGATGAGCAGAAAGCCCGATGTGGGGCTCAATCCCAGGACCCTGAGATCATGACCTGAGCCAAAGGCAGAAGCTTAACCCACTGAGCCACCCAGGCGCCCCTCCTCCTGTTTGTTTATTATCATGAAGACCGAGGAATCCCACTCCTAACATACATCAGTTGGACTAGAAAAGGATAAAAAAGGAAAGAAAAGGTGACCTGAATGACCTTGAACTCCATTTTTGCTTTTACTACGCAGTCACACCATGGTTGTCAAATAGAATCTTCTCCTTGGCCACATGAACCTGCTGTGGACATGTTTTCTAGTCTCCTTAATGAAAATAGGCAAATATTAGCTTTTCACATAGCAGTTCTACATTCCAAGAAAATTAAGCTGTTATTTGCCAGAATATGATTCTTTTTAAGTCAGACATTTTTTAATAGTCTTCTCATTTTTATCTAAACCTCAATTTATCCCCAAATAACCAGTAAAATATATTCATCAAATATATACTCAATACTTCCTTTGTAAATTTGATTTATAGCTTCAAATTACTTAATAGTATTTAGGGCAAATTTTATGCAAAATCTGCTAACAAAGGTAAGAATTGATTTTAATGTGAGTCAGTGTCAATTAAATTAAAAAGAATGGATTTCATAACTATATGAAAAATGGCAAACAGGAGTCTGAGAGTGAAATAAAACTAAATTAAAACCTTTCCAGGTATAAAATTTACCAAGGGTCTATTAAAAAATACTAGGCTAGAAAACCAGATGAATCTAGAAAAGAGGGGGATATTAGATGCAAAACAAACAAAAAATAAAAACTCTACATTATTTTGTGACAAAATATGCAGTTACGGAGTGACATTTACAAAATATGGTACTTTACATTCTTATTAATTTTCCACACAAAAAAATGCATTAGAAGTAAAAGAACCAACAAGGAAAATATGATAATTTAAAGTAAAAAAAAAGAGGTTGAGATATTTAATTAGTACTTATTGAAAAAGAAGGTGACAAATTCTACTGAAAATTAAACTCAGATGAAGAATCATGCATTATAATTATCTTCTATCTTGACACTCCTTTTTTTCATTTCTGCTGTATTCTGGCCAATCAACATCTTTACTCAGATTACAGCACTAGTAATTCAGCCTTAGGAAATATGTTGAAATGGGACAGCTGGGTAGCTCAGTAGGTTAAGCGTCTGCCTATGGCTAAGGTCATGATCCTGGGGTTCTGGGATTGAGGCCCTGCATCAGGTTCCTTGCCCAGTGGGGACCCTACTTCCCCCTCTGCCTATCCCTCTCTTTCTCTAACAAATAAATAAATAAAGTCTTTTTAAAAAAAAGAACTATGTTGAAGTGTTATTACATTGAAAGAGAATAATGCAAACAAAATCATGTTGCATTCCTCGGATATTGAAAGAGTGAATACAGGGATTAACTCAGGAAAGTCCGAACAGGGATATTCTTACAGATTCTTTTTTCTTTTTTTAGATTATCACAGATTCTTGATAAATAATGATTTTATTCCTAATATCAGCCTTTCTGATATCCTTCTTTCCAAATACTTCACTGTTTTACTATTTATGACATTTTTGTAAAGGCCTGATTTTCAAAGACCTAGAAAATGAGACTAACCTTAACTTAAGGTATTTTCTTAAGTTAAGCTTAGGTCACATTCCTGGGAAAAAAAAAGATTTTGATGCAGATTTAAGCTACAGGTGTTTAATTGTGAGTGCTCTTAGGAATAGTTCCTGAAAAGGAGTGATAAGAAGCAATGAGAGGGAGAAGCTGGACTGCAATGCAAACGTTTCAGCTGATCCCATGGAGCTGGAATGGCACATGAAATTTGCACCAAATTAAGGCAAGTTGGTCGTGTTTATTTGGATTCTGCCATTGACAAGTTATTGAATGTCAGAACAGATGATAGATTAATAGATGATAAACAGAGGGGCACCTGGATGGCTCAGATGGTTAAGCATCTCCTTCAGCTCAGGTCATGGGATCAAGCCCCAAATCAGGCTCCCTGCTCAGTGGGAAGCCTGGTTCTCCCTCTTCCACACCTCCTGCTTATGTTCCTTCTCTCTCTGTGTGTGTCTCTCTCTGTCATATAAATAAATAAAATCTTTAAAAAAAATAGATGATAGATATATAGACCCACCATTGAAGATAATAATAAATTCATTTTCATATAAGTTTTAAGATCTGCTTCCAGTTACATTATTTTGTTTAAGGGCATACAATTTTTCCAGCACCATTCAGTGGAAAGACTATTATCTTTGCATGAACTGCATTTGTGCCTTCACTAAAAATCAGTTGACTACATTTCTTTTTTTTTAAGATTTTATTTATTTGACAGAGAGAAACACAGCGAGAGAGGGAACACAAGCAGAGGGAATGACAGTGGGAGAAGCAGGCTTCCCGACGAGCAGGGAGCCCGATGCGGGGCTCTATCCCAGGACTCCGAGGTCATGACCCCAGCCGAAGGCAGACGCCCAACGACTGAGCCACCCAGGCGCCCCAGTTGACTATATTTCTATGAGTCTATTACTGGGCTCTGTATCTTATCTTTAGGAGGCATCTTTTCAAATTTTGGGTGGTTTTTTCATAATAATGTGGTATAATTATTAGAGTGTTAAAAAAAGAAAATGTTATTGGGTGTATATAATGAGATAACTGGAGAAACTGAACCATATTAAGATGACATATATTTGGAAATAGAATTGAATATGAAACCTGCTTTTCTGATTATACATATGTGATATCGTTGATTTATTTGTTTTTGAGTCAATTTCTATAATCGTAAAATGAATATAATTGTTGATTTTATAAAACTATATTAAATTATCTAAGTTACACAAAGTATTGTAGGATTTCTAAAATGGATCAGATTTTCATTATTAAGTTTTAGATTTATAAATATGTGTTTTAAATTTTGTCATAATCAAAAGATTACGATTCAAATTTATTTCTTTTATTCAAAAGAATAAATCTCTGACTTATTTCACTTAGCATAATACTCTTTAGCTTCCTCCATGTTGTTGCAAATGAAGATAGAAAATATTATGCTAAGTAAAACAAGTCAGTTAGAGACAAATACCGTATGATTTCACTCATGTGGAATTTAAGAAAAGAAAGAAGCTAAATAAACAAGAAAAGGGATAAGAGAGAGAGAGAGAGAGAGAGAAGCAAGCCAAAAATCAGACTCTTAACTATCCATAATAAATTGTTGGTTACCAGAGGAGTGGTAGGTGGGGGGATGGGCAGAATAGGTGATAAGGATTAAGGAGTTCACCTGTTGTGATGAACACCAGATGTTGTATGAAATTGTTGAATCAATATATTGTACACCTGAAGCTAGTATTACACTGTATGTTAACTAACTGGAATTAAGTAAAAACCTAAAACATCAATCAATAAATGCATATTTTGGATCAATAAAATGACTCCTTTAGAATAAAATACACGATTCTTGAATTCATTGCTCTCTCTGTGGCAAACAATTCAAATGATACCAAGGGAAACACTGTATGTGAGGGTTTTACTGTGGTTTAAATGTAGAAAGTGGTAGGGACACACAGGATGAGAATATGTAAAGTCTGATAGGCACACCGAATTAAGACCAGACAACAAAAAGCAAGAAAAACATATACTGTAATTACCCCTAATTATCTCCCAAAGTCCTTCTCTCAAATGCCATCCATTGGGATTTAAAGAATCAACACATGACTTTTAGGGACACCATTCAGTCCATAGCAGCTAGCTAGTCAGACCCATAAACAAAACAAAAACAATACAAAGCTTGGACAGAATGTTGTAGTAGTAGAAAGGAGGGGCTGAATTTGCAAAACTTTGTCAGGTAAACTAAATAGGAAATATGAACTATATTAAGGAGAAGCTTGGCAGAGGAGAGAGGAAGAATACCTCAGGTGGAGGGAATAACAGGAGCATAGGGATAAAATAGTCCCTTATGAAGACAATGGGATTAGTGAGTTCCATCTTAATGGAAAAGAGAGATTATGAGATCAGAAAAAGATTGAAATGGTGAAAGTTAGTTGGATCCAAGTTTAAAGATTTGTGTGCATCCTATTGTGGAGTAGGAAATTAATCCTGTAGGTCACACTTTTGCTGAGTGATTTATAGGTACTGAAAGGGACAAGGTAAATGAAAGAGATAGTCTCCTTGACATAGGGATAAACTTACTCCAAATTAATTCACTACTGGCAATAACATTTGTGTATTTGGTTTGCTGTTGAGGATATCTTCAAGGAAACTGTGCAAAAATTGAACATGACCATTGCTTTCCTCAGAGAATAAAGGCCCGACTCAGATCTTGACCTTGCTTTGGGTGATTGACTGTAAGGAAACCTACAAAGGTGAGGAATATAAGAGATGGGGTGTTATCAGTGACATATATAATAATCTATAATTACATTCACCTTGAAGTTACATAACCAGAGCCAGTAAATAGCTGGAAGATGGTTTTAAAAATGTATGTAGCATATCCTGTAAAACAAATTAAACAGTTGAAATTTTATTTATTTTTGTACTTTGAGAAAAAATTATTTAAAGTTTACTACAAAGATATATTATCTCTTAGGATATATTATCTCCTTAGAATATGTCTTTCATATACAGTATAATTTTGTATACTGAAAATTTGAGGACCATAGGGATCAGGTTCTTGATCCATAAATGTTATTATGGCATAGGTCACTCAGCTTCCATTGTTATCAGAACTTCCATCATTATCAGAATATTAATGATCCTGATTGGGTCTTGACAGTGTTATTTGCTTGACTTCCATTTCACAGATGACCTGAGGTAATTCTGTCCAATTATTGAAAAATTCTGATTATTCTTTTTAGGATTTATCCAGTGACATCGTTTTTATAAGCAAGATGCTGATGGGAAGAGAGAAATTTTATTCAGAAAGGTTTTACCAAAATGACTATCCCCACAAAAGTACTCATGTATTGAAGTTAATTCAATTCATTACAACTTTAATCCACAAAGAAAGTTTTGGGGAAAGATGATAAAGATAAACAGACATAAAATTCATATACCTTTCAGGATTTCTGACACTTGCACCCAAGGAATTTTAAGTAAAATAATTACTTAACCATGTGTTTCATGTGTGGCTTACTCAGAGCATGTCACCCCAAATGGGAAAATATGAATTTGCTAAATCAATATATGTCTACAATGAAGATAAAATGCATTAAAAAGCCCCTTATCTTTTGTAATTAAAATAGACAATTGGTTAAAAATCCATGAAATCAGGTCATAAAAATGATAAATTCTCTTAATAAATACCTTTTGTAGAAGAATTTAGAGCATATAAAATTATACTTCTTCATCAATCTTTTGAAATATCACCAGGTGATTTTCTTTTTTTTCTTTTCTTTCTCTCTCTCTCTCTCTCTTCTCTTTTTTCTTTTTTCGACCAAGTGACTTTCTTTAAGCATAAAGATCTTACATCATCTTTCTTTCAAAAGAAATGTTTATTCAAAAGAAAGAAAATCATACAATTTTATATTTGTTTCTTTCTTTTAGTGGGGTTGAGCACTTCAGGTTACTTAGAAAATAATCTCAGTGCAATTCTTCTTGATTTTGACAGTTCGGTCCTATCTCTATCCCTTACCTGTTCTTCAGAACATTTATAGTAAAACTTTCCTTTATCAATCTTTCTAAAGCTTTCTACTTGGTTTTCTTAGGGGAAAAAATAGCAACAATTCCTTTTTTGTTTGCATTCATATTTTATCAGTTGAGGTAATGATTGTACAAACAGAATATATGTGCTTTAAAATCTTCACAACTGACTTACCATACAACTCAACTATTGAGAGCAGCAGTGCATGGATGTATTAAGTGGTGGTGATATGGCTGCTGGCCACAAATTGGGGGCAACAGTGTATGTTATAGAAGACCTAAAAAAAATATTGGTTATTCAGACACTGAGCTAAAGGCCCAGTTATAAGATTCTCTACTGTCTCAAATCTCTATGTTGCAGCTGCATTAAGAAGTTATAGAAATCTAGAGGCTAGGGGCACCTGGGTGGCTCCGTGGGTTAAAGCCTCTGCCTTCGGCTCATATCATGATCTCAGGGTCCTGGGGTCTAGCCCAGTATCAGGCTCTCTGCTCATCAGGGAGCCTGCTTCCCCCCTTCTCTCTGCCTGCTTCTCTGCCTGCTTGTGATCTCTCTCTCCTGTCAAATAAACGAATAAAAAATCTTTTAAAAAATTGGCTAAGAAACAAAAAGTTTACAAAAAAAGAAATCTAAAGGTTAGTCTAAGTTTGTATGTTCATCAAAAACATCTTGATTATACATCAGGTGCAGCATAAACTGTGAATAAGTTTTAGGATTATGTAAAGAGTTCAGATACATTTATGTATCTCTGAAATTAGAAAGACCACCACTATGGTTCATTCTCATGAGCATGGCTTTTTGGAGTAATAGTGCCGTTCAGATTAAGCTGTCCTTGTGTCTTTGTCTGTGATACCTGGTAGACAATTATATATCTTAAAAGTATAGCACACTAAAAAAATCCTGAGAGTCTGGCTGAACAAGGTTTTGTACTTGCTTTATTTACTAGTTTGTATGACTTTAATTAAATTGTATTATACTATGAGAAGCCTCGATTTCCACCTTAATGTAATAAAATAATCTATTCCACATGGATTTATTGAGGAGATAAAGAAGATAATGTGTTCAAAGGACCCAGTGTTGTGCAGGCCAGATAGTAAGAGTTTAAAATATATAACTTCATTCTCCCCCAAATCTTTTATAAAGTAAAAGTAATAAAATAAGTCATATTGCATTTATATACCTTTCAAAGCAATTGTAATTAAAATAAAGTGTCTCAGATGTCAAATAAAAATGGTAGACTAGGTTAATATGCCATTAAAATTTATGAGTGATTAGTAGTTCCACTTTTATGTATTGTCACCCTATTTTCTTTTAAGAACCTATTTCTCTAATTTAGTACATAATTATTTTTTATGATAGGTACTTATACAAACACATGCTATTTAAAATAACCCTGGCTGACATTGACATCTCTACCTTGATGGTGGTGGACTGCTAATTCAAAGTTCTTTTTCTGTACACTCTCATATAACATCATGAACAATTACCCTTAAAGAAGTGTGTCTTGATGATAATGATGGTGTGCAATAAACTCCCATTTACTTGGGTCTTAAACAACCATAAAACTTAAATAGCCAGAATTTATTTCTATTCTTTATCAATGGCAGCTAGGTCATACCACAATTGAAATCAAACAGGGAACACCCTCATGTGAGCTTTTCCTGCTATTCAAGGGTCCAATTATCACTACTTGCTGTCATTCTATAATGTGGAATTCACACCCACGGATTACTGTTTGTCACATTTAGGCCAGGAGTTCCTCTGGTTTAGTCCAAGGGCCATTTGCTCCAATATAGGAAGATTAGCCCTTGAATACTTTAGTTGATGTTAATATATTTTAATTCATGTTTTTAATTTGTTCATATTCTCTCATTTTGGAACATCCTCATAATATTGTTAAAAATTAATATTTTACTTAGTATTCTTTTTTACTGTCGCCAGTGTATGCATGAATAACATGAAAATTCTCAAGAAGTCCTAATCAATGTGAACCTAATCCTCTAGGGTGGACTAGTTTATTGATCCTAAATAAGGCCACTTTCTTAATGTGAGTTGTAAGAAGATCGATAGCTATCAGAGCCAAATTATATACCTAATGTTTTGTGTGTATTTAATCATTCTCATTTTCATTCCTAATCTTGCTTGTGTATACACATATACATAAATACACACACAATATGCTTTGTATAACTCTGGTATTATATATATGTATTAATAACATTTTCACTGGAGGTATGCATTATTATGCATTAACAATATCATTTGGACTATAGTGCAAAAACAAGACCCTCAGGAGCAGTGGGGAATTTTACTACAGAATGTCTAATATAATAAAATTATTCATGTTACAAAATGTTTTTGAAGTTCTATATAGCCTTTGATCACAAATATCCATAATCTACAAAGTTTAGGAAAATTTAGAATCCGGATAGTTTGAAAAACTGGATAATTTGAAGTTTGAATAAATGTATTGTGCTCTCAAAAACCATGCATTACACACATTTGTTTATATGACAGTAATCTGTGAAAAATCTTTACTTGCATCAATGGAAGAATAATAGAAATGAAAAAATCAAATAACTAGCTTTTTTCTTGCAACAATCCTCTGTTTTTTAAAAAATCTCTATTTTAAATGATATATTCTTTGATGAAATAATTAAGCTTTAAATGTGTCTTATTGTTTTGTAGTTAAGCAAGTTTTGGGATTATTGACATTCACTTCATTTGAAAGTATTTTGTTTCTCTGAATTTTAAGTAACAATGTTTAAATACATGTAATGTGAGTTTATAAAAGTATAGACATGTTATTTTTTATATTTAAAATATATTTCTCTCTATATCATTTATAAATTATTTATAGATATAAATTATATTGTTTTGCTGTTGAAAATGTATTGGACATGTATTGGGAATATAACTAAAGATGTTTAATTATTAAAAAATATTACATGTTGCAATTGATTTTAAATATATACAACTAGCTTGAAGAATAGACAATCTATCTAAAAAAAGAGATGCATAAATGCATTAAATACTCTAAGATTATACAAACTAAATGTGTATGTCTGTGTTTTCCCATGATATTTTGTTGATTAGAAAATACTCAACTAGGTGGTACGAGACTCTAAATTAAATCCAGTTTACTCCACTTCCTACACAGATAAATAGCTTTATCTTTCTATTGTCAGAATTTTAGTTACGACAATAAAGAACGTTAAAAAAATTTCTAATGTCACTTCTAGCTCTATCATTTATTTTAAAATTCTATAATTTCATAGGCCTGAGACTCAAATAATTAAGAGAATTTTAAGTATATTGAGCTATTACAATTCTCAGGTTGGAGTCACAATTCAAATGAAATGGAAAGTCCTCCTTTCTTTTATTTTTTAGATCCCTGATTCATTTTATTAACAATTATAGCAATGTATAAGCCACTCAATTTATTTATAGTACATTTTAAAGTATTTCTTTAAAACAATCTATTAAAAACAGGGAAAAATATGGCAGATATAGAGTACCATTTGTAAGTATCTGTGGCATGCTAGGTACTACAAGGCCTGCTTTATAAAGATCACCTCAATTAATCATGAAGTCAATTTTCTGAAATAAGTATTATTTTCCCATCATCAAAACTATTTTATAGAGGAAAAACCTAGGTTCAAATTTTATATAACATGCATTCATAAAGTTAGTAATAAGTCATGGAATTAGGGTGCAAGCCCAGGTCTTTCTAACTCTAATTCCTAAATGTTTAGCCATTTTACAAAATCGACTTGAAATATACTAATTTTGTCACATTGTAACTTTGTGGGAATTCTTTCCTCATCTCCAAGACCTCATTCTCATGCATAGACCTTGAATTCCTGTTGGCCATCCTGTTCTCCATGAATACCAGGGCCTTGGCTTTATGAACAAGGCCTACTGGCTTATTTTCAGCTAATGCCTCTGACAGCAAGGCAAACTGGAATTTGTCTCCAAACTCTGCCATTCATAAACTGACTCTTCCAAGAGAAGGAGGATAATGTCATAATAATTTCAAAGCTAGAGCTTGGTCTATATTATGATGTTTTGGGTAGACTTGGGTAACTTCTATTTTTCTATTAACTTCAGCCTTTCCGTGTTGATATAGGATGTTATTCAGAATTGTGATAAAGTTGAAAGAGGATTGAAGAATGCTGAATATGTGGGTAGAGTGTAAGACATTGATTCAGTTTAGCCATTTATTTTTTCTAGTCAAGATACTAGAAGCTTCCAAATATCACAACCATCTGCCTCTGTCACTCTTTGCATTGATAAAAAGAAAGAACGTTTTCAAATTTGATTGAATCTTGTATGATACTATATTGATATTTTTTTGTTTTGCTTTGATATGATTTATTCCAGAAATTCCTTCTCTGTATGAAAATTTGAATTTTCCAGGGCATTTAATATACGCAGGTATGCATATCTGGATTCCATTTCTTTTGTTCTCATTTCTAAGATAGTTGTTTCAGTTGTAATGCACAAATCCTTGAGGACTTTTCATAATAAGTCACAGCTCTGACAACTCTAACTGATGATGTCAAGCTCTTGTTAGGTCTCTATTTCCCTCTTAAGTTCCAAAAGTCATTTGGTAGAAAACAACTTATCACAGAGTACAAATGTTTCTTTTCTCTCCAACAATATAGCTGTATCTATAATTTTAAACTCCTGTAATTGACAATTACATTAAGACAATAGTATTGTACTGCTCATACTTCAGAATCTATTTGCAGCTTTCTTTACATTTATTTATTTATTATTAAATTTAATAATAAGTATTTATTTATTTACTTAATATTTTATTTATTTCACAGAGAGAAACACAGCAATAGAAGTACTGGGAGAGGGAGAGTGTGTGAAATGGGAGAGGGAGAAGCAGGCTTCCCACTGCCGAAAAGGGAGCCCAATGTAGGGCTCCATCCCAGGACCCTGGGACCATGGTCTAGCCAAAGGCAGATGCCCAATGACTGAGCCACCCAGGTGGCTTTACTTTAACTGTTACGTATAAGCCACTGAAATCTAAAGGTTCTCATATGACCATATGAAAATTAGACACTCCAAAAGAAAAATTACTTTCCATTGCTCAAGCCAAGACAATGGGGTGTATGTGCCAAGATAGATTATTCCATGCATATACATTATAAATAAAATATTTATTACACAGTGATTTATTTCCTTCATCCCAGGTTCAACACACTTGGCAACATGAGATTAAAAATCAATGAGTAAATGATGACATAAAAATTTAGAGAAAATCAAAGCTTGCATAAGCCACCAACATGATGAGCAGTAGACATTTTTTCAAAGAAATGGCTTGAGTTTTAACCTGCAAAGGTTTGGACATAATAGATGATTCCTTTTGAAAAAGTAGTATTTCACTATTTATGCTTAAGTAAAACTCTTAAAAATTAATATTTTTCTATTTTTTCTGTATTTTTTAATCACATGGTAGATAATTAAATTGGTTAGCAACTCATCTCTCTCTCTTTTTTAAAGTACAGCTGTGCCAATAGGCTATATCCTAGTAAAGTTTATTTAGTAGTTTCTAAACAAAAATATACAAAGTTCTATTGGCTATTTAATAGATGAGAAACTGTTATTCACTGATTCATGCAAATGGCTTATTATTTTGGAAATGCAGGAAGTACAGCATCTCTTATGAATCTGACTACTTTCAATAAGCAATTGCAATCTTAATCTGTTAAACTGAATCATTTAAAAACACCTTAGAATGTACATTGTATTCTTAGTCTTCACAGTAGTGCTTTATATTCACCTAAATAATTCATCCCTTCTAAAAACTGGAAAATAGTCAAAAGGAGGATTTTTTACATGAATTGCTTTCTTCAGGTTCTGAAGTAGTCTTTGATTTCATCTGAGAAACCTCTGCTAAGTTATTTTGATATACTTTGTTAGAAGCGTGTATTGAAGAGGGCACATACTGCATGGAGCACTGGGTATGGTGCATGAACAATGAATCTTGGAACACTGAAAAAATAAAATTAAATTAAAAAAAGAGGTAAATATATTTAATAGTTATTCCTACCTATATCCTTCATTTGAATCAATTGGAAACATCCATCCTATCTTAAAAACATGAACCCTGGCACGAGTTTATTAACTTTGCAGGTTTCATTTAATTGACTACAAAAATTTTGTAGAAAATATGAAGAATAAAAAAATGAAGTAGAGGGGCGCCTGGGTGGCTCAGTCATTAAGCGTCTGCCTTCAGTTCAGGTCATGATCCCGGAGTCCTGGGATGGAGCCCCGCATCGGGCTCTTTGCTCGGCAGGAACCCTGCTTCTCCTGCTACCATTCCCTCTGCTTGTGTTCCCTCTCTCGCTGTGTTTCTCTCTGTCAAATAAATAAAATCTTAAAAAAAAAAAAAATGAAGTAGAAAATGAGATCAATGCATAGGAAAGCAAGATTTGATTGGGGATCTCAGTTACATTTCTTTATCACCGAAGACAAAAGCATAATGTGAAAAATCCTGTAAGATAAAATGCACAGAATAAATATGACTGAAGGACAGGTAAACATTTTTTTGTGGTTCTGTTATTTTGACTTTGAGAACATGAATAGGTAGTCCACATCACTTTCTGTGAATAGAGTTGAAAGCCATAAGCAGCATAAGCTTTTCTTTTTACACTTCTACAAACCTTCTTTATTAAAAAAAAGTCTTATGCATATTTTGGAATTTATATTTGTATCCCACACTATGTATTTGCATTTAAATTTATTATTGCTTTCCAGACCCAATATTTATTTTAGTAAGTTAACTGGATTTTTAGAGTGCCAATTTCATTAAACTCAAGATTAGTGTTAAAAATTCAATTCTGACACATATTGGCTTCTGACATTTTCAAATAAGATTAGAAATATATGTATAAATAGTAGATTTTCTCTGACATTGATCAGCAGTTATGTGATATATTTCAACAGAATGTGGGTTTTAGACATTCACTTCCATTATACATTAAAAAGAAATTCACAAACCTACAAAATAAGGTGGAGTAGTATCTTGATAATATATGTTTAAAATTAAATGTGTATTTAGTTTTTTAAAAAGATGCTGTACCAAGGATATTGATGACACAGAGAATAATATTGTTTGAAGATACATGTCCCTGACAAGTCTGAAAAGAAAATTAATGGTTCTATGATTACTTTTTGATTACTCAGACATTGACAAAGTACTTCTAATTATTTGCATCTCAGCTTGCTTTTATTTACCTATTTTCCTTACTTTTTTGATCAATAATATCTTCAGTACCATATGAAGGAAGATTAAAACATTATACATAGTGGAAATTTAACATATTAAAAACTGTGTAGAAGCTTTTGTGAAAAGTTGTTGAGAAAAAATAAAGTGACTGATAAAGAAAAACTGGACAGTATATACATAATATATATATACACTTATTTATAGACCTAAATTCCATATGCTATGGGTTCTATGATTATAATAAAATTTTTAAATGTATTGAAGCCTACATTAATTGTATAATTTACCCTGCACTAATTTGCATTGAATTACTTATAATCTAACATTATGAAAGCAAAATTCATTACCAGTTATTAGGTCTTTTAACTAGGCATTATAACATACTACTCCAAATCTTATTTGATTTTTTAATACAGTAATATTTTGGAGAGTAGTTCTTTAAATTATTATCCACATAAAAATTTACACTTCTTATTAATCTCCCAAATAATCCCTGATTTCCTAGTTAACTAAGGAATTGATTATGTAATGAATTGTTAGTCAGTTATGTGTTAAATGTGATTATTGCTAATTGTGTAAATTCAGGTCATTTTGTAATTTCTCTGCCTCATCGGTCCATCTCTAAAATGAGAAACACGATTGAGCCTATCTCTCTATTCACTCTAGTAGGGATTCAATATGGTGATCCAGTTAACATGTATATTGCAGGTTTTGATGAACAGAAACACCTTATTTTCTTTTCTCTAGAGATAAAGATATATATATACACACACTTTTTTTTTCTAGATATAAAATACACTGAATTTTTTCCTTAAGCTCTGTCTGGTATTAATTTATATTGAGCCATAATTTTACGACTTTAAGTACAGTTAAGCATTTATGAGGTTTTGATAGCAATTGAGGGTTTATCTATAAAATCAGTTAGTAGAACATATTTATCCATTCATTTTGCATAGGTGGTAAATCAGACAAGAGATTTCTCTCAGCTAATAATTTCAGACAAACAGGGAGAAACAAGTAGGTATTCTGATGTTGACATTATGATATTTTTGTTGCTACTCAATTATTTTCCTGCAACAGAAAGGTTTTTTAAGTACATAATCTGATTTTTAACAGTTCAAAATTCCTTTATTTTAGCTAAAACAGGACTTAGTAGCACTCGTTCTAAAGGCAATTTTGAATAAATACTTGCAATTATAAAATAAACATATGCCATTCCTCTTGATTTTTTAACCTACAAATAGATACCTATGTTAAACTGGTATGTAGATTTAGCACAATTTAGTGTGTCATGACGGTTAGCAGAAAACGCATGGCAAAATTAAGAGGTGAAGCTAGAAAGGTGATGACTTGTCCACAATTTTAAGTATATTGTTAAGTTAGGAAATAAAAACAGGTGAGCTAAGTTTTCAGTCAATAGTTAGCTGCCCCACAATTCAATTATTTTTTCATTTTATTCATCTGTCATTCATTTATTCACTCATTTAATAAACATTTATAGGAAATGCAGTGGTGAACAAATTACTTGCAACACCCTCCTTTGGATTTTAAAAAGTAGCAGAAAACAGAGAAAATGAATGAAGGTGAGGGTCCTAAGAGACCCAGAAGGTAAAAGGAAGCATGTAAGACTTAATAAAGGAGACCTAAGAAAGACTGTGGGTCCAGGAGAAAGGCCTGGACTTTTGCGAATCTCAGTTTACTAATCTTAATGTAGGGAGGTGATTCTTTGAGATAATTATTTAGAGAATCTTTGTAATTTGGATGATTATTAAACTATGAAAAAAAAATCATGTGGAGAAAGGGGAATCCTCTTACACTGTTGGTGGGAATGTAAACTGGTGCAGCCACTCAGGAACACAGTACAGAGGTTTCTCAAACAGTTAAAAATAGTACTACCTATGATCTATTTTGTATTTACCTAAAGAATATAAAAAGATTAGTTTAGGGATACATGCACCCTGATGTTTATAGCAGCATTATCAACAATGGACAAATTATGGAAAAAGCCCAAATGTCCATTGACTGATCAATTGAAAAAGAAGATGTGGTATATGTAACATGCAAACACACACACACAGACACACACACACGGAGGAATATTACTCAGCCATCAAAAAGAATGAAATCTCACCATTTACAATGATGTGGATAGAGCTAAAGAGTATTATTTTAAGCAAAATAAGTCAGTCAGAGAAAGACAAATACCACATCATTTCACTCATATGTGGAATTTAAGAACAAATGAACATGGTAGGGTGGGGGAGAGAGAGACAAACCAAGAAACAGTCTCTTGACAATAGACAACAAGCTGCTGGAGGTGATGTGGGCAGGGGGATGGCTTAAATAGGAGACAGGTATTAAGGAGTGCACTTGTGATGAGTGCTGGGTATTGTATGTAGTGATGAATCATGAAATTCTACATCTGGAATTATTATTGCACTGTATGTTAACCAGCTGGAATTTAAATAAAACTTAAGGAAAAAAAATGAGACCTTTTAGTTATTTTTGAGATTTAGAAACATGTAAGATTTGAATGTTCCTAATAAGGTTTCCACTTCTAATCTTTATTTTATATTATCATAATCTATTCAAATGAGTCTTGTTCAATATCAAAATGTATTGATTTAAATGTTATTCAAGCTGTCCTTCCCCTACTTCAGCCACTCCTGGCTTTTCTCTTCCATAATTTTTTTTAAAGTGTTTCTCAACTGCAGTAACTTTGCCTACCAGAGGATATTTGGCAATATGTGGAGATACTTTTAATTGTCACAACTTGGGAGGCGTGGGGGATGGTATTAGTATCTAACAGGTAGAAGAAGTGATGCTGCTAAACATCTTATAAAGCACAGTATTTCATCCCAAAGCAAAAAAAAAAAAAAAAACAAAAGATTATCTGCTTCAAAATGTCAAAAGTACAAACATTGAGAAATCTTGCTTTGGAAAAAATAGTATTTTCCTTCTTTCTTCATCTCTTATGTTTTTACACTCTTAAATAAACTACGTGGTGTAAGGCTTCTTTTTAATATGCTCATTACTAAATTTTTTAATCAATTTCCTTACACAGATCACACCATTGTGCAGCATTGACAAATTCATTTATTTAACTACACCATTTATTTAGAAATCAATAAATATTCACTGAGAGCTTACTATGTGTTAGGCATTCTGCTATTAATACAAAACACTTGAACATAGGAGAAGGGAAGAAAAAAAAAAACAGAGAGGGAGGCAAACCGTAAGAGACTCTTCTTAACTATAGGGAATAAACTGAGAGTTGCTGGAGAGAAGGTGAGTGGGGGGATGGGTAAGTGGGTGATGGTCATTAAGGGGGACACTTGATGTATTAAGCACTGTGTGTTACATGTAACTAATGTATCACTAAGTTCTACCTCTGAAACTAACACTACATTACATGTGAAATAAAATCTAAACAAAGACTAAAACAAAGCACCTTCCATCACAATAGAGAAAATGTATTCAAATGCTTAGAAATATGTAATGTCTAAACTGCTTTTGGCTTAATATATTTAAAAGCCTAGGTTGAAGGCATTAAGTAAATTTCAGTATATATATTATATGTATACATAATATATAGAGAGAGACTTAAGTAGGAAATAAATTTTCTTGACAATTACACTTAATTTTATTTATTATCTTAAAAACTTATTTAAAATTGCCTGTCCATCTTTTATTACCATTGTATGTCATACAACCTATCAATCAACAAGTAACTCAAGAAGGTCAATTAAGCTTTAGAAACTATGCCATGAGCACAATTGCTTAATCCCTTGGTACTTTTCTCTTAATTGAATTTAAACTACCAATTTTCTTTAGTTCTCCTTAGCTCAGAAAACTTACTTAATGTGCCAAGACTAATATAATACCATAGCTAGCATCAAATTAAATAGAATTTAATTTCCATTAAAATATGGAGAAGGGACTATGTCCAAAACTACCCATTAAAATATATGTGGTTGTATTGACAGTCCAAGTACAAAGTGGATGTGAACCAGTCTGCTTTTTAAAATTTTTCTACGCATTTTTCCATTCACAATGTGACATTTTTATGCTCATTTTGATATTTTCATTCTCCAAGTTTTGTTTTATTTTTAAAAATTTCATTATCTCAATTTTTACTATAGATCTACAGAGACCTACAATGTACTATCTCATAAGTGTTGTTTTCTGAATGCACGAGTGAAGGGAGGCATGTGTCAGGTTTAGAGAACAGACCTGTTACATGTACTTAGAGTTAAATAAGTACATGTTGCTGTAATAAAATTGCCTTTAATCACTTACCAAGCCTAACCTTGACTCAAGCGGTGAATGCCTGTAAACATAATAAATGAAAAAAAGCTAGTATTTTTATAATATTAAACAGTATCATTTATAGCTTATCAATCATGTATTGTTGTCCAGCAAAAATGAAAAGTCCAATGGAGAATTAAGTTATCTTCATACCTGCAAATGGTGGAGACTATTTTTGTTAAGACTGTCAGAATTTACTAAATGCAATTAGGACATATAGTCTAAAGAGTGCAGTAACCCCCTTATCATGTTCTCTTAATTGTTCTCTTTTGAAGATCCACTGTGTTGACTAACTGAACAATAATTCAAGTAGAGTGTCCCAGAAAAAAACCACTTAGGCTCCCACTTTGGAGTCGAGCTGGCGGCTCCGAGCCCTGCCAGTACCCCGACTATCCCTGACTTGGTGTCCTTTTTGAGAGGCCTGCATTCTGCACACAGCTTCATTTCCCCTGGGCTGGAAACAACCTTGGATTGAGTGTTTTGTTTGGGAGTTATTTCCCCAGGGCCTTTTGAAAAGTAGTGTCCCAGTGGAGTACTACATATTATTTATGTAAGAATGAGTTTTTTTTTTTTAACAACAATATCCTTTCAGAAATTTCTAACAGTTTGTAGCTGCATGACTTAACCTGCTGATAAAAGCAGTTATTAAAAATCTACCTTTTCAAAAAAAAAAGTGTACTTCCAGGTCTACTGGAAAAGATAAAATGTACTTCCAGGTCTATACCCTATGGAGTAATCTTTTTTCTCTTGAAATATACCCAGTGTTTACCCAATTCTCAGTGATATCCAGGTCCAAATTATTACTACCAGTTCTGCCAGGAATCAAGACCATCATGGGTAATATGTTATCTTAATGTCATATTCCTGGTCCTACTGTAGCAGAATATGTACACACAGAAAAAAACATAAAGGATGGAGTTAAAAAAAAAAAACATATGCCTGAGTAAAAACTATCAAAACTTTTATTACTTTTGCTTCCCCTTATTTTTTTTATCCAAATGTGTAGATTGCGTACATTTATTTAGCATAGAGCATGAAAATAGGAAATTATATGGGGTCATATAAGAGATAAGAAATGGTCAAAAGTTTCTTGTAAAATTATTCTTAAAACATCAAGTTTAGGGGCACCTGGGTGGCTCAGTGGGTTAAGCCTCTGCCTTCAGCCCAGGTCATGATCTCAGGGTGCTGGGATCGAGCCCCACATTGGGCTCTCTGCTCAGTGGGGAACCTGTTTCCCCCCTCTCTCTGCCTGCCTCTCTGCCTACTTGTGATCTCTCTCTCTCTCTGTCAAATAAATAAATAAAATATCTTTTAAAAAAACAAAACATCAAGTTTAAACATGAAGGCAAATGCTACCATAAATATTTAATAGTGAATCATATTAAAATTGGAAAATATGAAAATAATCTCTTCAGAAAACATTTGAAGAGAGCTATCTTACCCTTAGCTAAAATACTACATGGAGGAAAAAAAAGAAATACTACATGGCCCCATTAATATAACTTGGAATTGTGTCATAGACATCCCCAACTGAACCAGCTGAGAAACAGCTGGAAAAATAAAATTGCTAGAGTAGGTTGTCAGAACCAAGAAAGTGTGCATTCAAATACCAAGTCATTGGCATTTTGGGAAATTTTCTTCAGATATAAAGGGGAAATAGTCCACTGAGAAGAAAATCTAGAGTAAATAGAATTCTGGAGAGAATTTTAGTGATTTGAAGCTGACAGCAGAATATCAGGTAACGTGGAAAAGAAAAAGCGCAGGCATGACTGCCTCACAGCATGGGAACTAGGCAGTTGGGGTAAGATGGGAAATAATTAATAGGAGGATCTGAAGTTCAGAGAGAGACTCTCATTCAGTCACTGCCCCAGCAAAATGGTGTTAGACTAAAGTTTCTCTGAGGCCCATGGAGATGGGAGAAAGTGTCTCTGTTGTGGTAAATAGCAAGCAATTCTCAAATGACTAATAGTATTTTCTTTCTTTGGGTATCCTTAAAATCCAAAGAGTAGTGAGGTAATTTTATACACATACTGTATTTGCTTCTAATGGCTAAAATCGCCCAACTAGAATTTTATTTCTTTGCATATGCACACTGCTCTGGTAAAATGCTAGTAGCCTAGAGAGAGGTCCCATATTGACTGACTCATTTGCAGAACATTAGTTTCTACTATGACCTAATAAAAAATAATTTCCATTGTTCCATTTTTGAGAGAACTTTTTTTTTTTGAGAGAACTTTTCCTAGAAACTATTGGTGAAAGGTGAAGATGGGAGAAGGCAAGTAAGATGGGTGAAAATGTGACAAAAGAAAAAGATGGGATTTAGAAAGAACTAAGTCCCAGTATTAGGACTCAGGTATTGGATAAATTAGGGACAAGATGAAAGCAGTGATTAATTATGAGGAAGAAAAGAATAGCATAGAAAGGAAAACAGAAGTTTGTTTAAGATGATCATGATCTAGTTCAAAATTGTAATTAAGGCTCAACTTATATTTCAGGTTATTCTATATGTTTTATGTACTACAATGAAATTTAGTGACCAACTTTAAAAGAACTTAAGACTTGCTAGATTTATCATTTAATTACTTCTATTATGTACTTCATTATTATTTTTCCTTTCTAAATGCAGATGTTAAATAATCCTAGACAATTTTATAAGTAGAAAATTTAATAATTATTTTATGTATATGAAAAATTGTTATTTTATGATCAGTTCTAAAATAAGATGTCCTTTTAAGCTACATGTATTCATAGAATTGACCATTGTTGTCAGTCCCATTGCAAAGTTATCAATGCGCATGCTACCACCTTAAGGAATGTTTGAAAATTATGAAGGCATTTTTTTTGGTCACAATGACAAGAAGGCTCTACCAGAATACAATGGATAGAGTGAGAGATGCCAAACAACTAGCAGAGGATGGTAAATTTTGCATAACCAAAATTTCCTCTCAAAATGCCAATATTTCTCCCATTGAATTGTGCTGGGCTTGTTACAGATAACTTTTAAGATAATAAAAATAGTTTAGAAGGATCCAGACATCATTAACTCACTAGCCTAATCTTTTCTTAGATTTGCTAAGAAAGCAATCTTAGCAAATCTGCTCTTCTCTAAGCACACTCCATATAGGGGTGGCGTGTGTGACATAGCTCCTACTAAGGAAACAAGATTGGACATTGCTGTGTGAGACTTCTGGGAATGTTTCACTTTCTTTATAAAAAGGAGACAAACAGGTAAGGCATAAGCTATTGACTCTTTTATCCCTTCTATCATGCCCATAATTTGAATGTGGATGTGCGGCATCCATCTTAGAAAGCTGACTGATTAGAAGCAGCCGGATTTATGGAAAAGCCAACACTTGAATCCAGGGGTTTCTGGCAGGCTAACAGCCTGGAGGCTTTTTCAGGAAGACCAGACCAAGTTACTGACCTGGAATCAATGAATATGTAACATGATTCCAACAAAATTACAGATATCATGTGATTTATTTATTTTTATTTATTTTTTATTTTTATTTTGTTTTTATTATTTTTTATTTTTATTTATTTTTTTATTTTTTTAATGATTTTTATTTATTTGACAGAGAGGAGAGAGATCACAAGTAGGCAGAGAGGCAGGCAGAGAGAAAGGGGGATGCAGGGCTCGACCCCAGGACCCTGAGATCATGACCTGAGCCGAAGGCAGAGGCTTTAACCCACTGAGCCACCCAGGCACCCCTACACCAGGATAGTTGAGAATTTGCAATACGTGCTCATAGCCCTTTATGCTACTTATGCTTATGTGCAGACTCCTTGCATGGCTGCCAATGACTGAGATTAAACAGTCTCATTTTTCCTTATTTAAACTATATGAATATGTAAAGTAAAGCAAAATTGGTAACATTGATATCTACTTGTTTTTCTTGATAAGATGAAAAACACTGCAATTCCAAGTGTGTGTGTGTGTATATATATATATATATATATATATGAAATATTGCAGATATTAGAGTAAATAAAATTATTGACAAGACAGAGCTGGGACAGATCATGGTTAAAGTACACTCTTTTAATATTTTTATTTAAAAAATAACCATCTCCAGTCATAGACAAAATTATTAGATTGTAATTACATAAACATATATTTAAACCCAAGAAAAATAAAGGCAAAAAAAAAACAAACAACCCACATGCCAACCCATTTCTTTTTTTCCTATTAAATTAGCTTTAATCTAAAATTTAAAGACTGGCTCTGAGGAGCAATATGTGGCCAAAGAAAATCTTTTTTTTTTTTTTCCTTTTCTTTTCTTTTTTACATTCTGGTCCATTAGGGATAATTTTAGCCAAGGCTCCTTGTATTTTTCTGTCCCTAGTTTCAAGATCTTCCCATAAAATATTTCGTATCTTGGGTGGGTTCTAAATATGCCTTGGTTTGTGTGGACACTGGATCTGACCCAACCCAAACTTCCCCTTATCACTGTGCAACCCAGGCTGTCAACTTTAGGGTACTAAACAAGCTGAGTAACATGTATGGATATTCTCATCAACCAAACAGTGATGGGGGGGGTCACATTCCAAAGATCATGACATGCAAGAGTGGGCAAAAAAAAACATGACATTGAATGGAGATTCTATCTCATGTATAACCAGTAAGCTGTGGGATTGTAAAAAGAAAAAACAAAATAGATGAAGACAGTACATGAAATTACTAACAGGTAAAACCACCTTGACTGGGTGGCCTGAAGAGCTATCCAGGTTTTGACACATTTGAATGTTGACCAGTGAGACCTGTTATGCCCATATACCCAACCGGGGACCCTTGCCAAGATACCCAATACTATAAATGTGTGTAAGTCCTAGAAAACAGCCCTGATTCTCACCATGGATCAATATGCCATGCTGCTGGGAACACCAAGCCCATGATGCCTGGAAAAGCAGTTATCTACTAGACAATGAGATATCCCTCCAAAATGATTAAGTTACTGTGCATCACTGGATGTGGGGGAAGTACTCAACGTTCACAGGGGTCCCATTATCCTTCTGGAAGCTGGGCCTGTGAAATGCACTATACCTGGAATGCAATATGCATCATTGAAAGAGGGGAGAAGATGGGGGTTCTGATCTGGAATACTCCTCTCTCATATATCTCCTCAGTGCTGCCTCTCTCACCAACATGTATTGGATGCACAACAAAGTCAAATTCCTAAAGTTTCTAGCCCTCCTCTCCTCAAGGCCAGGTGGGCATATTCTGTTTCCCATTGATGGCTGCCATTTTTTTCCCCTTCCATTTTCCTGGAGGATGTTATAGCACATATAGAAGCGTTTACTATATTAACCAGTGAGCCTTGAATGATAGCCACCAAAGTCTGTCTTCACTGAACGCAAAAAAATGTTCCTACTGAGAAAGGTTGTCCTTTAAAATAAGATGGTCTTGGATGTTTTTACTGTCCCACAAGGAAGCACCTATAACATTATCCATATAGAATGCTGTATGTGTTCATACTTGATGAGTTTGTTAATGTATCATCTGTATTAAATCAAATGAGGACATAAATGAATGCCCTGAATGATCCAACCCCCAGCCTAGGTGGGTTCAGGTCATGGGCTCTTAGCGGAAAATGTTGTCACTGGTTTGGGGAATTATTATTTTAACCCATGTTTTCTCTTGCATATGCCTGCATTGTTGCTCTGGCATCTGCCCCCACAGCAGGCAAAAAGCTGTCAAAGGAGCCACCTCCATGCTAGTGAGACTCCTTTCTGACTGCTCTGGGCACATTGCAGAAGAGGTTGCAGATGAGGTTGTAAAAGCTGGTCACAAGGACCAGGTGGAGTATTGGCAGAGGTTCTCAAGAGGATGGGACTACTAGTTGACCCAGGAGTGAGACCTGGCAAATAGAGTCTCCTCACCACCAACCCCATCCTTGGAATGGGTATTCCATTTGCCTTTCCCAGTCCCAGAAACTGCCCCCAAAGACCCAGCCTTGAGATAGTGATGTGCTGTTGAGGCATCTGGAAAGTATAAATGACAAAACCTCATTAAGGCCTTTCATAAAACTGTTAAGATTTGGCTGAGGTTGCAGAGATCTACTGTTTTCATTGCCACCAAAGACAGGCCTTGCATATAAGTTCCCTTGCTTATTAAACTTCCCACTTGATCTGGAATAGCCTGCCTCTTTCTCTTTGGTCTTTCAAAATTAAGAAAGGGAAACCTCACTAGAATGAATTGAGAAGTTTAGTAGGGGGAGCTAGCATGTCCTATTACTCATGGTCAATTGCAGACCCAAAAGAAAGAGGTGAACCTCGCCCATGGATACTACTTTACTATCCCAACAGAAGGAAGTAAGGCTTCTAGCCCCTCATTCCCCTCAATGACTTAGCCAGTGAGAATCTCTCACAACTCAGGCAATGAAAAGCATCTATACTTCTAGGGGCATCTGGGTAGCTCAGTGGGTTAAAGCCTCTGCCTTCAGCTCAGGTCATGATCTCAGGGTCCTGGAATTGAGCCCTGCATTGGGCTCTCTGCTCGGCAGGGAGCCTGCTTCCCCCTCTCTCTGCCTGCCTCTCTGCCTGCTTGTGATCTCTGTCTCTCTGTTAAATAAATGAATAAAATCCTTAAAAAAAAAAAAGCCTCTATACTTCTATACTTCCAGTTCTCAGCTAAATGTTTTGTTTATAACAGCTTTCCCAGAGTACCACTTTCCTCTATAAAAGAGCATTCCTCTCCTTTGTTCTCCAATTTAATTATGGTTTTGCCACTGTGTGCTTGTTCCAGATTGCAATTTTTTGTTATTCTCAAATAAACCCATCTTTTGTTACTAAAATTACTGGCAGTTTTATTTTTAAGATTATCAGGTCTTTCCTTGCCCTAGGCTTATGGGCTTATTTCAGATTTCACCTAGGAAGCTCTTGAGTAACAACATCAAAGCAGTTCATGGAGGGAAAAAGAGCAAAAATAGCATGAAGAAAGATTCTATAACCTGAGCTAATATAGAGAAGTTATATTGATGACATTAAAAATTATTAAGGAAGAGGAATGAAAAACTAACTTTGTCATTGCATTTTTCCAAAGTCCCAGTAAAAATATAAGTCAACCTGTTTTTGATTCCTGAATATGAAGATTTTCGTGTAATAATTCCTATTATTAAACTTATTAACATTTTGTGAAAATACAGATTATACTTTAATAAAATAAAAATAGCTCTTTAAAAAGGGGCAAAATTAAAGAGAAGGAGTACAAAAATTCAGGATAGGGAAAGCCATGAATCTGGATAAAATGATGTATATATTTTGAGTAGAAATGGATATTAAAGCACTCAGCCTTCAAAAAGCATGAAATCTTGCCACTGGCAATGACATGGATGGAACTAGAAGGTATTATGCTAAGTGAAATAAGTCAGTCGGAGAAAGAAAAATACCATACGATTTCACTGATATGTGGAATTTAAGAAACACAAGAGATGAACATATGGGTAAGGAAGGAAAAATAAAATAAGATAAAAGCAGAGAGAAAGGCAGACCATAAGGCACACTGAACTCTAGGAAGCAAACTGAGGGTTGCTGGGAGGTGGGTGAGGAGATAAAGTAATTGGGGGATGGGCATTAAGGAAGGCACTTGACTAATAAGCACTCGATGTTACATGTAATTGATGAATCACTAAACTCTACCTCTGAAACTAACAATACAGTTTATATTAATTAAGATGAATTTAAATTAAAAATTAAAAAACATTGACAAAATACTGGCATATTGCTAAAATCAATCTTTTAGATTAACCAAGGTTAAACTGCCATTGAAAAGTAAAAGGCTCATACTTTAAAGCAGATGAAATTCTATTAAATTATCAAAATAGTTGGTAAAACAAGAGCACCACACACAGAAGCTTTTCTTCCATGTGGCAGGAGTGATAGGTCTTATGAAGAGTCTGGCTTTCCTCATAATTTAATGTTTCTGCATGATCCAAATATAGCTGGGTTTCATATAGACTCCTTCAGTTTCCGGTGTTAAATTCAAAAGTTTAGTTTAACTGCAAATTAGAACCAGTTGAAATGATTTTTGATCAATGATGTGAAAGAAAATAAACATTTTCCAATATTGTTGGGGAAATGTGGAAATGTGTTCCAGAGACAAATTTGATATCAGGAATTGTTTCCCTTTAAGGGAATTTAAAAAAAGTTTCTTTTTCATAGAAAGTTTCTTTTCTAGAAGAAAAGAAAGAAAGAAAAAGAAAAAGAAAGAAAAAGAAAAAGTTTCTTTATCATACACATAATGTGGGGCAAATCCCTTCCATCTTTCAGATAAAAGAAATTATAGGATACAGAATATTTATGGCCACAGGAGTAGAAGAAATTACACGTTTGGTAACAAATTAGGCTGAGCAAGGGTCTAAAGTATTCAATGTAGCCATGCCACCTCTTTGATCTTAAATGACATTTCTCACTATTCAATGTTAGTAGATACAAGGATTCCCTCGAGGCTATATCAGCCACGTAAACTGGAACCGTTCATCTGTGTGAAGAAAAGTGAAATATATCAAATATTTATGTGGAATCACAAAGCTTATTTAAGATAGAAAAGTTAGTCATTCAAAATTACACTTGCTGTTAATTTCATCTGATAAATGTGAAAATACAGTGAAGTCCTTCAAGTTTCTTACCTAAGCAAAACTTAGTTTTTGCTCTCTAAAGAATACAATAATTGAGAAGTTTGAGGGTTTTCTTCTGAGACAATTGTTTGACTCTTTTGTGCAGGTGTATACAGCAAGCCAGAATAAAAGTGTTTCCAAATCTTTTTGTAATGTTGAAATGCTATAATTTGTTTATTTGATACATATATAAGGATGACAGTGGTTAATTCTGTTATTTTTTTTAAAAGATTTTATTTATTTATTTGACAGGGAGAGAGAGATCATAGGTAGGAAGAGGCAGGCAGAGTTGGGGGGAAGCAGGCTCCCTGCTGAGCAGAGAGCCCAATGCGGGGCTGATCCCAGGACCCTGAGATCATGACCTGAGCCTAAGGCAGAGGCTTTAACCCACTGAGCCACCCAGGTGCCCCAATTCTGTTATTAATAGAACTAATGTCTTTTTAAATTATCTTAAGAAATTTATATACATAACTTCAATTTCATTATCCTGCTTTTCACTTACCTTTAAAGGTTTACATTGATTTCACATAAACTTTTTTCAAGACATTTATTTCCAAAATATTGTGGCAAGCAAAAATAACTGTCCATGGTTTGTTTTTTTTTTTTAATTACAGCTTTTATAGCAAGGATACATTATGCATCTTAAATTACTATTCTGATCATTTATAAATTTTCTTGCTAGAAATCACTTCGGAGATACATTGTTTTAATAACTAAAAGTAAATGACAAAAAATACATCTCATAAGTATCTAAATTCATTATAAAATTTTCATATAATATCTAAGATTTTCATCTGAGAACATGCACTGGAATCTATCTTGAAGTGAAAATCTTCAGAATCTTGAGTTTTCAGGTCCTAGCAACTGAATGACTAAAAACTCAGGTTTTAATGACTAAGAAGACAATAGATTGGACATAAGAAATATGAAATGGATGCATTCTGCACCTCATAAATTGGAAGTTTCTTTTTTTTTTTTTTTAAGATTTTATCTATTTAACAGAGAGAGAGATCACAAGCAGGCAGATAGGCAGACAGAGAGAGGGGGAAGCAGGCTCCCTCCTGAGCAGAGAGCCCTATGTGGGCGGGGCTCGACCCCAGGACCATGAGACCATGAGACTATGAGACCATGAGACCATGACCTGAGCCGAAGGCAGAGGCTTTAATCCACTGAGCCACCCAGGTGCCCCATAAATTGAAAGTTTCTCATTAAACCTAATTCTCAGCAGCAAAAGGTAAGGGGAAAATAAGGATTTTTAAAAGGCAAGTAAATTTATTTTTTTAAAAGATTTTATTTATTATTTGACCGAGAGAGACAGAGAGAGAGGGAACACAAGCAGAAGGAGTAGAAGAGGGAGAAGCAGGCTTCCCACTGAGCAGGGAGCCCAGGACTCTGGGATCTTGACCTGAGCCCAAGGCAGAAGCTTAACAACTGAGCCACCCAGGAGCCCCAAAGGCAAGTAACTTTAAATTGAAAAATATGTTGAATGAAGTAGTATTTACTCTTACGTTGGAATTTTAAGGAAACCTCATGTAATCCAATTTGTGAGAAATTTTGAGTTAAAAATTATAATCTTTTTCTTATTTTATTCATTTGAGTTTAGTAAGACTTAATGACATGCCATGGGAAATAAATTATTGTTCCCAGTTGTTCTCCCCAGGACTACTTATAATAATTTCCTCCTATATCTGAAGAGGGAAAATGCATGCTGTATCTTTGAAAATGCAGAATGTTGCTAACCACATGCTTGAGAATAAAAGCAAGTTCTATAGCTGTTGGTTAACAAGTTCCAACATTTGTTTCCATAATCTCTTTCCTACTGGTTAAAATGATTAAGTGTTAGATATGTCCCAAAAGAAGCAGAGCAGGGTTTCTTCCATAAAGCCCTGGAATTTGCTAACATGCTTTACGTCAGTCAGTTGAATCGAGCATCATGTACAGTGAATCAAGACCCATTTGTCTTACACCCATTTTGAAGCTGTCTGGAATAATTTTATAAAATGCAATAATAAAATTTTTGCATTATTTTAGATTATTCATTTTGAAACAAAGATATACTTTGTGAGCAATTTTTGCACCTTTAGAATGCAGTGTTATGCTAAGTTATTGCACCAAAGATTTTATGGGAGTGCCAATTTCATAATGTGTCCAATGGCTAAGGGAAAGTATTGTTATAGATCCTTTTGCCATTCTGAGTTGTACGTGAACTCAAAAGCTAAAGAACACTGTTCCTTATAAGTTTCTCTCTTAAAAAAACAAAACTTTAGGGATTTACATTTGGGAATGTCAAACACTATTACTAGTAACAGAAGAGAGCAAATAGATAAACTCTCTCCCCAAACCAGTAATTATAGTTACTGTTATAGCCTATAGTTATACAGGCTTCTAAAGACTTTATTTCTGCATGCATATATATGAATCCAGGGCAGGCATTTTCTTTTTTTTTTTTTTAAAGATTTTATTTATTTGACAGAGAGAAACAGCGAGAGAGGGAACACAAGCAGAGGGAATGGTAGCGGGAGAAGCAGGCTTCCTGCGGAGCAAAGAGCCCGATGTGATGCGGGGCTCCGTCCCAGGACTCTGGGATCATGACCTGAGCCGAAGGCAGACGCTTAAAGACTGAGCCACCCAGGCGTAGGACAGGCATTTTCTACTTGAGTTAGTGGAAGTTGAGAGGGCCAGTGCCTGGGAGTGCCTGAAAAAAACATGAAATAGGTTTTAAATGTGAATTGTGTTAGCATGTATATAACATAATGGATGATACCTTCAATAAAATCAGTACAATTCATTGAAAAAAAAAAAAAACTACAAGGGTTCTAAAGATAGTGGCGTAAGTTTTCAGTATATACAGTCTTATGTATACCATGGTACTCATAGGTAAGACAGTAGCTTGATTTGCAGGTAAAGATGTGCTCTCTAGAGCAGAGAAGAGGCTTCAGGGCATTTACAAATCTAAAGTTTTATGCAAACCTAGCATGTATGTGTATCAGCCAGAGCAGGAGTCCATACCTTTCAATAGAATCTCTCAAGTGTCCATATAACAACAACCAAATTTAGAGAAACCAGTATTTTGAATTTATTCTTAATTTACAGTTGACGTAAGTAAACAATTATAAATTAACAGTTTTTGTTCCCCAACACTTGGAAGACAACATTTCACTGACTTCTGGCTCCTATTTTTGCAATGGTGAAATCTACTATTTCTTTGTGAGTAATCAGTCTTCTCTTACGATCCCATGGCCTCAGTGTTTTGGGACTTTTTGGTGGCATCCTTTTCAGCTTTTTTTCCCCCATGACTGGACATCACGCTTTTCAGCTCTAAAGATCCTTGTCTTTCACCAGTTTATAAATAATTATCAGCTATTACCTTCACTGAAAGTACTGCTTCATTCTCTGATCTCTTCCAAATGTGCATTAGAATTAAACACAAGAAGCCATGATCTCATCCATTAATTTAAATTTAATATTTTTTCATATTTGTATGTATCTTTTGAGGTTAAATATTTTCTTCCACTCTATTATCTAGTTTATCTTTTTCATCTGTCTCTATGAAGCTACTTAACATGTATTTTGTTTTTTATTTCAGTTATCCTTTGATTAGAATGATAGGATACATTCCAACACATATATTGACTTGGTAAGTGATTCTGTTTCTTAGGAACTTGTTAATTAATTGCATGAGACTTTCATCTGCACCTTCTGCCCTGAGTCCTACGTGTATAAGTGTACATTTTCAAGGCTTAGTTGAAGCCCTAACCATTGTTCTGATGATTGATGTGGTAGAAAATTAATCTTCTAAATATGGTGAACTGTAAACAATTCATAAATCAACAACTTCATCTAAGTATAAAAAATAAGACATTTTGACATGTTTTGAGAGTATTATCCCAAATAGAACAAAGCTTTCTGGGTTGGGGCAACATGACATTTTCTTCGCTATTATTTTAGATTTTCTGAATGTGTATTTCACTGTGATTTCAGTGAAAAGAAAATAATTTTATCAAAACTTTTAGTCTTTATAATTGAAAATTAATATTTGATATTTTCTACAGATAAATTTTATTTTACAGAGCATAAATATTTTTATTTCAAAAGGACATTTATTTTTCATTTAAATTGAAATATTTGGCTAGTTAAAATTTATACTAAGCTGTTTCTCTTTATACCACACTAATTATTATGTGATTTGGTATATCAAAGGCATTGTGTATGCTTAGAATATAATTATACTTTTCTCTCTTCTCTTCTCTTCTGCTCAATTCTCTTCTCTTCTTTCTTCTTCTTTTTTTTTTTTAAAGATTTTATTTATTTGACAGAGAGAAACACAGCGAGAGAGGGAACACAAGCAGAGGGAATGGTAGCGGGAGAAGCAGGCTTCCCGCAGAGCAGGGAGCCCGATGTGGGGCTCGATCCCAGGACCCTGGGATCATGACCTGAGCCGAAGGCAGACGCTTAACGACTGAGCCACCCAGGCGCCCCTCTTCTTTCTTCTTGACTTCCCCTCCGGTCCCTTCTTTTCCCATCCTTCTCTTCCTTTCCTTTCTTTTCTTTTTAAAATAAGAAAGTATCAATTTGGAAATAAAAGCATTTTATGAGTGGAACATGTATTATAAAATAAAATTACCCCAATACCTTCTATCCATACCCTTCAAAAGATGTAATGATGAACTGTAGTTTGAAAATAACTTCCCAACTGGATGTAGGCAATAGTCTCACAGGATGTAATTACAAAGTATACATTTTAATATATAGATGATAATTTGAATATTATTGAGCTTAGTTTGTAAACACCATGATTAAAGTCATGTACAGATTCCATCATTACTTATGCTATTAAAATCTTATAAACTCTGATCTCAGCGAAAGTCTGTTTCAATTGAAGTTTGCACCAAATACATTTACTTTTGTAGTAGAAGTCATTTTTCCAGCTTACAAAAAAGCATCATCTTCTTAATTCCATTTCATTGACTTTGTTTGTTGTTGCTAATAAATTATTTTAAGATACAGATCTGTAGTGACAAAATATAGTAACTTGATATGTTAACATACTAATTTTAAATGGAAATGTAAATAGGGATGTAGTAGATATAAGTAGATGGGATTAAGATATTACATACATATTCTTCCTTATACATGAAATACAATATATCATCAATAAACACAGCCAGTACCAGAATAAGTGACCTTTCTTCCAATTTCTTTTTTTTTTTTTTAAAGATTTTATTTATTCGACAGAGAGAGAGAGAGATCACGAGTAGGAAGAGAGGCAGGCAGAGAGAGGGGGGGAAGCAGGCTCCCAGCTGAGCAGAGAGCCCGATGAGGGGCTCGATCCCAGGACCCTGAGATCATGACCTGAGCCGAAGGCAGAGGCTTTAACCCACTGAGCCACTCAGGTGCCCCCCTTTCTTCCAATTTCTATAAATTAATGTACTGTAGCACACTCTTGTCTGTGTTTTCACTTTCTGTGTTTTGAATGGTCAGCTACGGTCCAGAAGCAGAGGATCTTCCTGATGCCTCATCAGAAGGTCAATAGCAGCCGAACAGTCACATCACAATGCCTGTGTCATTCATCCCACTTCATCTCCTCACAGAGGCATTTTGTCATCTTACGTCATCATCCTAAGAAGGGTGAGTACAGTACAATAAGATCTTTTGAGAAAGAGACAGCATTTGCTATACTTTTGTCACAGTGTACTGTTATAATAGCTGTGTTTTATTATGAGTTATGTTGTTAATCACTTACTGTGACTAATTTATAAATTCAATTTTATTATAGGTATGTATGCATAGGAGTAAACATAGATATATGGGATTCAGTACCATCTGTGGCTTCAGGCATCCACTGAAGATTTGGAATGTACCCATGTGTGGATAAGGGGGACTAATATATTTTAGAAAATTTTTGAAAACAACTCTTCCATAGATAACAAAGAAAACTGTATGCTATCTAAAGTTAAGAATAGGCATTTGCAAAGGCACAGAGGTAACGTCTGAGTTGGTAAAGTCCCTCTAGAAGCTGACAAAAATGTAGGCTTGCCTAGAAGGATGCAGAACATCCTCTTAAAAAGAGTAACTCATTAAAAGTATGTGTAAGATAGAAACATTATTAAAACTAACTTATATGCATGTTCAATCACATTTTTGTTGGGACATAAACCCCCACCCTCCCCCCCACACACATGTTTGCATTCTTTGCAATCCAAAAAATGAGTGGGTTCAGTTTATATGAAGATTCTGTGATTGTATAATATGAATTACATGAAGTTTAAAATTAAAAACAAAATCTTTACCAGTTCTTCCTCACCTTCTCTGACATACATTTTAACCTGCAGACTACCAGATATCTTCCAAATCAAGGAGTAGCCATTAGATCTGTGACAGAGTGTGATTAAACCACTTCATTAATATGAAGCCATTGAAAACATTTGTGCTTATGAAGAATGTATGATATTTTAAAGTGTTCCTGGTGGATTCCTATATAGAAAATCTGGATCACCTGCAATAACTCCCCAAAAAAAGAAATAGCTTTCATTTAACAACCCCCAAGCCCCAAATTTATTAAACAATAACTTTATTATATATAATAACTCTCTGAATCAGAAAATCCACATGGCACCAGTAGAGTTCACTCTTTAGATTCACTTGACAAATGGGCTGGGCTGAATGATCTAGTTTTCACTGGTTGAATGTTGAACTAATCCAGTCAGCTGGACTCAGTTGGGAGTTCTCGGGGTAATTGGAATTCATACCTTGCAACTCAGAGCTTCTAGAGAAGCATTTCAAGAGACTCAGGCCCAAGCTGAAATGTTCCTTTTGGCCAAACCTTTGCAATTCCTGAAAAGTCAGTTCTAACACATTACTTTGGGCTAACAAGTCACTAAGACCTGCTCAGATTCGAGGAGAGGAAAAATTTGATTAGCTCTTACTTAGAGGAGTGGCAAGGCTTTTATTGACACCTCTAATCTACCATACAGAGGAAACTACAAGACTTGTTTTTAAAAAATTGCTTTCATTTTAATATATTGTTCTTCATATTAACTAGAGTGAAACAAGTGTGTTTCAATTTCTTTCCAATGTGATCCTTAAGAATACCCTACTAGGTGTAAAATGGGAATTGTCTCTGGACTTAGAATCAATTATAACAAAGTAGCTACCTTATTCTTGTTTTAAGACCCTACATATAATAGGGTAAGGGTACAATCAGGGTAATAAGACAGCTTGTTAAATTACAGGTAAAATGTGTTTCCCTCTATAAATAAGATATTATTCTAATTTCTGTTATAAGCCTTTGTTACTTTCATTTTTTTTGTACATTAAAAAAATGCATCATAACTCATTCTGTACATACAGACTCTCATAATTATTTTTATCTTCACGAAACATGCATTTGTAATAAAACATGCATATAATAATTCAGTAAATCGTACCTTAATATTGAAGCCTTACGGAATTATTATAATATTAATTTATATCCCTGGAACTTGAGAAGGTATCTTGTGTTGCGGAACTACTGTGTTATCCCTCAGGAAAAATTGCATTTTGTGTTCTTACCTCTGAACAGAAATAAATGAAGATGCAGAAAATTTGATGTGGAAAAATGTAAATAAGAGAATTTGATATCTCACATTCTGAATTGTTAACATGTTTAAATTTAATTTAACTCATATAGTAATGAAGTATAACTAATAGGTAATTTAGAATGACTACCTTGTTACAAATGATATCTTCAATATAATTAAATGTGTTATGCAATCAGTACTTATTTTGTTAATCTAAATGCAGCATGCCTGTGATCTCCTTTGTTTTGAAAATAATATCTTTGAAATGTTGAAAATAAATGGATTCGTTTCAGCTTATACTAAAAATTAAAAACATTTTTGAACATTAGATAGAGGGATCTAATCTTCCGAATTACTTAGGCTTAATATTATAATAAAAAGTTTGGCTTCCAGTTGTGAATGGTTGGGTTTTTCTATACCTTCATAGTAAAATTAAGAATTATGTGTTGTGTTCTAAAATAAATTTTTTGCTCGTAAAAGTTTTCTAACATAATAGGCAATTTTATTTCATTTTTTAAATCTCCATCTGATTTTATCAATAAACTTTTAAGTTTGTAAAGTAAACAAACGAAAATATAAAACATGGTTTCAGGATAAAAGTAGCTGAAAACATTTGTAATGTTGAATATTTTATTCTCATCAATACCTAGCTTTCCATGGTCTGCTTATATGGAAGTTACTAATTGTTTTATTACTAAGAGAAGTATGTCACTAATTATAGTCCCTGTCAGATTCCTAATGATCCAGGCTCCAGTTAGCAAGGAATAAGCAAATTAGATAAGTTCAGTTTTTATCAGTCGATATATGCAGTTTTCAACTAGAATTTCCTCTAATCTTTATACTAAAAGCAGATAAATTTTCATGCCTCAGCTGATAAGATATAATGACATTAATTTTTAAGGATCATAACTGCATCAGAGGAACAGACTAAAATATAAAGAATATTTTTAAATTATGAAATGATTAAATATACCTGAAACATGTATATGATATTTAAATGAAAATCACTTTGGAGAGAAAAAGAAGGTTTCACTTAAAGCATTTATTCATAGGTTTAAGACAAGGAAGAAATTTCTAGAATTGGAGATTTTTTTTAAAGATTTTATTTATTTATTTGACAGAGAGAAAGAGATCACAAGTAGGCAGAGAGGTAGACAAAGGGAGAAGGGGAAGCAGGCTCCCTGCTGAGCAGAGAGCCTGATGTGGGGCTCGATCCCAGGACCCTGAGATCATGACCTGAGCAGAAGGCAGAGGGTTAACCACTGAACCACCCAGGCGCTCCAGAGACCTTTTTTTAAGCCTGAAATCTTTCAAATGGATACATGGGGGAATGTGTGAGAACCGATTTCCACATAACAATAAAAAAAGAAGTTTATTTTGACTCAATGATGATTTACTTAAAATTCTATTTATATTACAGCAAAGCTTTTTATTTCTACCCTTTGCCATTCAAAGATAATACAATTATTGAACACTTAACTCCCACTTTGATTGTCTTAAATAACTCTCACTGCATACATCTTTCTTTACAGAAATAATCCTGATTCTTGGGAAAAATCTGAAACTTTTTTATTCTGTAGACTCATTCTGTAATGATTAAAACTATAATGTATTGACAAAAATCTCAACACATAAACTCCTAATAAAACACTTAAATCCAAGTGACTAGTAAGGATCGAGGAAAGTTGCTCAAGTGCTCTGTAAAGCTTTCTGCTTTATTTATTTATTTATTTATTTATTTAAGCTTTCTGCTTTAAATGGTTTTCTAAAACAGGAACCTTACTTCATTATAAAGATATATTTTACAAAAATATATAAATAGTTGTTTATATTTAATATTTGTTGTTTATTACAAATAAAGTTGTTTATATTTAATATTATAAATATTTATATAGTTATAATAGTTTATATATTTAAATAGTTATAAATAGTTGTAATATCTAAACCAAAGCCCATCAACATATTATGTAGGATCTCTCTTGTCAACAGATTACAAGGTTTTGTTTTGAGAATCTATTTTGTGAAATTTGTATAAAAATCCCAGAACTTTTTATTTTTCCAATACTTACCTGAAGCGAAGTGTGCAGATATTTGTGGGGAATAATCAAATAGCAGTTTTTACTGACTTAAAAAAAACAAAATATTTTTTCTATTTTCTCTAACAGAATTATCTTTGGTCTTTTAATATTATTGAAACTGAATTTGGTGACTCGTATAATAACATTTCTATTACTGTAGTTATAATCAGGGAAGAAAAACATGATGTATTAAATGAAGCTTCAAAGAATGAAGCATATTAGTTACAACAGCTCCTGTGACGAAGTGATGAAGAACAGCTACAGGTTGATATTCGTTCTCATTTTCACTCATCAATGGGACTTTTCATTTGTTTCTTATTTTAGAAGATTGTTTTTCCTGGCTTCAGACTCAAATGGAAACAGTGGTTTTTGCGGTGTCTTGAGCTTGCTGGCCTGCAAACTAGAAGCACGGCATGCGGTCCTGGTTCTCAACTTTCACACGTCAGCAGCCCTTCTGGATCTTTGGCTTCCTGACTGCAGATCAGGACTTGGGACTTGTCAGGCTCCAGAATCGTGTGGGGCAGTTCCTTGCAATAAATCAGTCTCTCTCTACTTATCTCTGAAAGAGAATTAGGGAGAGATAGGTATATATCTCTTATTGGTTCTGGGTATGTTTTGTTTTGTTTTTTGAGAATTTTAATACACTAGCATTATATATTTACCTGGATATTGTCTGTGTCTCACTTTTCACTTCCATGATAAATGAATAGTGAGGGTTGACTTATCTCTGTCAATTAGATGGACAAATAAAACAGAAGCTGTCCATTATACATTTTGTACCGCTAATTACTCAGCATAAAACCTAATCAATAAAGTAAATGAAGACATAGTGGTTTTTTTTTTTTTTAAGATTTTATTTATTTGACAGAGAGAAACACAGTGAGAGAGGGAACACAAGCAGAGGGAATGGAAGTGGGAGAAGTAGGCTTCCTGCTGAGCAGGGAGCCCGATGTGGGGCTCGATCCCAAGACCCTGGGATCATGACCTGAGCCGAAGGCAGACGCTTAACGACTGAGCCATTCAGGTGCCCCAAGACATAGTTTTGACCTAGCATGACTTACCTAATTTTTCCAAATATAATTTTATTTTATTTTATTTTTCTTTAAAGATTTTATCTAAATTTAAATCAGTTCACATATACTGTAGTATTAATTTCAGAAGTAGGATTTAGTAATTCATCAGTGGCATATAACACCCAGTGTTTACTACAAGTGCCCTCCTTAATGCCCATCACCCAGTTATCCCATCTCCCCACTCACCTCCCTTTTAACAACCCTCAGTTTGTTCCCTATAGTTAAGTCTCTTAAGGTTTACCTCCTTTTGTATCTTTATCTTAATTTTTTTTCCTTCCCTTCCCCCATGTTTTGTTTCTTAAATTCCACGTATGAGTGGAATTTGTCTTTCTCTGACTGACTTATTTCACTCAGAAAACATACTCTAGCTCTATGTTGTTGCAAATGTCAAGATTTCATTCTTTTTGATGGTTGAGTAATATTCCATTGTGTGTGTGTGTGTGTGTGTGCGCGTGCACGTGTGTGTGTGTGTGTATATACACATACACACATACATACTATATCTTTTTTATGCATCCATCAATTAATGAACATTTGGCTCTTTCCATGTTTTGGCTATTATGGAACAGACTGCTATAAACACTGAGGTGCATATACCCCTTTGAATCAATATTTTGGTATCCTTTGGATAAATACCTAGTAGTACAGCTGCTGGGACATAAGGTAGCTCTATTTTTAACTTTTTGAGGAATCTTCATACCATTTTCCAGAGTGGCTGCACAAGTTTGCATTCCACTTTCCCTGCATCCTTTCCAACAACTGTTGTTTCCTGAGTTGTTAAATTTAGCCATTCTGACAGGCATGGGGGGATATCTCATTGTGGCTTTGATTTGTATTTCCCTGATGATGAATGATGTTGACCATTTTTTCATGTGTCTGTTAGTCATTTTTATGTCAAATATGATTTTAAAATAGCAACATCTGGAAAGTATAAACTTCAGTGTACTGTGTTACTTAATGTGAAACCATTTATATGCAGGAACGAACAAAAATTATTCCAATGTTCTGATGTATCTGCTATGGATTAGACATGCATGAGTTTTGAAACACAAAGTACTTTAGAATGTTGGGTAGGAAGGGGCTCTGATACCCATCTGCTATAACTCACTTATTTTGTATATAAGGAAACTGAGATCCCAGGGAAGAAAAATAACTTATCTTAAGGTAGCATGACTAATTAAATTAATACCAAAAGCAAGGATAGAATCAGGGTTTATCATGTGGGAGATGGAACCACTCTAGCAGGAAATAATAATTTTTCACAGACCTTGTTGAAAGTTAATAGTGCAAACTGAAGATAAAAATAATAATAACTTTTCACAAGTCTTTTTCTTTTTTCTTCCTTTCTTCCTTTCCTCCTTCCTTCCTTCCTTCCTTCCTTCCTTCCTTCCTTCCTTCCTTCCTTCCCTCCCTCCCTCCCTCCTTTCTTTCTCTCTCTCTCTCTCTTTCTTTCTTTCTTTCTTTCTTTCTTTCTTTCTTCCTTCCTTCCTTCCTTCCTTCCTTCCTTCCTTCCTTCCCTTCCCTTCCCTTCCCTTCCCTTCCCTTCCCTTTCCTTCCCTTCCCTTCCCTTGAGGAAATCCCCTCTCATTCCCTGGATCTAGAGCAGAAGACCTCTGAGACCACTCCTCCCTTGCTCAAATCTTATTCTTACACAGTTTTGACAATCAAGAATGTTTATCATTTCTCATGACCTTCTTTCTAAGTGCTTAAGTTACTGATTTGCATTATAGATCAAATAACTTGAAAATACTTGCAAGACACAAGAGCAAACATAGAGTGTATTTGTAACCTGTAAGTAGTAAATTTGTAAGATATAACAATTTCACAGGAAAAGGTATTTGAAAGAACTCAAAAGACTCCAGGGGAGTACTCAGATATAAGTTTAATAAAGGTAAAGGATATATGAGGCAGCTGGGTAGCTCAGTTGGTTTAACATCCAACTCATGATTTGGGTTCAAGTCTTGATCTCAGTGTCCTGGGATAGAGGCCTGCACTGGGCTCCATGCTCAGTGGGGAGTCTGCTTAGATTCTTTCTCTCCCTCTCCCTCTGTCCCTCCTCCCACTTGCACACATACTCTCTCTCTGTCAAATGAATAAATTAATAAATATTTTTAAAAATAAAGGTAAAGGATATACTACAGCAAAAGACAGCAGGAGAAAAAAGCACACGCAATCATTAGGGAGATACAAGACTTCTAGCTAAAATTTCCAGGATCCATTCTCAGTTGCAGATGACATACTTTGTCTCTTGATCATGAACCCCAAGATATACTCTGGTTTCAAAGGATCCATGTCACAAGTTTAATGAAGAAGCATTTTACTTTCATATTTTTTTTTATGTCGCTGAAACTAGGCTATGTAAGCCTATAAATCAGGTGTAATGCATCTATCTATATATTTTTAATGACTTATGTAGACAAACATGGAGATAATGCTTACAGAGGAGTTGTGAACATTAATCAGTGTATTTTACATCACCAATAAGACAACTCCATCCCTCTTTGGCCACAGGTGAATATTATGGTTCTGTGCATCCCTGGTGATAATCACAAAAGAACCACCATAAAGCAATACGTTAACTCCATTCTTAGATAGTCAAGCCACTGTCCCTTTCTCTAGCTTTCTTACTTTCATATATCTAAACATGATCACTTCTCATTTTGTGTCTTTGAAAACACATGTAAATGAGGAGCCTGGGAAGTTCAGTTGGTTGAATGACTGTTCATTTTGGGTTAGGTCATGATCCCAGGGTCATGGGATAGAGCCCCATATCTGGTTCCATGCTCAGTACAGATCCAGTCTCCCCTCTTCCTTCTTCCCTCCCCCCACTCCCACTCCCTTTCAAATAAATAAACTATTTAAAAATAGACACATAAATATACATATAAAATCATATGTATATGTATAAAATAATAAATACATATAAAATAAAAAAGTAGAAAGATAAGCATCAAAATGCTAGTCATTCATATCA
>CM053603.1:168678789-168740893 GCA_028646535.1 Procyon lotor | reverse complement strand
AAATATACATATAAAATCATATGTATATGTATAAAATAATAAATACATATAAAATAAAAAAGTAGAAAGATAAGCATCAAAATGCTAGTCATTCATATCACCCAATAAGACCTAGGTAATGCTTTTTAAAGAAGATTTTAATTTGCTAAATATATCAGTTCAAACATGTGTGTAATGCACAAACTTACAACATTTTTACTTCTTTTCAGTGGTGAAATTTGAAATATAGGAAAAGAATCAATATATGGACTTAATGTAGTAATTATTGAATAAATTCACATTTTCTCTAGTCAATCATCTTCCATTGGAAAAGCATATTGTCAAGCTACCATTTCAGTCTCCCAGTTCCTTAATAATGGTATTGTTATAGATGTTAAATCATTTGAAGTGCCAGTTGTCAGTTAATTCCAGATTCCAAGTTTCATGTTTCCTGTCTCATACTGTGAGTTTACACACTCATAGTTTCCCAATAGAACTTTTCCTTAAATAATCCCCATCTTATGAGCTTTAATAAGAATCCTAGACACGTTTAAAAGGTGTCAGTTCTAATTAATTGCATATTGGGTAAACTTGCTTCTTAAATTTATTCATGATGCTTTCAAAGTTAAAGAACATTTATGCAAAATATAGTGTCCATAAATTTTCACAGACTACTGAGGCCAGAATTTCCCTTGTGCATTCTTCTGCCAAGATCAAAGGCCATTTTCCCTGAGTTATTGTTACTTCCATCTAGATGAGCATACAAAGATAGCCCTTCTCAGGTCAGAGTGTATGCTATTTCCCAACGAGGTCTTCTAGGATGCTCTCTAACAATCTGTTGAGTTTTTAATCCATTTTTTTTTTTGTAAAAGCATATCCTATATTCAGACCAGTTTATTATCTTTTGTCTTCCTCCTAAAATATCATGCATTCTAAATGGCAATAGAATCTCACAAGTCCTTTCCTTCAGTCTTTATCACTTCACTAGAGACAAATTTGGTTCATTGTACAACTTCTAAATGTGAGCCAATATCACTCAAGTTTCTCTTAGAATGTTTCAAAAAATTTTGTCCTACCCACCAAATATATTTTTGCCAGTGAGTTTAGTATGATGTACAGTTTGGTAACTTATCTTGGAACCAGAAAATTTGACCTCCTCAGCAGAATGTCATATGGCTTGCTGTTGCTTACCAAATATAGTTTAGTTGAAGTATTCCAAAGAACTCCTTATAGGTACACTTAAAGAGCTCAGGGACTATTGTGAACCAACCAAGTCTTCCCTAAACTAACATCGATTTCCATTTGCTAAGTATTCTTTATCTTGATTTTGCTCTATTCTCAAAAATCTTGGGACAAAGAATACTACAATAATTTGAATACCAAAGATATTTTAAGTCCATTCTATCTAGGTACTTTTCTCAACATATTATAACATGAGTCAATAATTGCATAATGGTCCATGGCTCTGTTGTTGAACAAGATCTTTTAAAAGTGCTTGGGTTGTAAGACCTACCATAGGTTATCCCCCAAAAGCTGTCCAATGTGATTACAATAACCTGTAAAATGGGAAACAAAAGAAAAATCAACTTTAGAGTTTTCTCAAATGTTTATCTACAGTGTTATTAAAATCACTGACATGCTTCATCACATAGATAATGTAGAATGAATGTTTGCTAAATCTACCAGGACCCATCTTGGGTCTTCAGATTCAAAGGAAATAGCTTAACAGCTGACAGGAAATAGCTTAACCTTTATAGACATATATGAATGGAGATAAGAGTATGATTCTCTTGCTATCTAGGCACCGAAGTATTGTTACCTTTTTCTTTTTTGCATTACTAACTTCTTGCTCCTATTCAGTCAGCAGTTGTGTCCATATCTTTCCATTTATTATTAAATTTCACCCAGAAAACTCCCCTTGGAGTAGAAATGTCAAGTTCAGCAAGAGTACTGACTCATAGAGCTGGCCACAACATAGGACCTGTCAATATTTCCTCTTTTGTCTATTCCCAGATATAACACGTAGGGGTGGAAAAGTATAGGCTAATGAAACTATTCATCCACTAGGTAACAAAGAGGCAGAACCATTAATCTCAATTTAGATAGGTGTCAGGAAGGAACAACCACCCCATTATTTCTTAAGAACTCAAATACTTAATATTTAGAATTTCATGATGTCATGTTTAGAAACTGATTTTTCTTTTTTTCATGAACTAGTAATTGCAATTTAGGTCCCAGAACTGCTGGATCAGGTAGATCCTAAAAAAGGAGAAGGAGCAGGAGAAGGGGGAGGGAGAGAGGAAGTAGAGGGAATAGGAGGAAAAAAAGAAAGAAAGAAGAGGAGGAGGAGGAGAAGCGGAAAGAGGAGATGATAAGTTCACGTAAATTCATTTTTACATTAGATTCCACCATCTATTCCCTATTTTTTCCTTGCTATATCATCAATGTATACAATGGTAAATCTCCTTTTACTCCACACATTGTTTTAATATATAAATCATTTCTATCATACAAGCTATTTGCTCAGTCTCCAATCACCTCCCAATTTTGCAACCAGATCTTTCAGTGGTCCATTCCAAATTTCAAACAGGCCACTGTTTTGTAGGTTGGAAGGTTTATGAAAAGTTGATTGTATATGATGCTTCTTAACTCATTGTTGTACTCCACCTGCTGTAAAGTAGGTTTCTTATCCAGGTGACTTAAAGGGCTGCACATTAAAAAGTGTTTATTTTCTCCTGAAGACAATAGTGTTGGAGGTGTCTGCTTAATTACTGAATATACAATTCCAAATTCAGATTGAATTTTTATCCTAGTTAAGACCCATGACTGGAGCCATGGATAACTTGCCAGTATCATCCCCTAGTTAACTTCAGGCCAGCCGGGATTCCTTCAGGGTGCTTTTAGGTGATTTTAGCTTCTCAGGATCTTGTTGAACAAAGAGAAGAATCATTAGACACATTTTTGAGGTTCTGAGGACAGTGCAGGGTAGCTTTTCTTTGCCATTTTTTTAAAGTCTGAATGGCTCCATGACCACTCACCTCATGTACTCCAGTGATCACTTCCTAAGAGTAAAAAAGAACATCTGTTTTTTAGATCCAGTTCCACTCTGAAGTGTGTGTGTGCATACATGTGTGTGCACATGCCCACACACATACCTCATTATATACATCTTTGTATTCATTATATACATAGTCATTATTCATATTCATTATACACATCTTTAATTTGTCATCCTCAAAACTATAATTTTTTTCATGATTATATTTTATTTTATTTTCTAATAATTTAAGGCACATTTTATGAACCACATTGCCAATTCATTGGCTACTGCTTAAGAATTGGTACAAACTTTACTGGTTTTTTTCCAACTTTACTGTTTTATTATTTTTATCTAATTCTTCAGGTGCCACAAGGGACACTGCTCCTAATTCTGATAACCTAGTGGTTTTATTTTTTAAGTCTTTCAAACTTCAACCATTGACCAGATACAATATGGTTGCGTTTTTTAATTGAGTATCCTGGGAAGTACCATATGTGAACATTATTGCTTATTTAGTATCATTTATTAGGTGCTCTTAGGGATAAACCTATTCAACTGTAGAGTTAGATAATTTCTCTGGTGGATCTAATATGGAAACAATAGGTATGGCAGCCACCTGTTCATGTATAGGATGGTACTGCAGTAGCATATTTTTTAATATATCATTCCCAACTCCTCTGTGTGTTTCCCTCTCTCTTGGAATGTTGTTTTGACATAATCCATGACATGAAAGCTATTTTGTGTCTCAAAATTATTTTATGTCCTTCCATAACAGAAAGTTTCATTTGAAGCCCAGTAACAGACCAAAAATTGTCTTTCAAAGGGAATTTATATGGCAACAGCTTCTGGCAAATTTCTACTCCAAAATCCCAGCAGTTATTATTGTTGGGTAACAGATATGAGCTTTTGCAAAAGGCTCTAGACAGCCTAAGAACAAATGGTTGACACTTACATCATTTGAGCATTGGGCTTGTACTACCCCAAGGAATAGACTGGGTAAGCCATTAAACTGAGTTCTTTGAAACTCTGAGTGCCTTCTGTTGTACATAACATTATTAAAATTCATCTTTTTCCCTGGTACTTTTGTGAAAAGGGACTAGTAAAATTTTTACTTGTGGTATGTGATTTCTCTAGAGACCAACAACCCAATCAATCTTCCTACCTCTTATTTTCATTTTGGAGATGGCAGAGAAAATAACTTACTTCTGGTTCTTTGAGGTGTGTCTCTAGAGTGTCCAATCCAGGTAATTTTTAAGAATCTTATCATTTGTGTTTTACTCTGTAGTTTAGCTGGGTTAATCCATGAACCTCTGGTGGCCATATTGATTTATCAGCATTTAGTTCAGTCCACTTGAACTTCAGATAGAGTTGTCAATGTTGGATCATCAATATGATGAATAACAGTCTTTTTTCCATTTAATCAGATCTAAGTCTTTTATAGCAGATTTTGTCAATAATCAGCAGGATCTATATCTGTGTGAGAACACAGCAAGTATTTGTTGGGTTTCATACATATGAATACAAATTAGTTTGGCTTCCTTTTGAAATAAGAATCTGAGAGGAAAACCTTAATGAAATTGTTCAGAAAATGCTAATTTCATTTAGCATGTTGTTTAGCTTGAATTGTTAAAACCACACTGAATACAGCATACTTCTAAGGTATCATTTTGCCTAATTTTTTATACCCTACAAGTAAACTCCAGGATTTATTAGCTTTCCTCAGAAAATTAAACAAGACTTTTAGAGTACTAATGCACGTGAAACTGAAATATCCTTAAATAAAGCAAAAATCCCTTGATGACACCAAGTATCCTACACTGTTTTAAGTTAATCACCTGAGTGGGTTAAGATAATTCTTAAGATTTCCATGTAGCATACCACATTTAAACAAGTGAAAAACAGATTGGCATGGCTTCCTTTTTCTTAATGGTTTAAGTATGGGAAAAAAAATTCCACATTCAGACATTACATCTAGTCCCATACTACTTTCTGATAGGGGTAATGCATTAGAATACAATACTTCTTTTCATAGATTTCTACTTTGAGTCATTTTTACACTTACACCTTCCAGAATTGTACCACCGTATTCTCTAACAGAAACAAATCATCTCTTAATTTTCTATTAGCAATTAATTTCATTAGCCATTTTGGTAAGAGCGTAGTGTGGACTGCTATCCAATAGTTTCCTTATCACCTTCAGGCATTTAACCCATATCAGTGCAAATGATCTCGGATCTCTCCTTACTCCTGTGTCAAGGGACCCTTATCAACCCATCACACAGAATCATAATCCTCTCTTTTACTTCACACCATTTTAATCAGTACTTGTTCTGAAGAGACTATAGTATCTGTATTTGGGTTATCATCACAAATTTAAAAAATCATTTAAGCTAGGAAATTTCAAATGAATCTGTTCCAGTCCTTTATAGCCTAAGGAGTTGATGGACAGTCAGATCACCTAATATTTATTATAATCTACTACAATTTTTATAGCTACCTCATCTATTTCCTATTTTATTTCATCTTAAAAGAACTATAGAAATGCTTCCACTGGTTTAATTGTCTCAAATTTATTCAGTGTTTTAATCTTGTTTTCTCTCTTCAAAATAATTTCCAATATTTCCCACAATTGAATCTCATTTGAAGGACCTGAGCTCAGAGCCTACCACAAATTATCCTGCCCTCTCAACAGTAGGGTTAGAAGGAGTCCAAGCAGTTGGAGTACTTTTTATCAAAGCATGAATAACACTTGGTCACAGATGTAAAATTAGGCGATACTTTGGTATCATCATAAAATGAATCTAAATGTAGAAGAATTCTTAATAATTTTTGCTGCCTCAGAATTCCACTTAGTATCAAAGGATGCTATGTCCTCCTGACTCCTTTTTGGAATCATGTCTCTGCATCTTACTTTCTAAATTACTTTTTAAAAATATTTTATTTATTTAGTTGACAGAGAAAGAGAGATAGCAAGAGCAGGAACACAAGCAGGGGGAGTTGGAGAGGGAGAAGTAGGCTTCCTGCCCAGCAGGGAGGGTGATGTGGGGCTCTATCCCAGGACCCTGGAATCATGACCTGAGCCAAAGGCAGGTGCTTTAGGATTGAGCAACCCAAGTACCCCCATGTCTTTGCATTTTAAAAAGGATTTATGGCAGCCTTGAAGTTTTGTTTCTTCATTTTTTGACATTTTCACTAAAACAGCCGAAGGAATCCAAAAGAATTCTTGATCAATTTTCTCTCTTTAAAACTAAAAACAGGGGTGCCTGGGTGGCTCAGTCGTTAAGCGTCTGCCTTCGGCCCAGGTCAGATCCCAGTGTCCTGGGATCGAGCCCCGCATCGGGCTCCCTGCTCCCCGGGAAGCCTGCTTCTCCCCCTACCATTCCCTCTGCTTGTGTTCCCTCTCTCGCTATGTTTCTCGCTGTCAAAAAAAAAAAAAAAAAAAGCAACAACAACAACAACAACAACAGCAACAGCAAAAAAACTAAAAACAAACATACAAAACAAAACAAACAAAAACTCTAATTTAGTTATTTGTCTAACTTTAGATCTACAAATTTCATTAACGTATTGCCTTCCCATCAATGTGTGTGGCCTCAAACAAAGTGTGGCCTTGGAGGCAAACCTACATTAGAGAATGATTTCATTTATTCTTCCTACAATGCCAACTGCAGGTATCACACAGGATTAGATATTCTAAGTACTTAAAAACAATTGCATAAAGACAAAGCAGAATATACAAAGGTACCATCAAAATATGTGTGATATTTTGGGTGCAAAAAACCTGGACACAAAATTGCAGCTAAAATCAAGCTCTATAAACTAAATCATCATCATCAGCATCATCATCTGTATATTTGTAATAACAATGAGATAAGCTAGTATAGGATTCCACCCTGGGAGATTTGGATAGACTCTAAATAATAGAAAATTGGTCCTACTACTATTTAGTATACTTAATCCCACTTTTGGTCAAGTTTAGTGCCATGGTTCCAGACTTTCCTGGAGATAAAATGGAACACACAGAGACAAGATAAAAGCTAATTTTATCTATATGCATAAGATCATGTGTTTACATGTCATTATTTGAAGACCACGGGTGGAATCTAGAAAGATTAAAAAGATTTCCTTTCCATCTGTGTCACAATGGTTTGTTACCAGAACACAGGTGTTGTGAAAGCCACCACTAAATCTAAGCCTAAATGGGAGAGAAAAAAATTCATAGCAGCATCATTATCTTTGGACCTAAAGATTCAGAGAAGTTTACCGCTACTGGCCATCTGATCTACAAATGTGGTGGATCAACAAAGAATCATTGGAAAATCTGAGAAGGAGGATGCTGCAATAGGAAAGGATCCTTCAAGGATGTCTGAGTTTTGGATAAGCTGAAAGATGAACGTGAGTATTGTATCATCATTGACATCTCTTTGTAAAAATTTGAGACCAGTAAGTATTATGTGACAATCACTGATACCTCAGGACACCATGAGGAACATGATTACAGGCACATCTCAGGCTGATTGTGCTGTTCTGATTTTTGTTGCCTATATTGGTGAATTTGAAGCAGGTTGCTCCCAAGAAGATCCATGCAGATTGATGAATTTGATGCAGGTGTCTCCATTCAGATTCTGGCTTACACAATGAGTGTGGAACGACTAATTGTTAAGGAAAAGGATTCCTTCAACTGGAAGAGATAATGAGGAAATTGTTACAGAAATCAGCACCAACATTTTAAATATTGGGTACAATCTCAATACAGGTACACTTTTTGCCAGTTTCTGGTTGAAATGGTGACAAGACACTGGAGCCAAGTGCTAACATATCTTGGTTCAAGGAATGGAAAGTCACCCATAAAATTGAAATGCCAATGGAACTATGTTTCTTGAAGCACTGCATTGAATCCTCCCACCAACTTATTCAGCTGGCAAGACGACCTTTCTTCTGCCCCTTCAGGATGTCTACAAAATTGATGGTATTGGTCCTGTTTCTGTGGGCTGAACAGAGACTGGTGTTCTAAAATTTGACATGGTGGTCCCCTTTGCTCTAGTCAGCATTTCAAGTGTAGTAAAGTCTGTTAAATTGCACCATGAAATTTTGAGTGAAGCTCTTCCTGGAGACAAATGTGGGCTTCAATGTCAATAATGTATCTGTCTAAGATATCCATTATGACATGTGGCTGGTGACAGGAAAAAAAAAAAAAAAAAAAACCAAAAACCGAAAAACATGGCCCATGAAAGGAGGAAGCTGACATCAAGGTTCAAGTAATTCTCCTGAACCATCCAGGCCAAATCGATGCTGGCTATGCACCTGTGCAGGTGCACATATACATTTAAAACTAAATTTGTTTGCATGTACAGCTTTTTTGTAAATATAAACTTTAGTTTGTAGTCTATTTTGGATTTGTTTTACTGTAATATCTAAAGAAAGACCTGATTTTTAAGTTTATTTAGAAAATATCATAGTGTAAAAAACTATAGCACTTTAATTTTTTTAAACAAGATTCATGATGCAAAGCTGAAGTCATTCATGAGGATTATATTCCTTTAGAAAGTTGTTTTTTTTTTTAAAGAACATCTGTGAACCATATACTGTTAATAAGGAATTCCTTTAAAGAAAAAAAAAATCAAACAACTCACATTGCTTGCAACTTTGCTGAATTTAAGAAGAAAATTTATTGCCTTTATGGGGAGAAACTAACTGGAAGATGGCCTGGAAATCTTGAAATCTGATAATGCTGCCATCATTGAAATGGCTCCTCATGAGCCCACGCAGGTTGAGACCTTGTCTGATTATCCTCTTCTGGTTTTTGCATTTCATGATAGGACATGGACAGTTACTATTGGTGTCATCAAAACGATGGGCAAAGGGTGCCTGGGTGGCTCAGTTGGTTAAATGGCCAACTCTTGATCTCAGCTCAGGTCATGATCTCAGGGTGTGAGATCAAGCCTCACATGAGGCTCCCCGCTGAGCATGGAACTTGCTTGAGATTTTCTCTTGCTCTCCCTCTGCCCCTACCCTGCTTGTGCTACCCCCTTAGAAATAAATAAATAAATAAATAAATAAATAAATAAATAAATAAATAAGCAAGCTTTGTAGTTTCATAAAGAGGATTTCAATTTCATTTAACTTTTTCAATAATTCTATAAAGGATTTTTTTTTATATTCAAAAGGAAAGTTTAGATCTTAGGAATGACTAGTTGATCATATTTACCCCAGATTTACTACTTTAAATTAGTTTAGAATAAATATAGCCCTAAGTCCAGTCACTGAATACTATTTTTAACTAAATGACATTTCTAAGTCACAGGCGATTTTGTGCAGAAGTCACCAACCTCCTGTTGATTTTCCAAGGTTTCTTAAGTACTCCCTTGAGTACTTATTACTGTTGAACAAGAGGAGCTAGAGAAATTGTTAATTTACATTGCCTAAATTTTGTGAATGCTGGATATTTTCTCTCAGTGGAGGTCTGAAAAACTGAAGTGTTATTTCTCATGGCAATGAGTTTCTCTTTTTCTAGGCAGGCATTTTGATGAATAGCATGGGTAGCTAAACACCTACAGTATTCTCTCAAGTTCAATTCTGGCTCTAACCAGTGAGTAAAGATAAGGACATAAATGACATGTTGGCAATTTGTACTATGATTTGTGAACAGTGTGAGGGAAAATTAAACCTAATGGTTTTAAATATAGATCTATTGCATATATAGACATTTATAGAGAACAGCCAAATAATTTGATCTCAAAGACCAGCTCTTGTCCAAGAGACATATAATAGAAAGTTCTGCAATCCTTTTACCTTTTGAAACATTGAAAAATTTCAAGAAGATTGATTATTTTTAGGAGTGACAAGTTGCAAAATGTGAATATAAATATTGAGGCCACATTTAAAATAGCATCTGGAAGACAACTGAATTTTTTTTAAGAATCTGAAGGTATTTTTCATGTTACTATGTTATGTAGCACTGACTTCTCACCTGACTACAAAGGTTTATTTATTTTTTTAAAGATTTTATTTATTTATTTGACACAGAGAGAGAGAACACAAGTAGGCAGAGAGGCAGGCAGAGAGAGAGGGGTAGCAGGCTCCTTGCTGAGCAGAGAGCCCAATGTGGGGCTCAATCCCAGCACCCTGAGATCATGACCTGAGCTGAAGGCAGAGGCTTTAACCCACTGAGCCACCCAGGCACACGCTACAAAGGTTTATATAGAAGAAATGAGTCACTACTGAAGATTTTCAAGCATGAGCTTATAAATTATGTTCCATGGAGCACTGGGTGTAGTGCATGAACAATAAATCTTGTAACACTGAAAAAATAAACATTTTTGGGGAAAAAAATAAATAAAATGAGAAGATCTGAAAAAAAAATAAATTATGTTCCTGATTCCTATAGCCTGAGGAACATATACCACCTAAATATTATAAATTATTTATGGTTAGCTTATCAAACTTCATTAACAGAAATTATTATGTGTAAGGAGGAGACCTCATTTCAGGTGCAGTGACTTTTACCTCATACAATTGATTATGCATAGTTTTCTAATGGTACCTTTGAAAATATGAATTAAATGACTACCAGAAATGTATGTCTCTTGTGAGAAACAAGCTCTGGGTATAGAAATATGGAAGTTAAGTCTCTAAAGATAGTTTTGAGGACAGATCATAGAAGGTCCTCAGATCATAGAATGACAAGGAGTTTGGATATTATTTGCTGGGCTGAGGAACCCTTCAGTGTGCTTCAGGAGATATTAACACTTTTCTGAAGAAGTTTAAATAAGAAAAGGCATAAAAGATACAATGATTAGGGGAATACTGGGGACAGAGATGTTAATTAAGGGACTATTACAGTTGTTAAGTATTTATAAAAAGTATGGTTTTCAGAACATTATTCCCAAATATGAGAAAAAGTTGAAACCAAGAGGAATAATATTAAAATAAACAAGTAAACAAAAACCTAAACTCTAGAGGGAGTTATAATCTACACAAAACTGAAAGAATATATAATACACTGCATTCTCACTTAGATGAGGATACCCAGAAAGATCTGTTGAAAATGCTAGCAAATCAGTGTGATTATAAGAATCTCCTTCAAGAGACTGGGACATGGAAAAAGTTCTGTTCCAGAAATTAATAGCAGAAATGTTCCACCATTTTTCAGAAAAATCACATTAAGAAGAGTCCTGTTAGAGCCATAAAGACCACTGGTGGTGATATCTGTGGTCTTAGATAGGGCCTCCAGCTTTGGCATGAGTCCAAATCACAGTACTTGTTCCCAGCATCCTTCTCACCAACTTGGACTTGACAAGGAGCCTGTGAGTAAGAGATATATAGTCAAAGAGACACAGAGGTTGAGACACAAAGAAACAGTTGAATATTTGAAAATGTTACATTGCTGGTTTTGAAGATGAAGACCAAGACCAATGTAGGCAGACTCTAGAAGCTGGAAAAAACAAATAAATGTATTATCTCAAAAGCCTCTGAAAAAACCACATGTTGATTTTAGAACTTATGACGTCAAAAAGTGAATAATAATAAATCTGTGTTGTTATAAGATACAAAGTTTTTGTAATTTGTTACAGCAACAATAAGAAACTAATACCACTAGGAAGAAAATTCTGTGAGCTACTCTGTTTCCAGTCTCTCAGATTGTTTTCTTGAATGCTCATTGGCAGGGTCTCTTCCTTTTATATTTGAAACAGAGTAGCAATAGTATAGGGAAAGATCCATGAGTACGGGTGAAATTGGAAATAGTGTAAAAGGAAAAGAAGGTTTGCATTTGAGGAATACTGAGGAGATTGAAATGATAGATTTGCCAACTTGGCATGGAAATAAGTGAAAAAAGTAAAAAATAAAAATTAAAAAAAGCTGTGAAGAAAAGGATGTGTCAAGGCCATTGTTTCTTAACTCTATTCTATGGCAAAGCCAGCAATTTTCTAATAAGAAAATATGTAAAAACACAATTTAGCCTATAACTGCTGAATTCACAGATACTTTGGTCAAATTTGTAGAGAAAATTTATGCATTCTGAGAGATGGCTTGATGATAAGATTTCTTCCAATTCCACAATTCAATAAATAACTATAAAACCTATGTATTTACATACTAATGGAGCCAATGATGGATCCAAGGAAGGCAGGAAGAGAAGATATTTTTTGGGGGTAATGGTGAAGGGGATGGTACATAGAAATCAAGTTGTCTTTTAAACACAATTAATATAAGGCACTGTTAGGGCATTTATGAGGAACTACTGACCAGATCATTAAAAACAGAGAAGTGGCACCTGGGCCAATGTTTAGGTCTGTAGATGATTATTAACCCAAAACAGTGTGCAGCTGAGATTTCTATGGGAAAATTACAAAAGGAGGAGTGTAGACAGAGGGGCCAGAATTGTGGAGAATATACTTTCCATATTTATAGGTCTAAGGAAAGGAGGCTCAGCAGGATCTAGAGAATAAGCAGAAGTAGATGAAATCACAGGAAGTAAATGGAGAGGGAAATTCATGAAAGTTTTCATAAATAGCTCCTGTGAAGTACTTCTACCTTTAGCCTATTAATGTTAGTGAGTCTATGGAGGTTGAACTCTGGAAAGCATAATAATCAAATCTAATTCTGGGGTGCCTGGGTGGCTCAGTCGTTGAGCGTCTGCCTTCGGCTCAGGTCATGATCCCAGAGTCCTGGGATCGAGCCCCGCATCGGGCTCCTTGCTCGGCAGGAAGCCTGCTTCTCCCGCTCCCATCCCCTCTGCTTGTGTTCCCTCTCTCACTCTGTTTCTGTCAAATTAAAAAAAAAAAAAAATCTTTAAATCTAATTCTTATAAAGGTAACTTTGTCATTGTTAGAGGGTAGACTGAATTTGAAGAGAAATTGAACTCAAGGAGGCCTGAAAGTCAGAGAATAATAAAAAAATTTAACATCTAAAAAGCATAGCAGAAAAGGTAACTTAAAAGCAAACTTTGTATTTTACTTTTTTTCAGTGATGAATTCTTTATTTTTGATAAATATGGTTTGCTTTGGTTTTGCTTTGGTTTTGATAACAATGTATTTATAACCTGTGTATAGTAACAATGTACATATAACCTGTGTATAGGTTGCAATGAAAATCAACGCTATACACAGATGATGAAAGACACTTTATGTGGAAAGAATAGAGACATGGAAAAATTAAGGAAACAAAATTATAGGATTTGTAAGAAAAAAGTTGTCTTTTTATTTAATTGTTCCTGGTTAAAAAAATAAAATGAGAAAGAACATTGTTCTCTAGCTTTGAAAACATGACAATAGGAAGAATTGCTTCAAAAAGAATTTTCCTTGAGGCTCCATAACTTATGACCCTTTGAGATATTTTAAAGTGTTTGCCAACTTAGCATACAACTTTGTAGTATATCCTTTAGAGCAGAAATGTTGATACTTAAAATGATTCATTTAGAGCTCTGTTTAGAGTGAAAAATACATGAAAATTTAGGAAAATATAATAAGAGGATATCCAGAAAGTGAACTGAAAGGTTTGAGAAGTGTTTGGATTACTTTTATGAATCTAAGAGTAATGAAAGAAAGAAAGAAAGAAAGAAAGAAAGAAAGAAAGAAAGAAAGAAAGAAAGAAAGAAAGAAAGAAAGAAGGAAGGAAGGAAGGAAGGAAGGAAGGAAGGAAGGAAGGAAGGAAGGAAGGAAGGAAGGAAGGAAGAATGAAAGAAAGAAAGAGAGAAAGAGAAAGAAAAGAAAGAAAGAAAAGAAAGATGGAAAGAAAGAAATCACTAGATATTATCATTAGACATTAAGACCAAAATGAGCCACTGATTTATCAAAATATTTGGAAAATGAACCCACTTGGGCACCAGAGGAGTCTGATATGTTAATTGTCATTTTATAAATGTTAAAAAAAAAATCCACATTGTATATGAGGTAATTTATGTGGCAAAACCAAGGCTCAGCTGTTCAAAGAAATTATCCTAGGGGATAAATGTCATTAAGTGTCAGAATTGGGAAATTAAGATTGAACCAGTATCTCTGATAGGGCTGTGGTAGTAGCGGGAAGACCAGTGGAAGAATTGATAACACTGGCAGAAGCAGGGGGGGCGGGGCGTCCTGGGTGGCTCAGTGGGTTAAAGCCTCTGCCTTTGGCTCAGGTCATGATCTCAGGGTCCTGGGATCGAGCCCCACGTCAGGCTCTCTGCTCAGCAGGGAGCCTGCTTCCTCCTTTCTCTCTGCCTGCCTCTCTGCCTACTTGTGATCTGCCTCTCCCTGTGAAATAAATAAATAAAATCTTAAAACAAAATAAAACACTAGCAGAAGTGGTAGAAGCATTCATTATGATCCACGTATTCTTCTGATTACTTTACATGTTTGAACTCACTTGTTTACGATGACCGCAATAGGAAGTAGGTCTCATTTTCACTCTGTTTTACTGAAGAGACCTGGGATGTAAAGAAACTAGCCCAAGGACACAACACCAAGTTACATCATACCAAAACTCTAAAGTTGACCAGCAAAGGCAAAGTGAATCAGTCGTCTTAGGCTAGATTAGTCTTTGATAGCAAATAACTCAAAAAATGTTAATGGCTTAAAAAACACAAAGGTTTATTTTTACTTCACACTTTATGTATTTCAGGGCAGTTGTTTGTATTTTTGTGATTGTTTGTTTTTTTCCATCTTTTCTTAAATGTTATTTTTGAGCAGTTCCCTTATCATTGTTAGTTTTGTGGAAGAGAAAAATACATAATTTAAAGAGTAATAATTAAACTGCCTGATAGCTTCTGTAACATTTCTTCTGAAGTACTTCAGAATGTCACTTCCTCTCATATTTCACCTGCAAAAATGATCTGTATGTCTACGCCTAATAATGGAGGTAAAGTACAATATTTCCATTTGGAAGGGCTCTGGAGTAAAAGATTATACAGTGATAGGTAGTGGATAGTTTGACTATATTCTGCTGTACCACACAGGGCTACCAGAGATGTGGTTTTCATTGTATTGATTTCAGTGTCTCATAGAAGAGGTTCAGTGGGTGGTTTGATTTAGTTTCACACCAGAGTATTAATGTTATGATCTCAAAGGTTGATTCTTGGTTTGTCAATTTTAAACAGGTTACCATTCAAGTTGAATAAAAAAGTATTAAGTTGAGAGATCTCCTAATTTCTAGGTATAATATAACTTATCTACAAACTTGAGAGACAGATCTCTAGAATGAACCAAACACCTGCATATCAGATTGGCATGGAAAAATACATCTTTTTTCTTTTTTTTTTTTTTTTTCATCTTTTTTAAATGTACCAAATCACACAGGACAGAAGTCTTAGGCTGATCTGGTGTGATGTCAAGAGGTATGCCAGTGGAGTCCTTTTTCAACAAAGAATTTGTTCTTCAGCTTCAATGAGTGTAGTTATCTCACACTATTGGCAGCCTTGGGACAAACCTACCTCAGTTTTCAATCCAACCACACTTCACCTGAGCAGCCCAAATCCAAGTTAGGTGTGGTGGAAGTACTATGCGTTGGCCATTTTTATTCAGTACAGAAATTCTCCCCTGGGCAGTCTCTGCTCTGGAGTTTTGAACTGGGTTGCCTCGTATGTTGTCAGGTCTGCATCACAGTCAGATATTCTCTTTGTGCCATCATCTTTATTCCCTTCTCACAGGTTTCTGATCTCTGCTGTGGTCTGGTGCCTTTCGATGGCCTGTTCTGTCTCCTGATCCTTTAGCTTTCACAGGTGTTATTTCTAACTTCTTTTCAACATTGCCTTCCTAGAGGACCAAAGTGACACTTCAGGTGGGAGAACCTCTAAAGAAGGATAAGTAAAGCAATAAGATAAGAAAAAATAGAAGTTGCAGATACTTGAAGTAAGCACTGAGATTGTTTAACTTATCAGTGTATGAAGATTGCATCATGAAGTGGGCATCACATCCTGACCTGATTGATCTGAAACTAGACCCAATGTGAATTGACTGGGGAATGCTCTAAAGTCTAATGGATACATTAGATACAATTCAGAAATAGTTGGAGGAGAGGACAAGAAGAATCTTATTTTAACATAAAGAGTCTGGACTATGTGCTTTAGAAAACCAGAACCTATAAAATCATCAGAAACAGGAAATGAAGAGTAAGGGAGGTATTTTTAGGAAACCACGTCATAAAATCCAGGTAGCCTGACTGAGTCCAGTGGCGGGGGAATAGAAAGAATAAGTAGTTTTTATGAGATGTTTTTGGGCAGAATTGACAAACAGAGATTTAATGGAGTGGGAGAGGTAGTAGAGCAAAAAAAGAGGACAGGATGGTTTCTTGATAACATTCTTTACCTACTTAATGAAAGTACTTTATTGAATTCTATAAAAAGAATCAATGTAAATATCCTTATGAAAAATATAAATGTTAGTTTGACAACCATTCTGTGGTCTTGGGAAACTAAGTCATCTTTTTTTCAAGTCTGGCTGGGTGATATATATTTGTATAGCTTCTGTAATAAACGCTATTGATGTGAATAATGGAGTAAATGTTATAAAAACTAAGGATAAAAAAAAAACAAACTAAGGATAAACCTGTAAAAATTAATTGCTGTAAAGCAAACTATAATGAGTTCTAGCACTATCAGGAACATTGCATTTTTGTTGGAAGATGCTTACATTATCTCTCAATAGGATGTAAACAGCCTCCGAATCCTGGAGATTGGGCTAGCTCCAAATTTTCTGGCTGAACACTGCAGCTACATAATAAAGACTGGAGGCATTTGATGGAGATAAACATGAGAAAATTCTTGAACAGGACTTGTTGCTTTGTGAGAGGGATAAAAAAGAAAAGATGACTTCCAGGAAATATTTCAGTGTGGATTTTTGGTGAAGACGGGAGAGTTGACTGGGTTTTTATTAGATTGAGTAATTGGGTTATTTGTTATAAAATACTCTTTCATCTCTTCTAATAATTTCCAATAACATCTGAAAGAAAGCATGTGTGCCCACACACACACTCAAAACTTTGGATGTTACTGGAACATTCCCCATAACAGTAATAAGATTGAGATCTGCTTACCTTTTGGCACAGGGTAGAGGGAGGGAACTCCTATTATGTGAATCATATACAGTGCTTCATTAACATGTTTCTTAAGTCAAATCAGCTTGTCTTAACATTTGGCAATGCATTGCCTTTCTTTATTGTTTTTAAAGAATAAGTTTAAAAAGAGGGCATAGCCATGAATATCATAAAAATATGAAAAGAACACGTCAATGATTTAATTTAATTCATGTATTAATAAGAAAAACAGTAAGATGTTACAATGAGTTAAAAAAAGTTCTCACATTTGTATGCAATGAGGGAATGCTGAAATGAATTTGCAAATATATTCAAACATTGGTCTATCCACAAAGCAATAATCAATTGCATTCTATTGGACACAACTATTTAACATTTCTGGGGATAAATTTATTTGTATTATTATCAGTTTTCTACAATTTACAGAGTTGTAAAATAGCTTGAAGACACAGAAAGTACAAATAACTTGAATGTGTGACACAGAACACTAATTATTTTTAAATCTTTTTGCCTATTTGAAAGTCCTCTTTATACTTTAAATCTGCAAGTGGCAGAAAGAAAAACTAGTGGAGTCAGACCTCCAAGGTAATAGGTAATAAATAATAAGTTATATGAATGAAAGTTCTCACTTTCAGGTTTAAACAAAACAGCATAAGTAGAATACATTATTTTCTTGTGTATTCTTTCTGTATCTATATCAGTAACAAACGAAGTCTACTGATTTTAAATGCTACATCTTTGTCCCTCTTTGCCCCTTCTGTGAAAGCAATATAAAATTAATTTATGGCCAATAGCAAGTTAATAAATAAATCACAATAAAAATCTAATAGAGAAAGCTGGGAGGAGTGGACATTTGAAAATGATTAATGCCTTAAGGGAATAAGAAATAATAATAGATAGAAGATTATCTGGGCACTTACAGTGTTATAGAGTTAAAATGGAAAATTCAATTTTAGGTTGTGAATGCACTGGTACAATATCACATCATGAAATATGAAGAAACCATTCACTTCGGAGAATTTGAGCATGAAAATCAAATAGTTGAATGCAAGTGAATGTGATATAAAGGGAAGTGGAGATTACAGGGCTAGAGGGATAGTTTCGGAGATAAATACATAATTGAAAAAAGTTTAAAAGAATCTCAGTGGAGTTTATATTGAAGATGAATGAAAAAGTAGGAGAGAAAGAGAAAAAGTAGTATAACTGTCTGAACTACTCAATTTTCCAGCTGTCAGTGGAGTTTCATACAGAAACCATGTACTTTCTGCTTTCACAAAACACTCACCAATAATTTAATGAGAATGGGTTAGAAACTTGATTTCCATATGACCAAATTTATTAAGTGCCAGATTTAAAAATGAAGGAACTTCGAAAAAACATAGTTTTCTCAACATAGCTATATATAATTTAGTGTTTTCTAGATTTCATATATAGGTTATGGAATATGGGCTAAATAATTTTCATTTCTATGAAAAATGAGCATTTATATCAATTTCAGAAATAAAAAAAATAAGGACGTTTAAGCTTCAGTGGACCAGTACTATAACTTTGTTAAATTAATATTTGTTAAGGAGCTCCCAGGAGTGTCCTATGGTGAGTCACCCTTCCCTCAACAATAAGATGAGCAAAGAAACGGATTTCATTATGACACTACTGTCAGCAGCCTGGGGCAGAAAGGAAAGTCCTGATAATCAGCTCTTTTGAGACAAAGCCTAGAATGAGAGTTGGGACAATAAGCCACCTTAAATTGCTAATTGGCTTTACTCAAAGCAAAAGTAAACTTTTTCTATCTTCAGGAGGTGGTTTTTACAACTTGGAGTAGGTTGCTCTTCAGAATAAGTTCTACCCTCCTACAGACTGGCAAACTGAGGCCCTATCTTCCTTGATGATTACATTCCAAAGGGATGACTCCTAAGTCCTTGAGAAGGACAGTGCTGGGTTGTAAAACTGGCCAAGAGGCTTTTAAAAAGATTCATACTTCCAAGGAACAGAGGAAGCATCAATAAGTTTAAGTTTTGTCAGAAAAATATCATGTTTACTACAATACATTTTTTTTGCAGCATACAGATATCATTTTAGTCAATGATACAATAAACATACAGCTACTTATTTTGATTTCAATCATCAGAAAAAGCAACTCAGGCAACTATTTTTGAAAAGGATTCCATTATCCTTGTAGATATATTTATTGATCACTTTCAATGACCCAGTCACTGTTCTAGACTAACAAGAAAGACAAAACCTTTGCCCACAGAAAGCATATATCCTAAATGGGCAAATAGATATAAATAAATATGTAGCCTGTATTGGAATATTATGATGAAAAACAAAACAAAACAAAACAAACCTAGGGGAAGCAAGATAAGGGGCACCTGGAATGTATGATGTAGTGTAGTGAGTTTAAACTTGACCACCACCAAGGTGATATTTGGGTAAAGCTCTAAAAAGTACATCTGTGCAAATCTTTAGGAAAGAAAATTTCAAGGATGGTAAAGTAAGTCCAAAGGCACTAAGACAGGAGCGTTCTGGTATGTTTGAAGGATAGTGAGGAAGTTAGTAGGGCTAGAAGAGTGGAGTCCCTGTCAGGGTTTAAGTCATCAGATAAGTGAAAGGGGGTGGGGATCATGTACAGTGAAAAATGTTAAGGGGATGATCAGATCCTAAAGGGTTAGGTAGTCTTTTGTAAAGACTTTGGGTCCTCAAGATCGAAGCTCTTAAATGTATTGGATAAAGTAATGACTCGATCTCACTTATTTAAAATAATTGTTCTGGATACTGTGCTGAGAATAAATTTCAGAGAAGCGAGAGTTGAGATTAGCAGATGTGTTAGAAGGCTTATGGCAATAACCCAACTGATAGGTGATTGAGTCAGAAAGATCATAGTGGAGGAGTTATACATCAAGATTCTGGATATATTTCGATTTTAGAACCAATAAAGTCTGCTGACAGATCAATGTGTTTTGTGAGAAAAAGAGAAAGACAATACATGTGCAGAGGGTTTTGGCTAAATAGGATAATGGAATACCCATTAATTAGATGGGAAAATGGTTGGAAAGGTAGGTTAGAAAAGAAAATCAGGAGTTTAGTTTAATTATTAATTATGTTATGTTTGAACTAATGTTTTAAGATAGAATGAGGGGAAACAAATGGGAACAAGTATAGAACAAGAGGAAAAACAAAATTTTCCTCTTCTAGAGGAAATTTTTTCTGACAAGACCAAGAAGAAAGTATGTAAGAGCTGGAGGAAGAGGTAGGGCATTGAAAAGTTTTTCAAAATAATTCAGTAGAAAAACACTGATGACAATGAAGTAGGGATAGGGGTTAACTGTTGGAGTAGTATCTACAAAGATGAGACAGAGAAAATAAGAAAGAGAGAGATAAATTGTTTATTGGCAAATAATTTGAAACAAAGAAAAATGGCAAGAATAAGAATAGAATATTACCCAAATTTATCTATTGTTATCATTTAGCCCCATTTATTCATCATTAGCTATTCCTCTTTTTCTTGAAAAGGATTGGTATTAGCATAAAATGGATACAGGTGTAAGTATAGCTGTAGATTATAGATATAGGCATAGATATAATTTTTCTGAACTATTTGAGAATAAATTACATTTTGTTGTCTGTTTATTACTGAGTTTGTTAGGGTTAAGTAATTAACACTATAGGAGCCAAAATGTTCAAAATATTCCTTCGAAAATTCCCCAGCCCTAAAACAAAAGAAAAGAAAAACTAAATTAGGTCTATAAATAACATAGAAAACCCACAAGATGGCAGGAGTACCACATATATGTAAGTTTCCTTATTACTTTCCTTATTTTTATCCCCTCATTTCTTCATGTAATGTAACTTTATATTTAATGTTTTGTTAGTTTTGAAATATATATGCCTCAAGAAACTTAAAGAAAGATGATAATATATAAATAGCTAAAAGATAAGAAAAAACAGAGAGCAATGTAGCATAACCAGAGAATCATAATAGTAAACAATTCAAATTCAATACCATTAAATGTATCTTGTGTTGAGATTGAGGGAAAATGTATTTGCTAAGACTACAAACCTGGAGGTCAGGAAGCTGTAAGAATAATACCTTTTAGTATATAATAAGCAAAGTTCCTAAAGTTCTAATTATAAGGCATAGGCATTAAAGATATAATATTGTATATGTGTTTATATATGTAAAATAATACATGATATAATATTACAATATATAGCATAATACATAATAAATGTATATACACATATGTGGACATATATTAATATTATAGCTAAGAAATTCATGTCTTATGATTGTAAATTTAAGAAATCCCACTTTTTTTAAAGAGATATTTATTTATTTGACAGAGAGAAAGATCACAAGTAGACAGAGAGGCAGGCAGAGGGAGAGGGGAAAGCAGGCTCCCCACTGAGCAGAGAGCCAGACGTGGGGCTCAATCCCAGGACCCTGAGATCATGACCCGAGCAGAAGGCAGATGCTTAACCCACTGAGCCACCCAGGTTCTCCAAGAAATCCTGCTTTTTTATATAAAATCCCTAAGGGACACTTGCATCTTTGCTTTCAAACAGATGAAAATTATAATAGTCATTTTATTTGCAGAAATTCTGCCATGGACTGCAGTTTAACCACACAAGAGCTATTAGATTTAACAGATTTTGTTTAACTCCGGATTCCACTTCTTACTTGGTGAATCACTTTCTAGTTCTCAGTTTCAGCTGTAAAATGGGAATAATTATTCCCATCTCCATAGGGCTTGCTATAAATGACATCACAAATAAAACACCTCACATATAACAGTGGGAACAGATGCCTGCCTCCTGACATCCACAGTTTTTTAATGCTGTTGCTGGTTGCATTTCCCTGCAGGACAGAAAGCTTTGTATACTGTTTTGAAATACCTCTCCCCTTTCTGTAGAAAACATAATCTTCTTTGTAAAGGCTCATTTTTTGACTTTATGTGTTTAATTATGCATGTATTATATTAGGCACCTGATGATTTATGCCCTATGGTGTTATTCAATACATGGTAGAAAAAAAGAGAATAGAGAATGTTTTTTATCAGCAAGCAAGATGTCCTCTTTATCCTTGCATGCAATTTACTGAGGAGCTGAGAAAGTCAAAGCACAGGCTGTCTCTCACCGTATCCCTCTGCAGACAGTGTTAAGACTCACAGTGAGTCTGTGCTTTCCAACTTGGATCCAAGTGTGCAATTTGAAGAGGTTATGTACAAATTACTATTAGTGCACCAGGAAGGAACATGATTACCTCTATGAAAGGAGGCACAGTGGATATATGCCCTGGACAAAGACCGAGGCCAAAGTTGTTGCAAGGATGCTTGATAACCAAATATGTGAACACTTTAATGGCTTGAGATTCATCTTACATTTGACTTCAGGGAAGAAATCCATTGAAACACATCAAAGAAATGTAAAAAAAAAAATATGGTAGGCCTGGGATGGGAATAAAAAATAATAAAGATAAATGAATACTATAGTAAAGATATGAGTATCATTGGTACATGAGATTTGTGAAGAAAAAATGTTAAGAGAAAAAGCCTATCATGCTCAGAAGAGGAATGTATTTTACAAAAGCAAAAGAGAATAGAGTTGAAAAAGGAAAGGAATCAGAGAATATGCTGAACAGCTGTCTCTATGAGTTAAATAATAGTGATGCTGATATATATGTTTTAATTATAAGTACAGTTTTTAGCAAACATCTTTGATCTTATGAGTAAGAAGCAATAAGAGGATTTTGAGCATAATTTAATTGTCTGATCATTCAATTGGTTTCAGTAAACCAATAGACTTGGGAATTGCAGGGCTTTTTAATCCTAATTGATGAATTTCATTCCCCTATACTCAATCATCTTCTAAGTATAGAAATTTGTGTAGGATGATAAAGGTATAGACATTCTTAAGGAATATCAGCTTGCTATTAAATCTGATTTATTACTTAAAAGAACAGTATTTATTTTTCATCTTTAAAGCTCTTTGGATATCAATAATGGCTTGAAAAAATCACTTTTGATTTTCCATTCCATATTTCAAACTTGGTATAGTTGAGTTTGAGTAGACAGCCGGTATTTTTCAAGCACTTTGGGTGAGGTTGAACCTTTTGCTAGAGCCGTTAGCATAGAATATGTAAAGAAAATGGGACCATGGTTTAAATATTAGGGCTAAGAGAAACAGTTTTGAGGGCTGGAGACTCTTTGAGGGGGCCAGCAGTTAGAGACCAAGTTCCCAAAGGACTCAGCATGTTCAGTCAATGTGTCAAGAATCAATGGTCACCAAAACTGGAAAATGGTGCCATGTTAGGTACAGGGCTTCAAATAGGTAGCCAAGGGAAGGTGTAAGTTTTGGGTAGAGTCTCAGATGATTTTAGGTTATTCTAGGAATCTTATACAAGCAAGAACAAGATAAAACGAAGGTTCTTTAAAAGAAGGTGGGCCAAAGAGTTGAAATAAACAGTGAAGTCCAAGTCAGCCCCAGGCTTACAGACCAGTAGAGTCTAGAGTATAGGGTAAAACTGTTCTTCGGCAAAAACAGGAGCCACAGTTATGAACGAGGTTATTTGGATGCCAGACACCCAAATGACTCAGACAGGGGTTAAACTGGACAAACTGGAAACTCCTAAAGTGGGATGGATTCACAGTAACTAGTTCACCTATGCTTCCGCACAAAGAACATGTGCTTATTTGATTAACCATACAATTGTTAAATTCTAAGAGACTGTCTTTTCTTTGGGGGGGGCGGGGGTTGATGGGCAGGCCAGAGAACTCAGGCTATCATCTGAACAGATGGTTGAGGGTGGGTCAGGTGGAGGAAGCACAGGTTTTCGTAACCCGTAGAGGCCATGGTCCCAGAGGTTTCTGCCCATAGTTTATGAGGTCTTTATGGAAGCACACCCTGAACAACAAATCATATTTTTACTTGCTTTTCTTAAAAGTCTGCAACATGCTGAAATACTTAGTTCATGGCAAATCTTACTGAAATCTGTCTTCTTGCCCATTCTCTAAATGCTCATAACTCCTGGAAATAAATTTCCAGGTTCTTAACCACTCACTTCTGCTTCTGCCTTCACCGCCCCTCAGTGGCATAGCACTCTTTCATGAACACCCTTGACATCTACGCTCCTGTGGCTCCCACCACTGGAGATGGTCTCAGGAGAATGATTGACTGTCTCTGTTTTTTCTCATAGACAAGTGTTTTGGACACTTCCTCAATTGCTTAATTTGATTGTCCCAAATCCTACTATTCTAAAAATAGTAGCCTTCTCCTCAGTGGGATGGAAGGGACACATCTAGCTAAACCAAAGCCAATTTCCCAAAGCAGAAGGAGTGGAAGGACTACAAGCCCCACTGATTTAATTATTTTTGTCTTGTGTTACCTATAGTCTCATTCCTAAAACACGCGTTCCTATCTCCACCTTTGAGTTACCTTTTCTGGTTACATCTCTTCATTTCAAATAGAATATTTTTCCATTTGGGACATATGATATTCAAATCATGTTTTACAAAACATACAAATTCATTTTTAAAATGATCTTATAAGTTAGGGGCACCTGGGTGTCTCAGTGGATTAAAGCCTCTGCCTTGGGCTCAGGTCATGATCTCAGGGTCCTGGGATTAAGTGCTGCATCTGGACCTCTGCTCAGCAGGGAGCCTGCTTCTCCCTCTCTCTCTCTGCCTACTTGTGATCTCTTTCTCTCTCTGTCAAATAAATAAATCAAATCTTTAAGAAAATAATAAAATGATCTTATAAGTTAAAAAAAAGTTTTCTCAGAATTGACAAGTCTTCAAAATCCACTTTCTCTAAAGTAGTTGCCTTCTCTATATTCCCATGTCTATTCCCTTCACCCCACAAGGTTTTATTTTTTCATAGATTTTATTATTTGAAATTTTCTGAAATTCTTCCTTTGACTTACTTGCTTAAAATTTAATGTTTCTTTCAAATGGAATACAATCTCTATACTAATGGCATTTATTTCATGTCATTCCAGCTTGTGCTCCAAACTCCTAATGTAGTTCTGGAGTAACACAAAAGCTGCTAAATAAATATTTATAGAGTAAATGAGTCAATGTCAGATTAGATTAGATGTCTCCACTCTTTCTTCGGAGTATAACCTTTTGTAGTAATAAGAATAATACCTAATATTTATTGAGTACTTACTACATTTTAAACCATATTACATGCATTGACTTATTTAATCTCATAAAGTTCTAAAAAATAGGCAATATTATTATAGTTCCAACTTAATAAATGCATATTTTGAGATTTTTAGAATTAAGAAGTTTGTCCAAAATCATGCAGCTAATAGGTAATGCAACTAGTATTTAAATCCAGATCTTTTAAACTCCAAGTCTGTCTCAATCACTCTGACATAATTCTTCAATTCATTCTTTTAAATATCAAAGTAGAAGGGCTTTCTTTCTGTATTAGTTTCTTAGGGCTGCCTTAACAAAATAGCACAAACTGAGTAGCTTAAAACAACAGATATTGGTTATGTCACAGTTTCAGAGGCTGACAGTTCAAAATCAAATTGTCAGTCACGTATATTCCTTCTGGGGACTCTGAGGGAGAATCTCTCCCATGCCTGTCTCCTAACTTCTGGTAATGATCAGAGACTCTTGGTGTCCCTTGGCTTGTAAATGACTTACTGTAATCTCTGTTCCATTTCCACACAGTATTCTCCTTTTATCTCTCTGCCCTTACATAGCTGTCTTCTTATAAAGATACAAGTATATTGGATTACACTGACATCATCTTGATTGAATCTTGACTTTATTAAATCTGCAAAGGCCCCATGTTCAAATAAGGTCAACATTCACAGGGACTGGGGGTTAGGACTTGAATTTAATTTTTTTTGGGGGGTGGTAATTTAACACATAACATTTTCCAAAACTATAAATTGCATCCATAATACTTTTATCCCTATCACTTCGAAAGATAGCAAAGGCCAATTCTGTGTACCACATTGCAGTAACATCTCTAGAATATAGGTTAAGGTTGAAAATTTTGTTGATCTAATATTGGCTCATTAGAATGAAGGAACATTAAGGAATTCAACCCTGTAGGAACATTAGCTGTCTAGAATTGCTTATACAGAGTCTAGATAAATACCCAGAAGGTATTTATCAGTCACGAATTACCTCATGAAAGATTGGTTGAAAGAAAGTAACACACTGAAAATTTAATATTAATAAAATGGCACCTTGCTTCCCTTTTGGCTATCAATTCTTGGCTATACAGTAACTTCAAGTAACAGCTGTAGGCGGTCTCTGTCCTTGAAATCAATACTATTGATGTACCATGATGCCAAATCTCTGATCTTGAACAAATTTTGTATACTTAGCTCTCTGTCACGATGCTGTAGAAGAAATTCATAAGATTCATGTATGGGTAGTTGGCTATCCTGGGTGATTTTGACCTTATTGCGTTAGGAATGTTTGCCTCTTTATTTCTTCAAGGCCATGGTTTCTAATTGTATTTCTCAGAGCCTTAGGTTTTCTTTTCTTTCTTTCTTTTTTCCCCCCACTAATTCCTTTTTCACCAAGTAACTACCGGGGTGAAGGTAGCCTTATTTCCAATATAAGCTGAGATGACCGACTTTGCTTGTTTTGTACATTAAATCTCTAAGTGAAATTTGTTTTGCGTTAATGTTCCAAAGGCAAAATTCTTTAAAAAGCATTTGGTCTTGTGGGAATGCCCTGATAAACAAAAGATGACATTAGCTTTTCTGTCTATATTATAAGCAGGATTGGGAAAATGCTATCAAAGATGTTTGTGTGTTAAAGTTTACCTTTTTCTTAAACAAAAGCTCAAAGCGCAGCTTTGCTCAAAGCACAGCTATTGTGCTGAATGCAGAATTTTTATTGGAAAAGATCAATATAACCTCTGGCACTTGGTAACTGGACTAATGAAAACATTCTATATATCCACATTAGCCAGGAAATCAAAAACAGTTTGAATTTACATAGGAATACAGTAGACCATTTTTCTGTCTTGCTCTAGGACTACATGAACTTTCCTGCTCTTCATCAGACTATAGTCCAAAGGGAATTTTAACATCTTGAAATTCTGCATAACACCAAAGTGATCAACTCTATTGATGACATGTTGCTAACTAGACATAGTGAACAAAACTGATACGCAGTCTAGCTACCTATTAAGACACATACAAGCCAGAGAATAGAAGATGAATTCTATGGAGTTTCAAAGGTAAGTCTAGAGGATTACAATATTTTAGGGCAGGCAAGGAATGCCTTTCCTATTCTTTCTAAGAATTGTTCCTCTTTTAGTTTCTATTGTTAAAGAGATATAACATTTGGATTTTGAGACACTACATGCCATGCTACATTTGATAAGATTGTTCTAATCTTCTTATCACAACTTGGATGACTACTAGTTTTGAGTCTAGACTGTGATGCAGGTTGCTGTGCTGATTTGTACATATAATGCATAAGATCCGGTAGGTAAAGATGCTGTATGGGGTGTCTGACAAGTTTTAATAGAAGAACCAAAGCAGAGATCTTCAGGGTTCTGGAACAAAGTTATGTCTTTTACAGAGTAAACTAGTCTCCATTTCAAAAGTGACTTCTGGTGTGCAAATGGGTCTTAGAGAAGACTGTAGGCCTGGATATGAGACACTAAGTAAATGTGTGACATCTACAGGGGCCAAGACTACAGTAGCATCTCCTTTTTTCTACTGATGCTGTTCTATCAGTTCACGTCTATGGCTTTCTGGAAGGTCCTTATGACTAAATGATGGACAAAGAATAAAGTGGGGTCTGGGTCACAGCTAATTCTAGCTAATAATTCTAGTGTTGCCGCCCCACAGTCCTACTCAGAGGTGGCCATAAAATACATGGTAAAGAGAAATCCTCTTAGAGAGCAGAGTAGAACACTAGAAACTGAGACATTTACCAAATCTAAACACATAATTCCAACTTTTTGGAATATCACAATTAAACATTACCTCAGCATCATGACAGAGAGCTAAGTATACAAAATTTGTTCAAGATCAGAGATTTGGCATCATGGTACATCAATGGTATTGATTTCAAGGCCAGAGACCGCCTACAGCTGTTACCTGAAGTAACTGTGAAGCCAAGAATTGATAGCCAAAAGGGAAGCAAGGTGCCATTTTATTAATATTAAATTTTCAGTGTGTTACTTTCTTTCAACCAATCTTTCATGAGGTAATTTGTGACTGAAAACCCAAGCAATGTTTCCTTCTTTTTACATATTTATTTACTTTAGAACCCAGCCAGTAGGAGACATGTAGTAATTTTGGGACTTCACATTAGGCGCTGCATACAATTTACTAGCTGTGTTGACTTTGTGCAATTCATACAACATTTTTTTTTAATTTTTGTCATACAACATTTCTGAGCCTCAGTTTTTCACCTCTCTAAAGCAAGCATTAAATTGCTACCTCTGTCAGAATATTGTCATGAATATTAAATCATATATGTGAAATCTCTTATAAATAGGAAAGTGTCATTCACCTCTAAGTCATAGAGTTTCTTCTACTTCTGAGGCAAACCTGGGACTCTTCACAGCGTGAAGTGTACTTTACAGATTGGAAAAGTCACCTTCTTTCTGCCTGTCCTTTTGTCTGCCTTATTCATCTTTGTCCCATTTGCAGAGCACAATGCCATCCAACTGTGCTTGGTTCTACAACTCAATAACAACTCTGCAGAAAATGAACTTAATGTATGCCACAACATGTGCTGGGAAATAAATGGAATGTGACAAGGAAAATGCCAGTTCTGCCTCACTCCCAGTGAAATCAAGATGAGTCAGCGATGCCTGTAAAAGAGGCCAAATGAAGGGTTAACATGGAAGACAGCCCCAGTAATTGGGAACTTCAGTGGACTACTTGTAGTCCATAGTCTGGAGATTCACAAAAGGACTGAAGAAGATGGGAAGGGTATTCAAAATTCAAGACACATAAAAAAATTAATTTTTCTCTCTAAACAGCTAAAGGCTGTTTGACTCTGCTGATGTTTGAATTGTATACTTAAGGATTTAAACAAAGACTACATAGGATATGAAAGCAAAGGAGGATGAACTAGAGAATGATTACACTGGTGATTCTATTGGATAAAAGTAAAAATAGAAAAAAGGAAAAAAACTGATGATAATCAAAAATAATAATTGTCTATCACGTACGTCACTGTATTGGAAGGTAACACATTGCATTAGTCAACCTTTTATTTATTTCCATAAAAGGAATTTCTCCCATCCAAATATTTTTTTCATTCACTCATCAATCCATTAAAAAATTTTAGAATGCTTCTATGTGCCACATATAGCATTAGAAGCTTTTGTATATGCTACCAATTTTTCACATTAATTATTCTCAGCAGGTACAATATTTCCATATTATCTCTAAAGAGTCCACATATAGAACAGTTAAATAGCACGTCAATTACTAAACGCTCACTAAAGAAAAAAACTGGGATTTGAACCCCCCCAATTGTTTTTTACTTTAAAATCAACTTCCTTTTCTCTGACTATTTATCATGCACATACCTTTTTAGTTACCATGAATTGAACTGAAAAGCTTCAAAAAAGTTTTAGCAATTTCTTTTTTTTTAAGATTTAATTAATTAATTTTTAAAGATTTATTTATTTGACAGAGAGAGATCACAAGTAGGCTGAGGGGCAGGCAGAGAGAGGGGGAAGCAGGCTCCTTGCTGAGCAGAGAGCCTGATTCCGGGCTTGATCCCAGGACCTGAGATCATGACCTGAGCTGAAGGCAGAGGCTTTAACCCACTGAGCCACCCAGGTGCCCCAAGATTTTATTTATTTATTTGAGAAAGAGAGAAAGCACAAGTGGGATTGAGGGTGGGTCAGAGGGCACGTGAGAAGCAGTCTCCTCACAGAGTGCTTAATCCTAGGGCCCTGAGATCATGACCTGAGCTAAAGTCAGATGTTTAACCGACAGAGCCGCCCAAGTGCCCCAACTATTTCCTAATAGCTTCTGAAAAGTGGAGGCATCATAATGTGTTATCTCTGTCCTATAACTTAATTAAGAGGAAGTGGTACTGAACGGTAAATTTTGTCTTCCTATTTGTGCCCTCAAGAAACATTTTATTAGATTATATATTTGTTACAGCTTTTGGAGCTCGTAATTTGGAGGTAGCTTCTACCTCATTTTTACTTCCTAAATCAGGCTTTCTTGTGAGAAATATCCTTTAGAATTACTTCAGAGCTTTGTTAAAGTAAAGGTTCCTGAGCCCGCTCTAGACTAAAATGGAATCTCTAGCGTGGGTCCAGGAAGCTGCATTGTCAACAAACACACTTATTCATTCAGACACAAGTGCAAGTTTGAGAACCAGTGCCCTAGGCAATTGTCCATGCAAAGCCCACCCATAGTAGTTGGTGGCAACACCATTGGCCTCTTCATTCTGCAGAATTCAGTTCAGAATTCTGAACTTCCATTACCAAGTCAGGCCCTTCCACCAACCACATCACATGAAGTAGCATTGCATCAAAGGCCATTCATTTTCATCACATTCCATGATGGAACACTTCTTCTTTACCATAACCTCAATGACGGCTGCAATTTCTGCTTCCTTCTTTCAATACCCTGTCCTGGTTATGGTCCTGATTCCAGGCGTAGATTTTTCCATGGTTACCCTCACTCCACTTTTCCACAGGAAATCTCTTATCCTAGAATGAATAAAATCATCTCTTTATCTTGATTAAGGAGTGAGATTACAGGTGTAGAATATTTCCATATCTGGTTAATGATGACTTAATGCCTTGCAGGAGTCAGGACTAATAATGCAGTGTTGAATGTGGTTCTGATAAGGACTGTGCTAATGGAAAGTGTGATCAGGTGGAATCAATGATTAAGTTACATTTTTGTTTTTTATAGGTCTATGAATTTTATATTTGAATGGCATCTTGACACTCCATAGGAAAAAAAAATGCTTGGGTGCTCTCTGAAACACATAGCATCCTATAAGTCTAAAATAATGATTTGCCTTAGCTAAATAAAAGATAATGAAACTTTTCCTTAAAACATCTGTTAGTACATAAGATTTAAAACAACATTAAAAATTATGGGGCGCCTGGGTGGCTCAGTGGGTTAAAGGCTCTGCCTTCAGCTCAGGTCATGATCTCAGGGTCCTGGGATTGAGCCCCGCATAGGGCTCTCTGCTCAGCGGGGAGCCTGCTTCCCCCTCTCCCTCTGCCTGCCTCTCTGCCTGCTTGTGATCTCTCTCTCTGTCAAATAAATATATAAAATCTTAAAAAAACCCCAATATTAAAAATTAACCTTTGGAACCAAATATTTATACTATATTCACAAAATACAATACTATACAATATTAAATGAAATGTTTCTTGGTTTTTTGTATACTTCAGATGGTACAAAGTACCATGAACAATGGGAAAACTGAAGCTGGGTACAGCCACCTAGAAGGTCTTCAGTGTGTCAGAAACTTTTCAGGGAAATTCAGTAGTTGTAAAAGTCTTTTTTTTTTTCCTTCCTCTGGAGATTTGTTTCTTTCCTGCATATCTCTTTTTCTTCCGATTTGTATTTTATTCCTAACAGAAACAGTAACACTATTGTTATGTCCTAGAGAAACAAAGCAGTTCAGAGCAGACTCTAAACACTTATATGGGATGGGAGAGCGTCATTTATCCATCCATCACCAATTTCCTTACAGCACTTTGAGGAAAATGGGACAAACACAAACTTGATCATTAAATTTGGGTTTGAATCATGACTCAGATGTTTATAGATTGCCATAACTTAGAAAGGGGATTAAACCTTGGGTTCCTATCTCATTTTTTACATGATGATATACCAGTCTGAACCACTCTTGCCTGTTTTCACCAGTCTCATTGAAGAGAACATGGACTCTGATGCTTCATGAATCAAATGACCTGGTCTTTCCTCTTGGTTATCTTTCTTCTACCCACAGTTATATGGGGTTAATGTTTCTCAAAATAGTGTGGTGAAAGACTAGTTCTTTTCTTTGTTTAAACTCCAAACTATCATGGACCAAAACACTTGTCAAATTAAATAAGTATGAATAATCAGAATTATCAGAATGACCCCCAAAATGATTAGGCTTTGGATACCATTGCAGTATTGAATTGTTGTCAAAGTTTCTTTTTGCTCCTTTCCAATGTCTGTGCTTAATTTATGGATGGGTTTACAGGGCATAAATGGCACTGGTCTGGATGGAAAACACATATTGACTGAGATACTTACTGTATAGTAGAGTCATCTGTCCTGTATTTCTTAGCACTACTTAGGTGTCCCTTTTCACTTTGTTTATAAAATTCTTTTTAAAAATATTTTATTTATTTATTTGACAGAGAGAGAGAGGTCACAAGTAGGCAGGGAGGCAGGCAGAGAGAGAGGGGGAAGCAGGCTTCCTGCTGAGCAGAGAGCCCGATGCGGGGCTCCATCCCAGGACCCGGAGATCATGACTTGAGCCGAAGGCAGAGGCTTTAACCCACTGAACCACCCAGGTACCCCTGTTTATAAAATTCTTAAGGGCAAGTTACCTTTCCATTCTTCACAAGTGGCCAACTTCCAGTGAGTCATATGGTAAAATCTTATCAAAAAACATATGTTTTTGGATGAATTGCTCTGTAAAAGAAAGTAAAAAATACCTAATCAAAATAGCTGCTTCTAAGTCTTGCAGGGGTATTTGTAAGGTTTGTGGCACCGTAGTAGAGGCTCGATAAATGCTAGCTTGCTTCTCCCTAAGAGCCCCTGACTTCTCAACTTCACTCTTATGACCAGTTTTATGAATCAATTTTATCTGTGTTTCTCTGAGCTTCACACCACTTTTAGAAATGCTATCTGATGCCAACAAGGCCAATAGAGGACTGAGAGCCTGCTTAGGGGAATAGCATTCCCAGAGATGCTGCATGTTTAATTGAAGAAGACACCTTACAGATACAATATGGTTTTGGTCACTCTGTGGTGGGTGAATATTAGAGCTGGAGACCTTTTAAGCTTCTTTCCAAGCAAACTTAACCAACCTGTCATTCAGGATCTAAAAATGAGCATGTGCTCCCTCTCCAGATACGTTTCTTCCTTCTTACTGTGCCATTTCTTATAAACCAGTGTCTATGTGGGACCCAACTCACTCATTCAATCTAAGGAGAAGGTGAAGGGATGAGTTCACCTGTTGTAACTGCAGGGGTTCCTTATCACCTAGGAGGATGAGCCATCTCTATCAGTAATAATGAAGGAGACTGGTATATTTTATCATACACAGTGCACTTTATATATACAAATGAAGATGGATATAGATAGAAGCATTTATCAATATTATTTTAAAATTCATCCAATGATTATAAGTTAAAGTTCTTTGTTATATAAGAATTTTTATATATATTTATATAAAATTTATATATATAAATATAAATAAATATATAAATATAAATATATAAATATATAAATATATAAATTTATATATAAATATAAATATAAATTTTATATATATATAAAACTCCTCTTTCAAAATCTATAAGATACAAAAAAATCTGTAAGATATATACTAAAAAATAGAAACGGTATGATTAAGCTGAAGACCATATTGTTATGCCCAGGGATGGGTTCATTATCCATAAAGACTGATTAGACTGATGTTCTGGGAGAATTTTCTGGTCAGAGCAGGCTCTTAGATTCCCAATCAATCACAATGTAGACATCATAAATATATTAGCTATTTTGGAAAATAGTCTTTATAGCCTGGCTAAGAGATAATTTCAACATATGTTATAAAGAACAATGAACTGTAAGAAGATAAAGAATGAAGTAAAATTGAAACAATGTGTAAGTTACATTGAGAGATAACTTTTCATGATTTAGGATATTTGGAAGGGTTTGTAGTAACATTGCTATATGGTCTATACTGACAGAGCCCATTAAGATAACGTTTTAGAGAAGAAGGAAAAAATACATGACCCCACTTCAGGTGAGTTGGGTTCAAGTTCTATGGTTAACTATAGATGTACAATAGACTTTATGAAGATCAGTACATGTCAATGTAAGATGTGTTTTGGTTTCCAAAAATTTGATGAGGACCAGTATTGTTTCAATTGCCTGACATACCCTCCCCCTTGAGATACAGTATCTGGAAATGAAATGCCTGCCATATTCTTACATATGGCCTGGCTATTCCATGTCAGAGGCAACTGACTCGACTTGTGGTCTCTGTCAGAGAGAAACAACTCAAATTGAGTGAAGCAGAGGTCAATGACAAGCCTTGTGGCATATGGGAATGGCCTTGCCAAGGTCATTGGTTTCATTCTGCACAGTCCACTTTCTCAGAGGTCTTCATTTTCTATCTAACTACTAGAAATTTGTAACAGCAATATTTTCTGGCTCAGAAAATGAAAAATCACTTCTTTAAGAGCAGAAAAAAAAGATTTTTAAAGGCTATAAGAAGAAAACACTTCATTACCCTTTGTACTAGTTCAAATTAGTGCTTATATTCTCAGGAGAAATATAAACCGAGAGAAGCATAAAAGACATTTTTCACATATCATCATGCTATACAAGACATTTGTTCTTTCTCTTTTTTTTTAAGAAGGGCAGACTGCCACATGCAGCTGGATGTTTGGATGTTTGAATGTGTCTGGAGTCTTAGATGCTTGACTATCTTATGTCCTACAAATGGACCTTGAGAGCCTGTTTGGAGATTATATCAGGGGAATGCAACTACTCATATATTCTTTTTTTTTAAGATTTTATTTATTTATTTGACAGAGAGAGATCACAAATAGGCAGAGAAGCAGACAGAGAGCGAGGGGAAGCAGGCTTCCAGCTGAGCAGAGAGCCCGATGCAGGCTTGATCCCATGACCCTGAGATCATGACCTGAGCTGAAGGCAGAGGCCTTAACTCATTGAGCCACCCAGGCACCCCTACTCATATATTCTTGATCAAAGAACAGTCTTCCTCTGTTGGGGAAGGTCATCCTCTTTGACCAAGCACGCAGCTTCAGGAAAGATGCACATGGATGTGTGAGGAAGGACAGGGACACACACTTAGCCAGCCAGATCAGTGAAATCAACCCTATCAGTGGGGTGATGGATCTCATAGCTAGATTGTCCTCACATCCAAGAAACTTATTCTTTTTGCTTCTAAATTCTCAATTAAAAATGAGTTTCTAAAAATAGTATAAGATATTGGGGAGCTTGGGTGTCTCAGTTGGTTAAGCATCTGACTTGATTTTAGCTCAGGTCATGATCTCAGGTTCGTGGGGTCAAGCCCCACATTAGGCTTTGTGATTGGCATGGACCTTGCTTACCATTTTTCTCTCTCCCTCTGCCCTTCCTTACCCCTCTCTCTCTCTTTCTTTAATAACCACAACAAAGAAAATAGCATAAGAAATAAAATTAATAGGTGGTTGAATGTTAAATAGAAATGTATTAAAATCTGATTTGCATTTTCTGATGAACATTGATTAAGTCCTAATTTCCTAGTTTTATATAATTAGCTTGTGATCTTTTACTAAGTAAAATAATAATGCACTGCAGATGAATCTGAAATTCCTCATCCTTTATTAATTTTTGCCTTCCAGATATATGTACACAGAAATATAAAATATATCCTTTCAAAAGGTTTTTATTGATATTGTAAAGTTTTACACAAGTATAGGTTGATGTTTAGGTTTGGAGTAATAATACTTTTTGTTTCTGATAAGTAATAAGTATTTAAGTAATGATTTCCTTTTTTAAAAAAGATTTTATTTATTTATTTGACAGAGAGAGAGGGAGACCACAAGTAGGCAGGGAGGCAGGCAGAGAGAGGGGGGGGGGAAGCAGGCTTCCTGCTGAGCAGAGAGCCCAATATGGGGCTTGATCCCAGGACCCCGAGATCATGACCTGAGTCAGAGACAGCTCCGGTCATGAGCTGAGGTCAGGTCATAACTCACTGAGCCACCCAGGCACCCCTTAAGTAATGATTTCCTTAATATACTTCTACTAATTATACTTTTAGAATGATAGAACCTTGTTATAACATACAACATGAAATATTATACACTGTGATATCATTGTACTTTTTTTTAATAGTTTCTAACTTAGTAAGGGAAGGAGACCTAGAATCATATCAACTGATTGAATTACAGCGTCAACTATCTAACATTGGAATCCAGGCTATTTTGCTTAAATATAAGAGACAAATAGTTTATTCTAAAGCCAAAATGAAGCATTTAACTCTTTCCCCCCAACCTGCAGTCAAAAGAATAACAAAGTTTACTATCTTTCTTCATTTTCTTGAATTGTGACATTCTCTTACAGAAATTATGCATTATTATCTGAATATTTAGGACTTAAGAAAACAAACACATATAAAGATGAGGTCCCAATTATTTATTTCTGGAATGCAAATTACATAATAGAAGTAATTATATATTGAAATGAAATAAAAATGAGTTTATTTTCAGGTATATTTCATATGAAAATACTTGGGGAATGAAATAAGTAGATTATTCAATAATATATTTATACATATGTGACCAACAAAGATGTAGATATAGAGTTTACACACAATCTTGATGAATAATTTTTAAAATTAATCAGAATGTCTATTTTCTTTAAAAAAACCTCAAAACATATTTTATAATATGTTCTGAAAAGTAGTTATATATAACTGGCTGCTATGAGGATAAAACAATTTGAATTATTTTAGTGTGTTATATGGGTACAAATTGAAAACTTTCATAAGATTAAATGTTAATGCTGTTTGTGAACATTATGCATTTGCAAAGTCATTATCTTATGCCCAAGAGACCCAGGCAATTTCATTATATAGATGATTTCACCTCCAGAAAATTAGTATAATCATAGACATTAGCCAAAAGACAGGCTTAAGAAGTAATTTAGTTCATTATTATAAAAATCTTCGTATCTTAAAATCCTTCAGGTAATTCTAGTTTGGATATCAAAACTGGCACTACTTTCATTGATTAAAAAAAAAACAGCTTCAAATTCTTTTATGGAGTTACTTTCCATTTCACAATAAGTGAGACTAAAACATGCAATGGCACATGGTATTTACCGAGTTTCTATAAGCTTGTTCCATGTCTTGTTACCTACTAACCAAGTATGCAGGCACTCTTTTTAATTTTGTACGAAGTGGTAAATTACATATAAATGAATGCAATATACTAAATATTTTGAAAGCTCAACTTTTCTTCGATGAAGAGTTCTCAACTGAAAATGTACTCAGAATGTATGCAGCATAAAAGCCATATTTTAATTCAGGCCATTCCTCTCTTAATAATAGCATCCTCTTACATTCTGCTGTAGAAAACCACAATGTTAATTTAATAAAATATTTTAATTGACTCATCTGAGTTATTTTTCTTTCTGCCAATTGACTGGTTAGGTCTTAACAGGTCTTATTTGTTTGTTTGTTTATTTATTTATTTATTTTAAGATTTACTCATTTATCTTAGAGAGAGAGACAGAAAGCATAAGCGGGAAGGGTAAAGAGAGAGGGAGCGAGAATATCTAGCAAACCCCATGCTAAGCACAGAGCCAAATGTGGGGCTTGACCTTGCTACCCTGAGATCATGACCTGAGCAGAAACCAAGAGTTGGACTCTTAATCAGCTGTGCCACCCAGGCCCCCCAACATATTGTCATTAATTTAATGAGAATATTATACTGATTGAAATAAACCTTGGAATATAGAAATGGCAGAGAAACACTGCTAGTCACAATTAAACCAATAAATTCTTAATATAACTCTTCAGAACAACTACCATGGAATTAAAGCTATCATTCCAAAAAGGAACACAACATATCCTAAATTTTAATTTAAAACAAATATACAGTGGTTAAAGATAATTGTGTAATTTTGTTTACTATCATGAGGGTTTGGAAACATTTTTTTTTAAATTCAAGGCACAGATACAATAATTTAACAAATGAATAAAATTAATAAATAATTTTCTTCTAAAGGAAGCCTATACCATTCATAAGTACAATAAGCAATATGTATTTTTAAAGGCACAGTCTTAAGATTACACATATGTTTAGATTGGGAGGATTTTCTAGACCAACACTGTCTTGACACAAATATTTAGTAGATATTTTCCTAGTTTCTATGATATCCTGGGAACTGTACTATATACTGGGGATATAATGAATGAAATCAAGAGGATAAGGAAGAGTGAAATGAAAAATGAGGCTTGATTAGCAGGAAATATCCAGAAAATACAAGACTTTCCAGGACACCTGCAATGGGAAGACACTGATGGGTTTTAAATGTGGGTGCATTATTATATCACCCTGACCACAAGATAGAGTAAAGATGAGAAAGGAGATTTTAAAATTGTGTGTTGCAATTGACGTTATCTTTCTCTCCTGCTTCATTTAACAGCTGAGTTCTTTCTGTGGCCTGAAGGGTAGATCTAGTTTCCACAAACGTTGGTTTTGTCTCCATTTTCAAAATCATGAGCCTATGTTAGAGTTTTTGATCACAAAAGTGACATTTTGGAGCATGTGGTCTTCATGTGTCTGCAAGGAAGGAGTTAAGGTGTAGTTGGTGTGTGGTCAGGAACTCATGGGAGTTTGATGATCCCTTTGTCCTCTTTCTCTAAAGATGCTGGAAGTGGGGCTTTCCTTAAAACCTTCCCTGCTCAATTTTGTAGCTGCAGTGAGGTCAAGAGAAATAAGCCCACAGAGAAAGTGAACTTTTGACTCTCATTTACTCTTCTCTCTAAAAGTTTCATGTCCTGCTCTGGTGGTCTCAATATAACTCCTTGAGAAATCTTTTTTGCCCTTGATTCAGACAACAGATTTTTCTTCTTAAGTAAGGTGTGAGGAAAGGAGCTGCGGTGGCTGAGGAGTAATTGGCTGTGCAGAATCTTGAACTTTCTTAAGGAGGTAGCATGTCATCAAATGGGGTTCAAAATTAGCCAGTATATCAGATTATTATTAACATATAATGAGAAACTTTGAATATTGCAGAACATTTACTATTTATTAGTTTACCCCTGAGGCGTGATATCAAAAGCTTTTGCTTAAATTTACCTTGGATGGTTTAGTAGACTGGTAATATTTAATTTATTCTAGCTTCAGCAGAATAAAGACATGCATATCATCACCCCTTTATGTTCACTGCAACCTTATATTTTCTCCCCACATAGTTACTGCACATTTTGAGATACAAAAATTAAATTTACTATGGTAGCGATAGATGTCTCCGGGAGATAATGTTTGAAGGTTATTTATTTTTATTTATTTATTTATTTTTGCTTTACTTCCTCTTCTAATGAAGTTTCTTTTCACTCTTGCAAGACAAATTTTATTGTTTCATGAGTATGCAAGTGGATTCATGAGTTATTTTTTTTTATTATATTATAAACAATAGACTACTATTGCCTTCGATTTTTTAATGGTCTTTTTAGTCTCTGTGGGTATGTACACATGTGGTAGGAAAACAAATGTGGACAAGGTGCACTTCTCTGACTATGTTGCTATTCTACTCTTTGATGTGTCTCAACTAGGGGCAGTTTGCCGCACTGGAAATAGTTCACAATGTCAAGAGTTATTTTTATCGGGTTGGGTGGAGTGTGCTATTGGCATCTCGTAAAAAGAAGACAGGGATGCTGCTACACATACTGCAATGCCCAGGATAGAGGCCTGTAATGAAGAATTACCAGATCCAAAATGTCAATAGCTCTGAGGTTGAGAAACCATAGTTGAACAAAATATCATATTATTTTTGCACAAAACCCAAATAATTCCAGTCTTGCTTAATCATTGCAATGATTAATGCAGTTTGTGGTAAAGTATGTTTGAATTTTTACTATTTCACCTGCAAATATATTTTATAAAACAACTTTGATTATTAAAGTAATTAATTTCTTAAAGAAAATAGGACATACATATCTATCTACACATATATAAATTCCATACATTTAAATAGACCTCAAGATAGTCTACAAAGTGTTTTCTTAAAAATGGCATGCATATTTAGCTCAAAGAGTAAGTTGTATCTAGCTATTTTTCTCTTCCAAATAAAGAGTAAAATATCCTAGCTGGGATTTCCTACAAATATGATATAGAAAACTTGTATCATTTAGACATTTATGATTGCAGATTTATGAAAATATAGCCAAATGAGTGAATGCATATATTCTAAGTTTTCATACATAATGTAATTTTGAATCCTGATTTTTTGGCAAGGAAGAGATCAAAAGTTTTCATGCAATTCAGACATCTCAATATGCATACGCTTTTCTTCCATGTCTTTTCTTTCCCCAGGCAAGCTCACAACCTTTAAATAAAATTGCCTGTTTAGTAGTTTTCATTTCTTTCTAAAACCCTTCAGAAAATGTTAAAAGTTTCTCTGACAAGGTTAGCATTTTTCAGCAAACATAATAAATCCAGAGTATAAGTAGTCATGTACTTTTATGATACATATAAAAAAGTACTTACCTTGGATTTATGGATTTTCTATTTCATGGAATATTTGAGAGTTAATAAAAGTTTTCCCTTTTTTATTACAATATGCGATCCAAACTTATACTAGGATAAGGTCTCTGAGGGTTCTTTTGAGGGAGTTAAAATTATTGGTAAGGTTTGCCTGGATTGCTCAGTTGGTTAAGCACTGGACTCTTGAATTCAGCTCAGGTCATGATCTCAGGGTCCTGGGATCGAGACCCACATTGGGTTCTGTGCTCAGCAGAGAGTCTGCTTGAAGATTCTCTCCCTCTTCCTCTGCTGCTCTACACTTCCCTTTACCCCTGTTCTCTCTCTCTCAAGTAAACAAACAAACAAATAAATAAATAAATAAATAAATAAATAAATTACTGGTAACTTAATATGGGGTTAACAAAAGATTATTCATTATGATATAGGGAAAATTATGAAAATTTCTAATTATATTTTTATTTTGAAACTAAAAAGGGGTTAAGACTTCAAGTATAAAATATAAGATCTTACCTGGTCCTGTATTTTACATGCAGTAGTGAGGTGGTGACTGGGCTACTCAATCTGTCTGATGAATGCCCCAGATATTCCTAATTATTACAGAGCTCCAAAGAACTGCTGTCACTCTTTACTCATTTTCAAAGTAGTGCCACAAACTAAATTTCTTTTTGCTTATTTATGTGAAAATGTCTATTTCGAAGTAGGATATTCTTCCCAAAATGAACAGTCTTAAAAAAGATTCTCTCAGGCCACCTGGGTGTCTCAGTAGTTATGCATCTGCCTCAGGTCGTGACCCAGGGTCCTGAGATAGGGCCCAGCATCAGGCTCCCTGCTCAGCGGGAAGCCTGCTTCTCTCTCTCCCCATCCTGTGTTCCTTCTCTCACTGTCTCTCTCTCTGTCAAATAAATAAATAAAATCTTAAAAAAAGAAAAAGATTCTCCCACAAAGTTGTAGTTAAAAAATCATACTAAAATGCAAAAAAGTGAACAGTGAAAAATAACTAATTTTTCTCCTATTACTAATAGGAGATCTTTAATTGTGAGGGAAAAACAAAGATCACTTTAATGAAAAATGGATAATAGATTTATATCTACCTCCATAACAATGGACTATGTCCTCAGTGTGCGTGTCTGTTTATGTTTCTGTGTGCATTGTTTGTGTAATAAATATTGTAACTTTACCATTTAAACTTTTTGCATCCACTAATGATTTTTTTTACTTATTTTATTTAAATTCAATTAGCTAACATAAAGTGTATCATTAGTTTCAGTTGTAGAGTTCAGTAATTCATCAGGTGCATATAACACCTAGTGCTCATTACATCATGTGCCCTCTTTAATGCCCCTCATCCCGTTGCTACATCCTTCCCAAATCCCCTCCAGCAACCCTCAGTTTATTTCCTACAGTTAAGAGTCTCTTATGGTTTGTCTTCCACTGTGATTTTGTCGGATCCACTAACAATTACATAAAACTTTAATCTGGAATCAGATTTTTGAATATCTGTATCCTACAGTATTAAGATAATATTTTAGGAAGGAATCAAACTGTACAACATTATCCCCATTATTATTAATATGTAATATTAATACATAGATAGTATTTATTAAAATGGATTAATAATGCAGACATAAAATTATTGATGACAGTGGAGGAGGGTGACATATGCACATATGTGCAAGATTATTCATTGTGGTGCAGGAAGAGAAGAAGGGACTTAAAGCTTCTTAATATAAAATTTAACAACATACTTGGTCCCATATACAATAGTGAGGTGTTAATTAATAATATATAACACATTAATAATATATAGTATATATTATTAATGACATAATATATATTAATCATAATCTCCCTATTATATAACAATAAAAACTGCTAACAATATGCTAGTGAGAACAAAAAATTTTCTCTATCCCTAAAAAATAAAATAAAATTTTACAATATTTTTTCCAATTTTTATCTCACCAGTTTAAAATTTTTATTTTTATTAAATATATAGGATATTCTATGATATATAATAATTCCGTATATGCATATATATATATTTGTGTGTTTATATATATATGCATATGTCCACATACACATACTATACATTTTAAACTTTTTTCTGATAAAGATGGACTAACAAAAATCTTTAAAAATATTGCTGTAATGCTAGGAGTAAAAATTTAATATTCTATTTTTTTAAAAAGACTTATAAATAATAAATTAATGCAAATCCTAATGTTATTTTCCTTTAGTAATTTTTAAAACAGAAGAAAGAGCTATTGATCATGAAGTAAAAATGTGTTGAAGGGATTGTGTTAAAATTTTAAATCATTTAATCAATAATACCCTATGCAATTCAACTATTTATTCAAAATTTTAGTGACGATATTAAAAATATCAGCATTTTATGCACTGCTTTATATGAGTTAATATGGCTTTGCAGAGTGCTTTCACACACTTTGTTTTAATTTTTTTTTTAATTTTGTTAAGAAAAGCAATTTTGGAACTGCTTAGATTGTGTGTTTTGCCATTTTACATATAGAAGAGAAACCCGAGTTTGGGAGACAGCCCCCACTCAAACACACGCCTAATTAAAGGGACTTAAAGACAAGAGTTTTCTCCTCTTTCCATTTCTCTACTGAATCTTCAATCTTTTCTAGTTCACACTGATGCTGTATTCATAAGTACTCTCCCAGTTTATAAAGTTATAACAGTCACTGCTATTTCTCTATTTCTCTTGTCCATCACATGGCATATTTGATGACAGCTAAATGGCTGACAATAATTGTTTTTAAATGGTGCTAATTAGGTGTTATAATTTTTTTAACTTCTTTTTGATGGACTAACAATTTTTTAGAAGCTTCTGTTTTATCACAATTGCATCAGTATGAATCTGTTGGTGTGTGTGGAGTGATAACTGTTGACTCAACTCTTCTTTCTAGACACATGACGAGACTACATTTTCCAGCTCTCTTGAAGTCAGTGTAGTCATTTGACTGAGTTCCTAATGGAATGAGAGTAGAAAAAGTGTGCTGCTTTTATGCTTGAACCTATAACTGAGTGGGAGGGCCTCCCTATTCTCTCTTCTCTCACCTGCCATCAACACACCAGCCTTCATGATGTGGATGATAACAGGGGCACAAAGGTCAGCGGAGTAGGGAAGGGAGTAGCCGGGAACTCTGGGTCCCTGAATGGAGGAGAGCTGCCCACCAGGCAGGAACAGCTGCCTGCATTGTTAAAACAGAAAGAAACATAAAGTCTTTATAGGGTTTTTTGTTATAGCAGTTAATCCTACACTGACATTAGTGTTGAACAGCATATTTTTAACTTGATTTTTTGATTGCCTTCTTTCACTTTTCATAATCTATTGTGCAAGTATATGAGCATGTTCAGGACATTTTTCTATACTTCTTAACTTAGACTCATTTCTCCTTCAGGTAAAATCATTATGTAAGTCCTATATCCCATTGCTTTTGATAGAAAACCTTGTGCAGGTTTTCTGTTTACCTCTCAGGCTTTTCTGCTAGGCTGGCTTAATGTGTTGATTTGCACTGCAAGATGAACTTTTAGCTCACATTTTAAACCTGAAAGCTTATATTGTGATGAACACAGCAAACATTGTGAAAAAGCACATTTTAAAATGCCCAAGATCTGTCAATTTACCACACCCCTGCATTGTAAAGGCCCTTGTTAAGACCTCAAAAAATACCAGAATGCAGATGGTACTCAGGAAAAGTTCCTTCTTATGTACAACACATAATACATGAGATGTCTTCAGCTACAGAAATTGTATGCTTTACAGAAGTCATTTTAGAAAATAGTTATGTAGAGTTGACTACATTAATAACTATTTTTACTCTGCTTTAGGGTCCCTAGCTATTAGGGCACCTTACGATTAACTGTAGTAGTTGGAAACTGAAGAAATACTGTTTGTTCTGGGACACATATTCTGTTGCTGACTCCTTCAGTTCTCAGGGATTTAATCCAGGGCTCATTTCAAGGTTTAAAGACTTGTGTCCCTTAAATTATAGAGTGATTAGATTTGAAATTCCTGTTTTTACACGGATTGAAATCTACTCAGTAAAATAAATTCCTAATAATCCCATGGTGACTCTTTTATTAGGAATTACAAGTATCACACAAGTAGATGCTACAAGTTTAATATACTCTGTACAACTAAGTTTCTGCTCACTTATCTAGCCTTCATTTAATCAAAACTATTTTTTTAATAAATCATCAAGCAGTTTAATACAACTCGAAGGACAAAGAGAATTAGGAAGAAGATACTCTGAATAATTTGGAGGAAACAAAGTTATGTATATATTTTAATAACCATAGTAATCAACCAGAAGTAAGAAATATATTTTTTCATTCCAAGAATGTGCAAAATTTTCCTAAGATTGCTTCGAAATTGTGCACACACCCCTTCTCCTGGTCATGTTTTTCCTACTTGTCCCCTTGTAACTATTACATCAAAAACTTCAATATTTCTCAAAATTTCCTACCTTTAAACTAATTGTGTTGAAGAGGTGACTTATGGTAACATGACAAAGATATAAAAGAGAGTGATCTGGACTGTTTTAATGTATATTGAAGAAAGTGAGACAGCCAATTTCATTGTTAAAAACAATACATATATGGGGAGAAAAAAACAATTCATTTGTCTGATTAAACTTAGGCCTTGGAACAGACATCTGGACTTGATTGGTTATATAGCAGGATATACGTGTGTGTGCACGAGTGTGTGTGTGTGTGTGTGTGTGTGTGTGTAAGAGGTGCGTATGATATTCAACTTTAAATAAACAGATAAAAAATTTCATTTGGAGGGCGCCTGGGTGGCTCAGTTGGTTAAGCGACTGCCTTCGGCTCAGGTCATGATCCCGGAGTCCCAGGATCGAGTTCCCACATCAGGTTCCCAGCTCCATGGGGAATCTGCTTCTTCCTCAGATCTTCTCCCCTCTCATGCTCTCTCTCGCTCTCCCTCTCTCAAATAAATAAATAAAATCTTAAAAAAAAAAATTTCACTTGGAATAAGTTTCTGGTTAATTAGTTTAAACTCTGCTGAGTAGTGTGTGACATTTCGTGATTTGGGTGATGGGTGTACATAAATTTAAGAATCTACTTCAGAAGAGCTTATATAATCTGTATTATTTTTGAATTATGAATATTAAGAATCTTTTAGATTTTATGACATATGGTTCTTTTAGAAATCCCATAAAATTGGGCCCATCGAGGACTAGAGAAGTTCACTAGTTTGCTCTACAGTTTAGATAAAAATGAGAGCTGGACTAACCTGAGGATTTTCTATTCCCAGCCCTGTTGTCTACACTCCATGACATATGCACATCTCCCTCCTTCCTACCCTTGTGTTATTCCCCTTGCTCTCTTCTCACTAGTTGAAAGTAGAACAACTTAATGTAGGAAGTTTCTATCACAGATAATTTGTAGTGGGGCAGATTAGGGCTTTTGAAAGACTAACTCTTTTGCTTTGAAGGTGGTTGGAAGGTCTCTACTTCTTCGGAGTGTGTTTTAGAATGATCCAGAGTTTTGTAATGTGGATCTCTTTGCATCTATGTAGGCAAACATGGGGGTTTCTCTACGAAGTCTGATTGTGTGAAAGATGTTTCCTGAAGAAAATGTCTCGGCATCCTCTTAATGCTGAGAACTATAGTTCTTGGTACAAAGATGATCAAAAGAATGGCATCATACTTAACATTCAAACAATGGTAACATAAAGATTAAAGTTTTTGTATAATGAAATAAACTATAATAATTTTCCTTAATTTTTTCACATTTAATACAAGGTAATTTTAATAGACTTTTACTTCAGATCAATACCTTTCAAAGAGATTTCAGTGGTATTTATCAATTAGTTCAATTATTTTAGCTTAGTCTTAATCTAAGAACATGCATTGTTTTTTAAGATTCTCCTTCCATGAGCAGATTGTTCTAATGTGCATATTTCTAAAGATCAATGGAAGTCAGAAAGTCTTGGTGGCATTCCTAGGTTCACAATGAGGGAATCGTCATGGATCAGAGAAATTTGAAGCCTGTGTAAATATTAAAGCATGCCTAAGGCTTTCAGTATTGTCCTCCTCAAAAAATTATGTTAATTTGGGTCAGAGGCTTATTCTCACACAATTTTTATTTCCTCTAGAGTACCTTGCAGAATGCTGGGCACTGGTGGATTTTAATGAATATTTGTTATATAAAAATGAGAGACTTAATAGCATCAAAGTCAGCAGTTTATTTGAGACTCTATCTGCTAACTATTTCTGTGTAAACAACTTGTAACTTAGAGTTTTAAAACTATAATCATCTTATCCTTTTTCAAGAGACTGCGTCTTTGGAAGGTTCTGTCCAACTATTGATTTTGATCAATATTCAGGTTGATTTTGACATATTCAGGCGAAGAACCATTTGGGTCTGGCCGGTCTAGGATGACCTTAGCTGGAAAGGATCAGCTCTATCCATAGACCTGGCCAGTCCCTGTTATTCTCAAGGATAAGTGGGCAAAATTCCAAGAGAATGACAGCCCAAAAGGCCTCTAGAGGCTTTGGCTCAGAATGCCACACCATGCCATGCCTGCCATTCATTCTTTTTTTGAGATCAAGTCAAAGGGCCTGGTCTGATTCAAGGGGCAGAGAAAACAAGTCCACTAGAGGTTGAGCAGAACTGTAATGTCACAGACAAGCAGCATACAAATAGGGATGGATGATGGATAGCGGCTGTTTTTGCAACCAATATTCAAAACACTGAAGCAAAAAAGAGAGAAATCAGAATATGCTCAGGGCTCAAAATTCCTACATGATGAATTTGTTAGTAGTCACATTTTTTCCCGTCAGCAACTCAAAATGACAGGGAAAAAAATCCACAATTCATGTAAGCAGAATGAGCTTTTCAAATGACTTATGTTAGTTGTCAAAACAGAGTAGTTATTCACACAAACAACTTAGCAGTGGATTTATCAAAGCCCTAATTTTTGTAAACCGAGCATTGCTATTAATAGTACAATGTTTCTACTCTGAGGGCCTTTTGGTTCCTCTGCTTTATTTTTTTTTTAGCTTTCAGCAGTATTTTCTATTTAAAATCATAACAGTTGCTACAAAAATCCCTTTATATTGCAAAACATTCTTGGTTTAATGACTCTGATAAGAATTCTTTTTCTCTGAAGTGATGCACAAAATCACATAAATTGTTGATAAATTTTGGAGAATTATTCACTTTCTTAATTGACAAATTTTACTTTTTAGGAGGGTTTTAGTTTCACAGCAAAATTGAGCTGAAAGAACAGAAATTTTCTATGCACTTCCTGCACACCCCTTAGACTTCCTCATTATGAATATCCCCCACCAGTGTGATGTACTTGTTGCAATTAGTGAATCTAGACTGGTGTATCATAATTACTCAACATCCATAGTTTATAAAAGAGTTCACTCTTGGTGGTGTACATTCTATGGGTTTGGATAAATGCATAATGATGTGTAGCCATCATGATAGTATCATACAGAGTATTTTCACTTTCTTAAAAAACTTCTGTGTTCTGCCTATTAGTCCTTTCCCTACAACTACTCCTGGGAACCACTGTTCTTTTTACTAGCTCCATAGTCTTGCCTCTTCCAGGATATTATAGAGTTGGAATAACACAGTGTGTAGCCTTTCCAGATAGGCTTCTTGCTCTAGTTTTATGCATTTCACATTCCTCAATATCTTTTTCATGGCTTGATAACATTTTGTTTTAGTGCTGCATAATATTCCATTATCTGGATATACTAAGTTCATTTATCCATTCACCTCCTGAAAGATATCTTGGTTGCTTTCAAATTTGGAACATTGTAAATAAAGCTGCTACAATTATGCATTTGCAGGTTTTTGTGTGGGCATACATTTTCATTTCATTTGCATAAATGCCAAGATGTGTGGTTGCTGGATCATATGGTAAGAGTATATTTAGTTTTGTACAAAACTGTCAAATTGTCTTCCAAAGTGGCTGTGCCATTTTGTATTCCCACCAGCAATGAATGACAGGTCCTGTTGTTCCATATCTTCACCAGCATTGGGTGCTCCATCAATCTTATGGATTATGGCATTATTAGCTTTTAAAAATTGCATCTTTTAAAAATTGCTTAATCAAAAAAAATAAAATAAAAATTGCTTAATTGACTGGCTCAGTTGATTAAGCATCTGCCTTCAGGTCAAGTCCTGATCCCAGGATCCTGGGTTCAAGTCCCGCATTGGGCTCCTTGCTCAGTGGGGAGCCTGCTTCTCTTCCTCTCTCTCCCTCTGATAAATAAGTAAAATCTTTTAAATAAATAAATAAATAAACAAATAAATATTGTATCTTTAAATTTTTCTTCCTTTTTATACTTTTCACTTGTAGTTACAGAATGAATACCTTAAAATTCATTTTATTATAAATCACATAAAAATTAAATAGAGGATATATACATATGTATATAAATATAAATATGTGTATATATACATATGTATACATATTCATATTTATGTATATCTACCAATTCATCACACAAAGAAATCTGATTTTCTTTTTTTTGCTAGCCAATATGTTTACTTTTATAAAAGTATCCATACAACAGATATTAATCTGAATGGAAACTCTATGACAATAAAGAAGATAGTGACCAAATATGAGAACCTAATGTTCTGTTTCGTGGGGCTTCCAGGTTCAAGAATGAAATCAGCCTCAGACGAATTGGCAAGGGGCTGAGTCATTCAATTTCCTGCTCTAATTAGGGACTGACCTACCTAGAAGAGTAGGGTTCTAGTTCGTCATACCCAGGATCCTACCTCCTGTTGTTTCTAGAATGGAGTGCCCTATATCTTTCCCGGAGCTCATCTTTGGCGACAGTGGCCCAGAACTGTTAGTTAAAATCAACACCAGTGACAAATGTCTTTCTTTTCTGTTTTCTCTTTCTTCTTCCCTCTCCTCTTCCTCCTTCTCATTCTGATTAGTAATTATTTAATTTACAATCTCAAGGATAACACTGGTTCCCTAAGCTTATCTAACTTTGTCAAAGGAATGGTGGAAGATATAACAAGGGAGCCTAAACAGATTAAAGTGCAGTTAATCCATTTCAAGTCAAATCTATACCAAGAGGAGATTCTTAAGTATGACACACCCTAGAGCTGAAGAGGAGTCTGTGCTTTAGAAATGTCACTGCTTTTATACTTCAGTGATTTGTTTTGAGACTTTTTTTTAACATTTTGTTTAGAAAGTGGGGCATTAGGGGATGTCAATTCCTAGAAAGTTAATTTTGTCGCTAATAGTATCTTGAGATAAAATTAAGTAAATTAATAAACATTAAAAATACATATAATTTAGAGAGTGTCTAGGGAGGCAAAAATAGTTCAAGTTTAGTTCATTCTAGAAGAGAACTATTACAATCCCTCCTCCTGTACGAAATGTATGTATACTACTGCTCTTACTGAGAAAAAATGCATTTCTAACTTTTGTATAACTGAAGACCCTATCTCTGAAGCACTGAAATTAACTGAAACCGTCCAGGCAAGACAACATTTAGAAGTCATACTTGATAATAACATCGCAGCATAATCATTTGTCTTATAACAGCCTTCTTTAACCTTGTTAAAAAAAAAAGTGAAAGTGTAAGTAAAAATATGTTAGTAAATATTAATAAATACTAGTTTAAACATTCTAGTTAAATGTCTCATTTTTTCCATTCCTAACCAAAAATAACTCAAAATCTGATGTAAGTGCAAAGTAACAGTTGATTTTTATTTTGCTTCTATGTTTATTTTTTCCAATTTTTCTTCTTATTATGATGCTATTAATTGATAACTAAAGAGTATTGGGGTGCTTGGGGGACTCAGTTGGTTAAGCATCTGCCTTTGGCTCAGGGCATTATTCCAGAGTTCTCGGATCTAGCCCTGCATCGGGTTCGCTCAGCGGGGATCCTGCTTCTCCCTCTCCCTCTGCAGCTCCCCCTGCTTGTGCTCTCTCTCTCTGCCAAATAAATAAATAAAATCTTTTAAAAAAATAAAGAGTGTTAACTCTCTTCATAGTGGAAATCATTTCTCTGCATTAAAAATCAGTGTATCATCATTACTTCATGTCCTCCTGGCATCTAGAAGGTATCACACAAATATAATTCTTGAATCATTAGGAATGAATAAATCATTAGGAATGAATAAATTAAGTCTGAGAATGAAGATTAGATTGCTTGTTTGCCCAAAGAGGGAAGATTTATACAAAAGGAAATATAGTATATCGAGAGCTGTTGGGAATAAGAAGGAATATTTTGTTGCTGTATTTGTTATTGTTTATTTCTTTATTCTCTATGACTTTCATTAACATTCAGTATAGTGTAAGTTAAACAATGAGATTTATTGAAATATCTAGATCTGGATACCCTTAACCTGCCAAATAAACAAGATTAAACCTTTTCATTTCCCGCATTCCTACTTATAAGTAATCAGCATTACCTACAGCTTTCAAGAACAAATATTTTATCTGTCAATAACTCAGAATCTCACATGTGCTTCCATTAGCCTTGCTTATGGCTTCATTGAATTCATTGACAAAAGAATCATTTGCTTTATAAAGAGTAACTTTATTACTTAAATAAAGAAAAGGACAGGTCTTGGGCTTTTGGATTTGGTGAAAATGCGGCATGGCTTGATTTTGCATATAATACTTAAACTTTCTCTTTTGTAATATGTAGATTTGATTGACTTTTCTTAAAGCCATGACTAAATACTCTAATTTGGTAGAGTTAACAAATCTTCTGTCTTCCTGTATCTTCTCGACACAAATTAATTTGAAAAAAAAAATTACCAAGCCTCCCTTTCCTCACACTAATCAACCACAAAATGTTTAATATAAATAAATACAAAACAGATGCTAACAGAAGAGTTAAATCTTGATCTTAATTATTCAGATAATCCGGTTAGTAGATATTTACTTTGATCAAAATCATCAGATTTTGATTCACACCTCTGCCTCTGGTTTCTTGTGTAAATACAATGTATTATCTTCCAGGCAGTTTTATGAGGAGGAATTGCTAGAGCTTCAGAGAACAGCTCAAGCATTTTATCTGTGTTTGTACAAACCTAGACTCAGATGGAGGATTTTCCTATTTATATCTTCTGCTAAAGAAACTAGCAGATCTGAGCTGTCCCAAGAGAAACTGTATATTTCTCAAATGAGCAGTGTATACTTAGATCTGATGTTTTGTCTTACAAAATTCAATATTCCCTTTCTTTAGGAGAAGAAATGATGATTTAACAATGCTTTGCAGCAAGCAACACTTTAGGTGTAATAAATTCAAGCATTCTAGTAGTCCATATTGCAAATGCCTTCTAGTATTCCACACAATCGATGCTTTTTTAATTTTTTTTCTGTTTATACAGCTTTGCAAGGGGATACTTATGAGAGCAGAATTAATTCAACAAATTATTTTTTTCTTTATCATCTTGCATTTTTGTGCCTGTGGAAGTGAAACTTTTCTTAAGACTCTCTGAAACTTGTCTTTTATTGTCAGTGGTACTTTTATTATCATATGTCATTATGCTCCTTCAAGTCATGACATTGAAAAAGCAGAGTCAAGATATTTATTGGGAAATACTCAGGTTTGTTCTTAAAGACCACAGATACAACCTCCTGGCCTGGCCACTGTTGGTCACTAGCCAAGAGAGCAAGAAAAAGTTGTTATATTGATAGCTCATTTTCCATAGTGCAACTCGGAGTGGGCTGTGTTTTCCTATAATGAATAATCATATTTTTCTTATTTTGTGCATCTTGCCCACAATTTGCATTTTATAATTAAACCCAAAACTTGACTATGTTTTTAATGTTTGTACCTGATACGGTCTCAGCAGGAAACAGAGAGCTCATTCAGCTTTGGCATTTAAAAGATAATTGAATAATGGGATTATTGTTGAGTTCAGGTAAACCTGAAGGGGATAGTACAATGTTCCAAGAGTGGAAACAGGAGAGAGAGACTTCATCAAATCTGGACTTGAAATACAGTTACAGGAATCCAGAAAGAGTAGATGTATGCAAGGGCGACTTCACAGAGATCGGGGTTCTCTGAATGAAATGTAACTGATGGGTAGGAAAGTAGCTGAGGTGAATGAATGCCAGAACCTTCAATCCCTCCTGTCATCTAAATCTCCTTCTAGAGTGACTAATTGACCAAACACAACTAGAGAGAATAAATCAACCCACCAAGGCAATTTATACAGTTAAGATTTCTGGATGCACAGAACAGGTGAAAGACGGTAGAGAATAGGCAGGGAGGGACAAACATAAGGCATTCTTAACTGTCTACAAGGCCCAATGCTATTTCTACCACATGACATATCCTACCACCTTCTCCATCACTTACTTTCCTCTGACCACCACAGCCTTCTTTTTCTTCCTACCAGTGAAACAACTGTACATCTTAGGGCCTCTGTAAATTATGTTCCATCTGCCAGAAAGGATCTTTCCTAGAAGCTAAGTTGATTGACTCATCATGAAGTTGATTGTTACTTCTTTACTGAGGCCTTCCATAACCACCCAATTGGAAACGTCTCCTTCACTCAATCACACTTAAAAAATGAGTCTTTGATTTTCTTCATAGCAGATACCACACCATGAAGTTCATTTATTTGTTCATTTGTTTGCTGCCTTATTCATTTACAACAATTTAGGTTTCTGGTATAAGGACATTGCCAGTCTTAGTGATCATGGTATGTTAGGTGTTTGGAACAGTGCCTAGCTCATATACTATTAAGTTCACTATCTAGCTTCCTCTTTTAATAAATAAGGAATCTATGGCATAGATGTGTTCAAGCTAGTAAGTAGTATGAGAGTCAAGGACAAGTTCAGTTACCCCGAACTCCACTAAATACCATCACTACTGCTTCCAAAAATTGCCATTGAAAAGACAGGTTTTGCTTATGACTTGTTAGAGTAAATGAATTAGAAGTTGACTCATCTCAGAACAACCATTTAACTTATGGATGTAAGAAATTCTGAGTCAATGTTAGCTTTAGAGTGGGGAATAAATCTCAAAATATCAAACTCATGTCAGTAAGCCTATATAATAGTCAAGGACATGCCTTTAGATTTTTAATATTTTCCAGTGTATCACATTACATGTAAAAAACAACTTCTGATCTACATTACTATTCATGATGCTTGGGTGGAACCAGAAATGGCTCATTTGACAAAATGCTTCCTGTTTTGTAATTATTTTTTATCTACTTTCAGTCCTTGTTACACAGAAACTACACAAGTTATATCCTTTCTTCATTTTATATTTCAATTAAGTCTCATCCCTCCCCTTTCTTCCTCTGCCTTCTGAATCATACTCAGTAGAATATGGAGAGTGATGTCACACTTGGTCAAAATAGAGACCATTTTTTCTTTTCATTCAAATAGTCATTCCCACTATTCTTCCCAGCTTTTGTTGCACATAATGAAAACAAAAGCTGATAAAGATGTTTTTATGAGAGGTGAAATGGGTGGCAGTAGAGATGGGAAAAGAATAGGAAAGCAAAATAGCAAAATATTTTTAAGCATTTACAAGAACAGTGTTTCCACAATTTCTTTCTGGTGTAATTCCACTGGGAGCAACCCTTCTGCTCAGTGTCTTTTCTCCACTCACTGTATACAATCATCTCACATCCACTGCTCCTTATTTTACAAAAAACAACTATGTGTGGAGGAGAAGATAAGCTCCAGTTTAATTTTTTTATTATTTTGTCAAAATTTCTCATGTTTCTTTCATTTTGTAATTTTTTGTCTCTCTTGGCATTGGAAACGAGGCCTTGATTTCTCTATAATTATTTCATTCTGTTTGCTTTTGCTTTCCAAGCTTCCAAGTTGATTTGGCTTCCCAGTTTTATGTTCCTTTACCTAGCTAAGCTAGACACCAGGGGAGCCAGACATTTTCATGCTCACGGATGGAGATGAAGACACCAAGAGCTCTAGCCAAAGCTCTATTCTGATAACTCATTTTGTTGAAAGCCTTTAAATTTTGTCTTAGAGAGCTCCCCTCTGGCCCTCAGCACTTGCTCATATTTTTGCAATTAAACTATGATCTCAGGCAGGACTTCAATATATTTTTGTTTCAAAATATTAGACAAAATATAGTTGAAATAACATTAATAATATTGTGACTCTGGTCATCAACCAGTGCAAACATGTTGAAAACAGTATAGAGAGAAAAACTGTTTAGATTACAAACACAAATATTTAAAACATTCTCTTTTAGAAAAGAGGGAGATGAAAAGAACCTCTTGCCTCACTGCAGTATCCGTAACTTGCTGTCCTGGAATAGCCACGTTTACTGTCTTTTAAAGGTTGAATCATCTTAAATGTTTTGGTCATAGACAAAATATACCAGCTTGAAATAGAGTATAGATCTAAGAGTCTTGTTTTATTGGAGCTATATCTAGCATGAAGGAAATTTTTATCAATCTTGCCTTCAGTGTCTGACAGGTCTGACTGATGCAAAGTAAGTTGTTTATCTTTTGCTTGGATACAAGGTATTCTTCTCATTGTTTGGTTTATTTTCAAAATTAAGAAAGATCTAAATAAGGGAAAGCATGAACTTGCAAAACCTAAGATATATGTAAAAGTTAACTATGAATCCAAAGGAGGTTTTAAAGGTAGGCTGATGATCCATCTACAATTAATTTTTTATTGCATAATATAAGATAGATATTGAGGTTCATTTTTTAAAATTTATTTAGCTAATTGTTTAAGCAATGTTTGTAGAAAAACCTGTCCATTCTCAATTGAATTGTTTTGATATCTTTGCCAAATCATTTGAATATGTGGGTCTATTTCTGGATTCCCTATTTTATTCCATTAATCTATATCTATCTTTTTGTCAGTTCCACACTCCCACACTGTATCAATTACTGTAGCTTTATTTAAGCCCTGAAATCAAGCAGTATAAGTCTTTTAGATTTTTTCTTCTATTTAAAGATTGTTTTGACTAGTTTTATTTCCATATAAATTTTAGGACATACTATCCAATTCTCAAAAGAAAGCATATTGGAAAATTAATTGGGGTTATAGTTCATCTATATGTGAATTTTGAGAAAAAGGAACATTTTAATATTCTAACCGATGTACATGGTATAGCTTTCCCATTTATTCTTATTTATTACTGGATGCTAGAACCTCCAGGGCAATACTTAATATAACTGATGAGAACAAAGAGTTTTTCCTTATTTTGGGGGGAAGGTGGAAAGTATTCATTATTTTGCAATTAAGTATGATATCCCCGAAATGCTTGCCCTCCTAATAATATCACCCTGAGGATTAGGATTTGGATTTCAACATATGAATTTTGTTGCTGCATAAACATTCAGATCATAATATTGTGGGGTGTGTGTATGTGTGTGTGTGTGTGTATTTAATTTCAAGATATTTGGGTTCTTTCTAATTGATTTATTTTTGTTGATTCTAAATTAAAACCATGTATCTTATGATTATGATCGTCTTTAAATTCTTGACTTTACTTAAAATCTGTATTTTAAGTCTGTTTTCCAATTCCAACACTGGGTTAATCTCAGTATCTTTTCCTATTGACTGCTTTGTTCTAACAATGAGTCATATTTTATTTTTTATTTTTTTGGCATCTCTACTTTTTTATCCTTTAATTTTAATTTTATTATATACTACTTCTCTTGTATATTTTTTTTTTACATATTTCAGTGAGTTTGGATTTAATTATCTTCTTTTTTTCTTTTTAAAGATTTTTACTTATTTATTTGACAGAGATCACAAGTAGGCAGAAGGGCAGGCAGAGAGAGAGGGGGAAGCAGGCTCCCCGCTGAGCAGAGAGTCTGATGCAGGGCTTGATCCCAGGACCCTGAGATCAAGGCAGAGGCTTTAACCCACTGAGTCACCCAGGCACCCCTAGTTATCTTCTTTGAATCGTGTTTTTTCATTTTATTTGGCAAATATATTACTGATTGCTCATATTGATATTTTGAAGGTTTGATTTTACATTATAGAAGAAATTTTCTATTTATCCTTAAGCATAGGATTAATCTCTTTGTGAGATGCCTGGGTGGTTCAGTCAGTCGAGCATCTGCCCTCAGCTCAAGTCATGATCCTAGAGTCCTGAGATCCAACCGCGTGTGTTAGGGCTCCCTGCTCAGTGGAGAGTCTGCTTCTATCTTTCCTTCTGCCCCTTCCCCTGCTCTCTCGCTCTCAAATAAATAAATAAAGCCTTAAAAAAATACTGATGCTTAGGATTACTCTCTTTGCCATAAGACGTAGTATTCTTAGGTTTGAAAGGAAAACTTTAGCTATTTACCAAGTTGACTTTCAATATGTTAATTATAGTTAGTATAGTATAATATAGTTAATAATGTGGGGAGTGCTATGATTTTTTTTCAGTTCTCTTAGCAATAACCTTGATGAATTTTTATAATAATCTTACTAAAGCACTGTTTTATTTCCAGATTAATATAATAGAACCAATGAAGTGTTCTACTGTTAGAATTGTTTATAGTGTATGTCTCTAGGTGAATTAAGAGAAAACTAAATGTACATTTTTTATTTTATGAACTTTGAGATGAAAATTCCAAGATAAAATTCACTGTTCTTCCTGAGTTTTTTTTTCCTTTGAGAGAGAGAGAGCATGCATGAGCAGGGGTGGGGGATGAGAGGCAGAGAGAGAAGGAGAGAGAATCCCAAGTGGATTCCACACAGTGCAGAGCTTGACTTGGGTCTTGATCTCATGGCCCTGAGATTATGACCTGAGTCAAAATCCAGAGTTGGATGTTAACCTACTGAGCCACTCAGGTACTCTTATGAGATTTTCTGACCACATTCTGTTTCTTCTTTCCAAGTTCTTCTGTATAAATCTCAGTTTTTGACAGATTTGCAAGTTGGTTGATCCCCTGAGAACCAGGATAGAGTGAATAATAACACAGAGACAAAGATCTTGCTCTTAAGTAATATCAGCATGGATCACTACTTGGCACGTCTTAAATTTCATTTGGTAAGATTCTTATTAATAATACCTTTCCAGGGGTCCTGGGTGGCTCAGATGGTTAAGTGTCTGCCTTTGGCTCGGGTTATGATCTCAGGGTCCTGGAATGGAGCCTGCATTGGGCTCCCAGCTCAGTAGGGAGTCTGCTTTTCCCTCTCCCTTTGTGCGCACTCTCTCTCTCTCAAATGAATAAATAAAGTCTAAAAGTAAATAAATAAATAAAATCTATAAATACCCACACACACAAAAAAATCTATAAATAAATAAATAAATAAATAAATAAATAAATAAAACCTTTCCCTTGCTTAATAAATTTCACATTCAGAAACTTCATATTTTAAAAGTATTTGCCTGGGTGGCTCAGTCAGTTAAATGCTTGGCTTCAGCTCAAGTGGTGATCCTGGTGTCTTGGGATTGAGTCCTGCATCATGCTTCCTGCTCAATGGGGAGCCTTCTTCTCCCTCTCCCACCTGCTAATGTGCTCTCTATCTCTCTCTCTCTCTCACTCTCTCGCTATTTCTCTCTCTCTTTCAAATAAATAAATAAAATATTTAAAAAAATAAGAAATAAAAGTATTTGCCTTCCTTTAGATTTATAATAAAATAGTTTCCTTTAATATTTTGTTTAAAAATGTGAACATCGGGGGCGCCTGGGTGGCTCAGTGGGTTGAAGCCTCTGCCTTTGGCTCAGATCATGATCTCGGTCCTGGGATCGAGCCCCATATCAGGCTTTCTGTCAGCGAGAAGCCAGCTTCCTCTTCCCTTTCTGCCTGCCTCTCTGCCTACTTGTGATCTCTCTCTATCTGTCAAATACATAAATAAAATAAAAAAAAAAAAACTTAAAAATGTGAGCATCTGACTTTTGTTTAAAGATTTTATTTATTTATTTGACAGAGAAAGAGAGATCACAAGTAGGCAGAGAGGCAGGCAGAGACGGGGGAAGCAGGCTCCCCGCTGAGCAGAAAACCTGACCTGGGGCTTGATCCCAGGACCCTGAGATCATGACCTGAGCCAAAGGCAGAGGCTTCAACCCACTGAGCCACTCAGGTGCCCCATGAGTATCTGATTGAAAACACATAGTTTTTACTAGTCTGTATTAGAATTGCAATTCTTGGGCAATTTTTAATAGAATGTTATAATACCATATCCCCATAAGTGGTAGCCAATAACACAACAACTTTACAGATCCTCTTCAAATTTTTAAATTCCCTTCAAATTTCAATTCCATCAGGAGGCGTATGCCTTCAGCTCATGCAGTCTTTTTAAAACCTTCTTACTAGCCATGTATAAATTTCTTACTTTCTCCCCAGAAAAGTCTGAAGCCTGAAAGACATTATTTTATTTTATTTTTGCCATCTTAATCATTTTTAAAATTTATTTTATTTTATTTTTTCAGTGTTCCAAGATTCACTGTTTATGCACCACACCCAGTGCTCCATGCAATGCGTGCCATCCTCAATACCCCCCACCAGGCTCACCCATCCCCTCATGACCCCCTCCCTTCTAAAACCCTCAGTAGCAGAAAATACCTAGAAGGTAAAATTAAAGATTCTGGAAAGAAAACACTAAGGGTCAAAATCAATATACTCTATCAGCCTAGGAAAAGAAATAAAAATCATTTGGAAGTATTGGGAAAAACTGCAATTAAAAAAAATCAAATTAAACTCTTCCAAAGCAAACACCTTCCAAGTTCAAGTGTCATTGATTTTGGTGTACTCAGCAGAGTAGACCTCCTTGGCTGAATAGAATAAACCTCTCGACACTACTTTGCCTAAATTTCCTTGAATTTATCACAAACTGGGCCTCTCCGAACATGTATTTATTTCTAAATAATGATTAATTTGTGCCAGCTAAGCCTCTGTTTAAGAAAAAATATAATGAGGTCAATAATTTATTAATGTTAACCCTTAGGAAAATTCCATGAGATTTTCCTCCTCCTCCATTTTCAGTGGAGAATGACAAGAATCATGAGAGATTAAGTAACATATCCAAAGTCATGTTTGAAGAATCAGAGCTGAACTCTGGAGCCACATTTGTCAGACCTAAATCAGAGTCCACTTCTTAACCGCTATCTTCAATAAGTTGAACAGTTTCATTATGATAGACAATATGCTTCAGCATATTTCAAATGTTTTTGACATATTAAACAAGAAAGTGTGTCAAAATATTTAGATTAAAAATCTAATAAAACTAGACACAATTCCTTGAAGAAATGATTTTGGCAACAAGAAAAATTAAGTATCTATTCCACAGTGCTTTTATGGTGGAGAGGCTACTTTTCTGATATATTATGTTTGTCTTAAAAACTGAACTTTAAAAAATTCTCAACAATTATTCTCAACAATTATAAAATATTATGCATCGTGTGGATAATTTTTGACATTAGACAATAGGTCCACCTAATTCTGATTAAAAAAACTTGGGCAAAATCAAAAGACAATTTTGTATTTATGTTTTGTGTAACCTGGTAATGTAAATGGCTTACTTACAGCATTAGAGAGGTATTTTCCTGTGATATATTTTACATACATAGACAACCCTTTCTCTGCATTTGTTTATTAATCTAAACAATGGATGAGGCAACAAGTAATAATCTGCAATCAAATTTTCTTTGTCTCATTATTCAGGAACTTATTTTAATAACCTTTGAGGTCAAAGTCCTCAAATGTTTTTAAGGGAATTATAAAGTAACACAGCAACAAGAATTAAGGCTGTTCACTCTGGAAAACAATATGGAGGTTCCTCAAAAAGTTGAAAATACAGCTACCCTATGACCCAGCAATCATACTACTGGGTACTTACCCTAAAGATACAAATGTAGTGATCCAAAGGGACATGTGGACCCGAATGTTTATAGCAGCAATGTCCAAATAGCCAAACTATGGAAAGATCCTAGATGTCCATCAACAGATGAATGGATAAAGAAGATGTGGTATATATATATATATGATGGAATACTATGCAGCCATCAAAAGAAACGAAATCTGGCCATTTGCAACAACATGGATGGAACTGGAGGGTATTATGCTAAGCGAAATAAGTCAGTCAGAGAAAGACAATTATCACATGATCTCTCTGATATGAAGAATTTGAGAGGCAGAGTGGGTGGTTGTGAGGGTTGGTGAGGAGGGAAATGAAATAAGATGGGTTCAGGAAGGAGACAAACCATTAGAGACTCCTAAACTCACGAAACGAACTAAGGGTGGCTGGGAGGTGGGGGGGTAGGGATAGGGCTGGGTTATGCACATTGGGGAGGGTATGTGCTCTGGTAAGTGCTGTGAAATGTGTGAGGCTGATGATTCACAGATATGTATCCTGGGGCAAATAATACATTATATGTTAATTAAAAAAAAAGAAAATGCCAAAAAAAAAAAAAAGAATCAAGGCTGTTATAGTAATATTCTTCATGTTGGCTGCAAGCCTCAATTTTCCCTGTAAATATTCAGAAAGCAGTATGAAACTGCCAGCATGCCACCTTTACACTTTTCTGTAAAACAACAAAAAAACAACCTTCTCAGTACCCAGAAAACTTTCTGATCTACAATATGTCTAGACTTCTAGCTTTGGGTAACATTATTTCCCCTATGGTTAAACATATGAGTTTAGATTGAAACATAAATGAACTATTTTCATAATGGCATTCTATTTACTCAGCGGAGAGAAGAATTCAATGGTATTAACTAATGGTATTTCTAATTCGAAATATTCTCAGCAGTAAATTTCACACCTAGAAAAGCACATCAACAAGAAAGAAAGAAAGGCACATCAGTATTTTAATTTAGGACTATTGACAATTTTAGTTAAACCATTTTATAAACCATCCTTCTTATAACTTCCACAATCCATTTTTTAGTACCTAAGTGGGTATACAAACAATACATGGAGAAAACACATCATGATAACATGCATATCTTTTGTATGAAGACTTTCCTCTTCAGGCCTTTAAAAAGACAGAAGTCTTATCATAATTACAGATGAACTGAACCAGAATATTTTCTTGTGGGGAGGGGGTTGCTTTCCAAGGATCCGTAGTTCATTCTGGCTCTCACAAATATTAGGATTCGAAGAATTAAAAACACTTTCTGATGTTGGAGTATAAAGAAGTTGAAGGCCCGGCATTTGGGGATCCAGACTTAAGTCTGAACTTGACCACTATTAAACTGTGGGACCAGAAGTTAAGAATGGGCCAGAAACTGTCTCTCTTCCTCATCCTTTTATCTTCAGGGTTGGCAGGGTATCCGACATAGAGTAGGCACTCAGTATGTGTTTGTTAAATAAATTAATAAATCAGGGAACAAATTGCTTTCTCTTTCTTCATGACAAGAAACTTTAGGAAATAACAGGAGCTGTTTGTGACATTTTCCTGGGCAGGACAGATTTTTGGTCGATTTAATAAGGAGCATTTTTCTGAAGGTCAGACTGTCTGCTAAATTCTGTATGAGAAGAGGCACTTAGGGTGTCAAACAGGGGTTTGTTCAGGTCTATAGTAAGCATTAAGAAGAAGGTGGTAGGAGGATTTGTAAGAAGATGATTACTTCTCCTTGAAACCTTAGAGGGACAGTTCAAAAGGAAATTGACTTTGATTTTCTTGATTTCTTGAGGAAATAGGGTAAGCCTTTTCCCCCTCTGGTGTAGTGAAATGAGGTTGCAGAGGTCAAAAACAATGATTTATGGAT
>CM053603.1:168658575-168678289 GCA_028646535.1 Procyon lotor | reverse complement strand
CACACTGAGATACCACCTTACACCAGTTAAAATGGCCAAAATCAACAAGACAGTAAACAGCAAATGTTGGACAGAATGTGGAGAAAGGGGAACCCTCTTCCACTGTTGGTGGGAATGCAAGTTGGTGCAGCCACTTTGAAAACAGTGTGGAGATTCCTCAAAAAATTAAAAATAGAGCTACCATATGACCCTGCAATTGCACTACTGGGTATTTACCCCAAAGAAGAAGATGCAGTACAAACAAGGGCCACATGTCCCCCAATGTTCATAGCAGCAATGGCCACAATCACCAAACTGTGGAAAGAACCAAGATACCCTTCAACAGATGAATGGATAAGGATAATATGGTCCATAATTACAATGGAATATTGTGCCTCCATCAGAAAGGATGAATACCCAACTTTTGTATCAGCATGGATGGGTCTGGAAGAGATTATGCGGAGTGAAATAAGTCAAGCAGAGAAAGTCAATTATCTATGGCCTCACTTACATGTAGAGCATAAGGAAAAACATGGTTAATTATCTTATGGTCTCACTTACATGTAGAGGATAAGGATAAACATGGAGGGAATTGTGAGAAGGAAAGGAAGGATGAATGGGGGGGAAATCAGAGGGGGAGATGAAACATGAGAGACTGTGGACTCTGAGCAACGAACTGAGGGTTTTGGAAGGGAGGGCATGGGGGGTGGGGCGATACTGGTGGTGGGTATTGAGGAGGGCACGTATTGCATGGAGCACTGGGTGTGGGGCATGAATTATTCATCTTGCAACACTGAAAAAATAAAATAAACGTATTTGGGGGAAAAAAACAAAATATGTGAATTTATCAATGTAGTACACTATATTTATAGAATAGAGGAAAAAAAAAAAAAAAGCATGGTCATCTAAGTAGATGCAAGAAAAGCAATCAACAATATCCAAGACCTTTTTATGGTACAAACATTTAACAAACTAAAGTTAGAACAATTTCTTTTTTTTTTTTTTTTTTTTATTTGACAGAGAGAAACAGCGAGAGAGAGAACAGAAGCAGGGGGAATGGTAGCGGGAGAAACAGGCTTCCCGTTTAGCAGGGAGCCCGATGCGGGGCTCAATCCCAGGACCCTGGGATCATGACCTGAGCCGAAGGCAGACGCTTAATGACTGAGCCACCCGGCGCCCTGATAGAACAATTTCTTAACCTGATAAAGAAAATCTACAAAAATCCACTGCTAACATCATACTTAATTGTAAAATATTCAGACTTTCCCCCATGATCAAGAACTAGACAAAAATGTTTGTTCTTGCTAATTTTACCCAGTATTGAGGTTATAGCCAGATAACTTAGGCAAAAAATTAAAGTAAACGTTCTCTAGCTTGGAAAGAAAAATGTAAAACTTTCTCTATTTGCAGATGACATGATCTTGTATATAGAAAAATCACAAACACACACACACACAAACACACATACACACCCACACACATGCACACACACACACAAAAGGACTAAATGAAATCAGCAAAATTGCAAGATACAACATTAATATACAAAAATTAATTATATTTGTATATACTAGCAACAGACAATTCAGAAAGGAGTTAAGGAAGCATTTTCATTTATAACAAATAATATACTTAGAAATTAAGTGAACACAAAAGTATAATATTTGTACAGTAAAATCTAAAAAAATAATTATTGAGGGAAATTGGAGAAGACCTATATAAATGACAGATATCTTGTGTTCATGTATTGGGAGATTTAATATTGCTATGTTGATGGTAACACTCCCCAAATTGCTCTTTAGATTAAATGCAATTTCTCTAAAGTATTAATTATTTTTTTGCAGTAATTGGCCAGCTAATCTTAAAAAGTGTATGGAAATTAAATGAACCAGAAGAGCGAAAACACGATTGAAGCAAAACAAAGTTAGAAGACTCATGCTCCCCGATTTTAAAACTTATTACAAAGCTACTGTCAATAAGACTGTATGGTGGTGGCATAAGGATAGACATATTAAGTCATTTGAAAGAACTTAGTGTCTATAAACACAATAATTAATAAACTAATTGATTTTCTACATGGGTGCCAAGAGAATACAATAAGGGAAAAACAGGCTTTTTACCAAATGGGACTGGATAATCTGAATATCGAAATGCAGTAGAATGAAGATAGACCTCTACCGCACACACTATACAAAAAGGAAATCAAAATCAATGAAAGATCTAGATATAAGAGATAAAACTATAATACTTTTGGAAAGAAAGCATCGGTGCTAATCTTTGTGACCTGGGATTAGGCAGTAACTTCTTTTACATGATACCAAAACGCAAGCAACAAAAGAAAAAAAGCACATAATTTGACTATCAAAACTAAAAAAAAGTGTTTTTTAAAAGACACTACCTGAAATTGAAAGGACAGTCTGCATAATGGGAGAATACAATTGCAAGTCATATTATCTAATAAAGGTCCCCTATCCAGAATAAAAAAATAACTCTCACAACTTAACAACAAAAAGACAAGTTCCCCAGTTTTTGTTCTTTCACTTTTGAGTTTGCAAGAGTTCTTTACCTCTTTCTGTACACTTAATGACTAGTAATCCTGAGCATCTTGTGTGTGCTTCTTAGGCATTTATATATATTCTTTCAAGAAATGTCTGTTCAAATGTTATAATTCTTTAAAAAGGACAATGAACTTGAATAAACATTTCTCTCTTATATATATATATATATATATATATATACACACACAGAGATATCTATATCTATATCTATATCTATCTATATCTATAAAACATTTGACTTCTTGATACATATATAGATAGATATCTATCTATATATATATCAAGAGAATGGAAACCAGAACCAAAGATACCAGTTCACAGTCAGTAGGACAGCTGTAATCAAAAAGAGGAGACAACAGTAAGTGTTGATAAGACAGGAATACTCATAAAATGTAAAATGGGGCAAACTCCAAGGAAAACAGTTGGGCAGTTACTCAGAAAGTTAAACATGGAGTCGCTGTATGACTCAGAAATTCAACGTGATTTTATATGCACAAGAAAACCATGCCCTCATAAAAACTGTACATTAACTGTATATCAGCATTACTTATACTAGCAAAACAGTGGAAATGACATAAATTTCCATCCACCGATTGGATGAACAAGAGATGATAAAGCATGCAGTGCTATAACTTATTTAGCCATGAAAAGGAATGGAATACTGATATACATGAACATAGATGAATCTGGAAAACATTATAAGCTAAGTGAAAGGAGCCAGACACAAGGGCCACTTATTATGAGTCCACGTATATGAAATTTTTAGCATAAAATTCATGATGACAGAAAGTAAATTAGTGGTTGCAAGGGTCTGGGAGGAGAGGAAAATGGGGAATAAAAGCTATTAAGTATGGGTTTCTTATTGAAGGTGATGAAAATATTCTGGAGTTAGCAGTGATGATTGCATATCACTGTGAACAACTGAATGATGCATTTTAGAAAGGTGAATCATATGCTATGGAGATTATACATTGATACAAAGATTAGTAAAAAAATAAAGATTAGTAAAAAAAAAAAAGCCAACTCTCTTTCTATAGGATAGAGCTGCCAAGTTAATTCAGATGCAGAGAGCAGTGTGAAGCAGGGCATGAAGACCTCAGACAGAGAGACGAGCAGGACACTCTGGATGGACTGGGCAGGTGCCAGGCACAGGCATGGTTTGGTCCTGGGGAAGGCCAAAAATCCATACCCCTTGGTCTCAGGGCCTGAAGCGGCAGCAACATCCTGTCTTCATACCATGAGCTAATTAATGGTAGTTGCAATGACTGTGGAGCCTCCTCCAGACCTTAGGCCACTGTACTGTTTGGTAAGAAGAATGAAGGCCCCTCTAACAAAGTCATTTTCCAAGGGTTCTCCAGTATTTAAGAAGGCAGGAGCATCACCAGTGGTTCACAGTTCCAGCACATCAGATATAAGCTCTAGAGCCATGAAGATCTGGGATCTTGGGTCACTTCTTTGTCCTAACTGGAGGAGACTCCATCTGTCTAGACAAGCCCATCAGTTTCCCAGAGGGGAATGGATGGAGAGGCCAGCAACCTATGTGTGATTTTCCTTCTATCTGACCTTGATATTGGAAGAAAGTGTAAAATAATATTCCACATTTGTCACATAAGAAATGCCCGCCACCCTTTATGAAGATTTTCTTGCATTTATAAAAGGCTAGTGTATATATGAAGAAACTGTTCTCCAACCTCCCTGGAGTCTTTTCAAAAGACTTGCTGCCTTGCTATATCTAGGCTGTCTAGATGTAAGCAGATTGCTAGCATGAGATAATGTTGAGCTAGAGAATCACATTGTACATGTCTTTAAAACACGCACACACATACACACACACACAACAAATGTCTTCTAAAAATGACTTTTGGAAATGAAATTGTTAGACTGTCACCTCTAGAAATAATACACCCATGTTTGCTCAGTGGGATAGAGGAGTGGAATAGAATGCCTCCACACAAAAAGAAGAATGTTCTGTGCTATGCTGGTCATATTTGAAAGACATTTTTGTGTTAAAACCATTGTTCTGTGTGTGCATTTTATTCCGCACTCTGGATATATAGTTGATAATACTTAGTTATTTTGAAACAGTTTCTAGATGATCTGAAGTACCTGATATGTTAAAAGTAGAGATAATAATTTTTTTCAGTATCCTTTTTATTAAAATTCCTATAATATATTGAGGGTTTTTTTTTTTTTTTTGGTACTTTTTAACTATCTCATTCTTTAAAGATTTTATTTATTTGAGAGAGAGAGAAAGAGAGAACATGAGCAGGGGAGAGGGGCAGAGGGAGAAACAGACTCCCCACTGAGCAGGGAGTTCCAGCAGGGACCCTGAGATTACAACCTGAGCCCAGGCAGATGTTTAACTGACTGAGCAATTCAGGCACCTGTTTTTTTTTGTTTGTTTGTTTTGTTTTGTTTTGTCTTGTTTATCTAAGTGGAGTAACCAAACCATCTCATTGAGAAGTACTGCATTATGTTTATGCTGCTTAAGAAAGAGGAAGGAGAAAGGTAAAAAGGGCTCTTTCTGCCTGTATGTTTATATTGAGACATTGTCTTACTATAATCATTGTGAGTCCCCTATGTTCTGTGCATTTTGTTTTACTTGTTGTGTATATAATGTGCGGATGTGTGTTCGTTCCTAACCTTGGGAGTTCCCCGGGGAGAAATCTATAACTGGCTTTTATACATGGAGGTCAAGGAGAGACTGAAGAAATGGGCAGACCATTCCAGGTTGAGAAATGGCAGTTTTAATAAGCAAGATAACTTACAAAAGAGGCTTGTCTTGGGTGACCACAGACAAACAAATCTCTGCACCCACCTGTCATATCTTACATAGAGACTTTAACTGATTTGATCATATATTCAGCCCGGATGGTCTCAACAACCCCTTAATCTCTCAGGGTTACAATCTTTAAGCTAGCTCCCCCTGTGGGAAGGGTGGGCAGAACATACATTCCAAGGACTGGGCATAGGGTGAGGAGCTTCTAATTGCCTGGACCCAACTCATGAGTCAACTGGCGGTCATATCCTATCTATGACCTTCTCCAACAGTATGAAGGACAAATGAGTAATAAATTAACAACACTTAATCTTTCCAGATGTCAATGAGTTTGCCAGGATATGACAAAAGTAGAATTAAGAAGATACTATATTTTGTGTTAAAATTCATAGGCAAGGCTATTTTCTGAAAATGGCATGTAGAAGAGAAATTGTTAAAATCACCTCCAAACATTAGCAATGCTTGCAGTTATCCACTGAGTTGGCAAGCGAGAAGAGTAAGAGCTCTGGTCTAGAATGTTCCTATTTAAAAGACACATTCAGATTATAGCCTCTATTTTATGTGTGCAATTTATTCAATGTATCTGTGTGTGTAGTGGATAAATTTGAGTCCTTACTTGAAACATCTAGTCTTTCTAGAGGTCTAGAAGTATACAGTATAGAGAATGTGAAATGGCACTCTAATTTTTTTTGTGTGTGTTTGAATTCATGGAAATGATTGTGTTAGGGGAGTGAAATTGTAAAACTTAGTTTTCTCTTAGAGCAGCATTCTGATTGTTCACTAGGTAATAGTGCAGGGAAGAAATGCAAAAGAGCTCTCATAGTCGAAGTATTAAAAAATCCTGAGTGCTAAAAGTATGTGAAAGGTACAGGTAATAAAATAAATCATTTGTAATTATCATTTGTGTTAATTTATAGGATGTACTGTCTTCTGGGATTGACCTTTCTTCAACCATCTCTTGGAGTCAGATACATTTCTGCATTTAGTCTTTGGGATGGTAGAGGATGGAGATGAGGATGGGCAAAGGAAAGGTTCATTATTACTATTTCTGTCTCTGAAAGATAGTTTTGAATTATAACTATAGTTCTATATGTGCATTCTTTGTCACCTATCTATGTGTATTGTGAACAAAGTTCATTCTCTACTTCACAACTTCCAAGTCTTTTAGATATTTTGAGATGACAATGAATGATAAAACATAGAGCTGGTAAATTAACCAATTTATAAAAATCTGTTGAATATATTTAAAAGAAAATACATATTTTGAGTATGAATACTCAAAGATTAAGTATGTAGGCATATATACATACAGTATATATATATATGTATAATGTATGCATGCATACATACTCAAAGAGAAGTTTATCTGTGTATACCTCTGAGCAGTACACAGCTGACATATTTATTAAGTCGGTGGTGGGCAGGCAGATTGTTCATATGAAAATTTTGATAAGAAACATTCATGTATGAATGCATCTGTTTTGGTTGTAGGAACAGTTTTGTGTTAATATTTTAATAGTATATACCTGATAATGGATTCTCTTAGAAGTATTATACCTATACTCTTGTTTTACTTCTCTGAGAGCTATCCACAGTAAGCCCCAGCAATTCATCTATTAGAGTGTATGTTTTCCTATACCAGCACTGGTTCCCACAGTTTTATGATTCTGGGTCTCAGTCTCAGTAAGCCATGACTCCCTGCATTTGTCTATCCATGTCTCCAACCTTGAGGACAATAGTTGGCCCTATGTCCTCATCTTCCTTATGGATCCAAGAAGAGTTGTGACTTTTTTCCATTTAGCTTTTTACTTGTTAGGATGGAATAATAACTTCTGAGCTTCTTACATATGGAATCAGAAATCTTTAGTTCTTGATCTTTTATGAATACTTTTAAGAAATCATATGAATTGAATACTTAGAGCTTTCGAAATTAAAGTCATATAAAATAGTTATATGCATAAACTATACTGCAAAAGATCATTGTAAACACTTTACTCTGATTAACTTAAAATCTTCTGGCCCATATAAATGTTCTTCAGTCAACAATGTTGTATTTAACAGCTTATAGAAATGGTCTCTAAATATGTGCTCAATATAGGAGAGTTCTACCCTTGTTCAACGTTGTGATAGAAGAACTACAATCTTGAAAATAAGTGACACAAAACATGATACCTCATCTAGAAATTTTGAAAAGTAATTATTTGACTTCTTTGTGGAAATCTCCACCCTTCAGCTAGATCTTTTTGAAACCTTGTTGATACAGGGACAAATGCTTTTACCCCACTTCCAAGAAATTACAGACCCAATTTTTGAGGAAAGAAATAAATAAGAATTTTCTTAAAGAGGGGCGCCTGGGTGGCTCAGTCGTTAAGTGTCTGCCTTCGGCCCAGGTCAGATCCCAGGGTCCTGGGATCAAGCCCCGCATCGGGCTCCTTGCTCGGCAGGAAGCCTGCTTCTCCCGCTACCATTCCCTCTGTTTGTGTTCCCTCTCTTGCTGTGTTTCTCTCTGTCAAATAAATAAAATCTTAAAAAAAAAAAAAGAATTTTTTTAAAGATATGAAATAAGAGAAATATACATACTCATAAAGACATAACAGAATTAAATGTGCCTCCAAAATAAATAATGTTAGCTCAAACCATATGAAATTACCTTGACAATTTTGATCAATAAAAATATATATTTCATGCTAAAACCTAAGAAATAAGTAGGAAAGTTAACAGAAAGATTAAAGATAGTTTTCTACTGTACCAACAATAAAATAATTTCCAGCTAAATGCGAGAATCTTCTCAGAAGATGTTTAAACTACTAAACTATGGGAAATAGCATGTATATCAAACAGAAAGATCTGCAAAGCTGGCTTTGTGAAGGGGCACAATGACTTTTCCATTTAGTATTTTGGTTCTCCAGAAGAAAGAGAAGTGACAGCTATCTGATGATGTTAGTGAGATGAAGGCATTCAAAATAAAATCAGGCATAACTAAATAGTGTATGCATAAGACATTGAGGCAGACTGTATAAAAGCAATGAAAACCAGCATAAATATTTCTAAAAAGAATGCATGATTCAATCTCACTGCCTCATCACACCATAAGCATTACCATATTTTTTCTAAGTTTTTCTAAAATTTCTAATTTTAATGTTATGTTTAGGAAGAGACAAATACGCATATATTATTGACTCAGTTAAATGACGTAACTGAAAAGTGCCAGGAAAGATAAATGTAAAGATGTTTTATCATTTATAAGCAATACATGCATAAAAATAAATTTCTTAATAAAATATAATGGCGGAAAGTATTAAAATGATCATCAGGTATTCTCAAACTTGAAATCAAATCTAATACCTACAGATAAATTTAATAAATGTCAGCTTACATCGTGATCATTCAAGTAGCAAGGCAAAGAGCAAAATCCCTCATTTAGGCCCCGTGAATCCCTGATACACTATCTGTCTTCATGGGAAACAAACAGGATTAATTGACTATGTTTGTTGCTCTTCTAATTAAAAAAGGTGCAGAGATATCCTTGTGGTCCTTTCACAAAATAACCTTTGTATTTGCAAGAGAGCAGAACAAAAAGCCATGTTTCCAGACCCCTGATAATATCACTTTGTTTAGAATAATGTTTGATTTCTTTTTTTTTTTTTTTCAGTAGAAGAGCATGTTGAAACTTGAACCACCCCTCAGTCAGAGATCCAAAGGAGCCAAGAAAAGCACATGGTCAATCATTCTGCTTTGAAAAAAGTAAGAAAAGGAGTAAAACCAGCTTTATCCTTTGCTGGAAGTAGGATAAGAATGTGTCAAATCTGGTGGATGTCATCTTAAAGCACAACATGTTCCAGAAAAAATAAAATCCTCTTTTTAATGTGGCAGTAACAGAACATGTATCTCCCTCAGATTTTAGGGAAAGACTGTATCTCTGACCCAATATCTAAGATTTTCTCATAAGCTTCCTGTTTCCCAGATTTTGATTACTTCAGTTTGGTGAATATAAAAATTCACAGTATTCTGAAAACCAAAGGAACCACTGTAACAACAAATATTCAGATGGAAGTCTAATGTCAATTTCTTTCTTTTTTTTTAAGGTTTTATTTATTTGACACAGAGAGAGTACAAGGAAGCAGAGCAGCAGGCCGAGGGAGAGGGAGAAGCAGGCTCTCCATTGAGCAGGGAGCCTGATATGGGGCTCGATCTCAGGACCCAGGGATCATGACCTGAGCCAAAGACAGCTGCTTAACCGACTGAGCCACCCAGGCGCCTTTAAAGTCAATTTCTTATGAAACAATAAAGAAAAACCCTTATGTTGATCAATGTCCCACTTTTATTTTTTATTTATATAAAAAAATATATATTTATATATATATAAATATAAATATTTATAAATATAAATATTTATAAATAAATATTTATTTATTTTCCCACTTTTATTTATTTAAAAATAAATAATTATTATTTATTTTATTTTATCTTATTTGAAGAACATCAAATAAGATAAAAACCATGCGGTGAATAATGGATCCCTTACAACTTTGATATCAGTTGGAAAGGTCAATTATTATATGAAATATACTTCACATGGTTATAACATTGGTTATTCCTACTTGGTGGTGACAGTTACCGCTGTCACTGTCATGGTGCTAATAATTACCATGATATGCACAGAAGGGTAATATATTCCAGTCTATGCCAATATGATACCAATATGTTCAAAATAAATCAAAAAGATATCAAATACATAATTATTTTATATTTAGTTTTTCACTACCTGTTTACTGGGGACTCCTGAAAATTGGCTATCTGGAGAGCTTTTTTTAAAATTTGTATGAATGCAAAAAAAAAAAAAAATCCTGTGATGTTTGGCCTGGAGAAGAGGCTTGTGTAGAGCTTCTGAAGGGAAGTAAGCTACCAGTTTCTGAGTTGGCAACAAATGGAAAGAAGCATTTCTCTTGTGGATATACAAACAGTCACACTATGGAGTATGATCCATTATGAGGAGGGTTAAGATAATAAATATTGGCTATTTGATCACTTGGCAATTTCCTGCTTGCCTCTTTTATTCCTAAATTGTTTTATCTTCTGTTTCAGTCAGTGATTAAGATGACCAGAAGTGGTGGGAATGATTAATTACTGAAATAATAGATGAATGAAACGTGGAAGGAAAGTAAGATCTTAATTTGGACATACTTATTGGGTCACTTCCAATGCACTAGATCATGCCATTAACTCAATTATTCAATAAACACTTGTTGATATTTCACTATATGGAAGGTTTACAAAATTTGGGTTTTAATATCTAGTGGGAAAGTTCAAGAAAATTTCATTATACAGTGCCTGGTATGATATCTCATGCAGTTTCATTGATTATGATAAAGATAGTGAAGACAATTGCAAACTTTAATGTTTTCAGACATCATGTAAAATAAAATAGAAAAGAAAGCAAAAAAAAATAAGTATTGATTTTGTAACATTTTCCAAGAAAGGAAATATTGAGGAATAACCAGATCATTTTTAAGTGTAGCAGTCCTTAACATCATCTTTCAGGAGCCCTGCAAAGCCTCACCGGGCTGTTTGGCATGTTCACCACTTCAACATGGTTTAATGATTTTCCAAGTATTTGTGCCTAATTTACTAGCAGATTTGGGGGATTACCCTCCCTGCATCTGCTTCTCCTCCAAGATTTTCCTCCTATTTTCAATTGGTGTGCCAGCCTGGAACACTATTTCTGAGTTCTCACTTTGGATAAGCCAGTTATTAACAGAACTTAACTTACGCACTCTATAATTAAGAAGAAATAACTTGCTATGTCCTATTACGAAAGGCAAACTTTGAAAGACAGAATGATTTTTATTAAAGATTCAGTTAAGAGCTCATGGCTTCGCATTAAATTATCGCTTAGGCAATTTCATTGTGATTTCAAAAATTAAACTTGCAAATCTCTTCAACAAAACATCTCTTAGTATCTTCAAAATTTGAATATGGCATGGCTTTAAGTGGATGCATATTTGATCCTATTTTTGCACCTAATCTGCTGTCTCTTCCGTTTGCTGTTTCAATGAGAGGAAGCTTAGGAATTCAAACTTGAAACTGGTATAATTCTGGCAAGAGAAATAGAAAAAAAAATCACCAGAATTCTTCTTACATTATAAAGCACATTGTGGTTAAAGATATTTATTTCAGGCTATCTTGTGATAGCCTGAAATGTCTCAGAAAAGATGTCTCATTTCTTGTCTTTCATGCAGAGGCATAAATTTGTTGGATCTGGCTCTCCTGTTGGGCTGTTTCAGTTCTAAGCATAACAGAGTTTGGGTGCAGCTTTCTAATAACAGAAAGGGAAGATGTCAGTTACAATGTAAACTTTTGTTAACAAAGGCTTTTGAAGTATGTTTTCTATATTTAGAAAGTCACAATTGCAGACCTACGGAAGCTATGGAGACATAAGACAGAATCCAAATACATAACTTTTATCTAGTTTTGGAGAGCCAAGACACCTAAATATTTTCAGTTGCATTTCACATAATGACTTCCCATCACAGAAAAAGCAGGCAGCACTGACATATGATCTTCACATCAAATCACACACAGGAGTAGAGGATTTGAAGGCTATTGAGCACCAAATTTTCCCATTGTACTGCAATTACAAGAACACCTGTGCTACCTAGCTGTGCACTGAGCCCCATGAAACGTAATGTTCCAGAGCTGTCGAAACGTCTCATTTCTTGTCTTTTATGCAGAGGCATAAATTTGTTGGATCTGGCTCTCGTGTTGGGCTGTTTCAGTTATAAGCATAAGGCAGAAGGTCTAATAATGTTTAATTTAACCAAAGAAACAGTTGTAAACATTCAACTTTGTACCATTCTTTAAATAATACTTTTAGTATACTAACACAGAAAATGTGGGGGTTACTGTAATATATGCACGATCTCTAAATCATGAGGATGTTTTTAACAGGGCTGTTGATCTATACTCATCTAATTCATCTCAACTCTAACATTTGAATTAGTTATGTCATTTGAGCTCTGTATTTACAAAAATCCTGGTGATTTAGATATTGGACTACTTTTACAACCTGATGCTTATACTGATGCATCAGTGAATAGATTTTTTGAGTCCCAAATGAGGACAATTTATCTGGTATATCAAAGAAATTACTTACTGAATGACTTTAAAAGGATTTAAAATAATTATATTAAGTAGTTAATATTTTATTAATAAATTTAATATTTAATTAATTAATTCAAACAAAAAGATTAAAAAATGTTTTCTATGGGTTAGACACTTCCCTAGAAATTTAACTTAGAAACAATAATTTGGGGTGCCTAGGTGGCTCAGTGGGTTAAAGCCTCTGCCTTCAGCTCAGGTCATGATCTCAGGGTCCTGGGATTGAGCCCCGCATCAGGCTTTCAGCAGGGAGCCTGCTTCTCTCCTCTCTGCCTGCCTCTCTGCATATTTGTGATCTCTTTCTGTCAAATAAATAAATAAAATCTTTTTTTTAAAAAAAAAAAGAAACTACAAAGTGTTGTTTGTTTATGTTTGGGATGTCTCTCTCTCTCTCTCTCTCTCTCTCTCTTTTTTAAGATTTTATTTATTTCTTTGTCATAAGGATAGAGAGCACTAGCAGGGGGAGCACCAGGCAGAGGAAGAAGCAGGTTCCCCACTGAACAAAGAGCCAGATGGGGAACTCAATCCCAGGACCCTGTGATCATGACCCAAGTCACCTGAGCAGAAGGCAGCTAGTCTGAGCCACCCAGGCATCCCTTTGTTTGAGATGTCTCTTAACAAGGATTAAATAAAGTGAAAGATATGAGTTGGTATATGTGGTAATAACTTTAAATTTTGAAAAGAAAAAAATTTCATTCTAGAGAGGTAAATTGAATATAATATTGAGATCTCAGTGTTAGAATTGTATAACACTAACTCTGCTTCTCTACATAGCCTTATGCTTAATATAAAATTCTACTTGGTTTTGATCTTCTTCTGAGTACCTGCCACATAGTAGGTTCTCAAATGTATGCTAATTTTTGTGACTTGAAATAAACTGAAATTTTATTTCTGAATATGTCCAATGAACATTTATCTCTGGATTTTTTATACCCAAGTTTAGCCAAATTAGAAATATATTTTTCAATGGCCACCTGGGTGGCTCAGTTGGTTAAGTGTCAGACCCTTAATCTCGCTCACATCTTGATCTCATGATCATGAGTTCAAACCCCACATTGGGCTCCATGCCTGTGGAGCCTACTTAAAAATTTTTTTTTCAAAATTTGTTTCCAAAACACATGTAGAAAAGTCATGGAGCTGCCTAGATTTATATTCAATAAAGTTACAGAATGTAAATGTAATTATCCATGATTTTCAGGAGAAAATGTAAGTTAACAATAGAAGGCAAATATAAAATAACTAATAAAATCAGCACAATTAAAACTATACATCTTATTTGTGAATATAGATACCAGAGTCCCAAACTAAAATTTAACAAGTTAAATTTGTTAAGATTCTAAAATAGCAAGAGATAACAGACAAGTACAGTTTATTAAAATAACACAAAGGTGTTTCAATATGAAAAATATTTCAACACAATTAATTACATTGATAAAGGAGAAAGTAATTACATTATATTAATTGATAATAAAGAACACATTGAATAAAACTTGGCAATTATCATTAATTTTAAAATTAAATATGAATAAAAAAACAATTATAAAAATAATGTCCATCAGAGCTATTCAAAGAGAAAATAGAATGGATCACCAAATTTATTCAATCAAGTTTTGAACACCCACTCATTTATTTAACATAGATTAACTAAGTCTCTACCATATTTTCTTTGGTGTTCTAAGTCAGGGTATTGATAAATTATGCTATAGACTGAATATCTGTGTCTGTCCAAATTTTTTATGTTGAATCTTCACTTCCATGTGATAGCATTAGGAAGTAGGGCCTTTGGAAGGTGATGATTAGATCATGAGGGTGGACCTCTCATGAAAGAAATTTGCACCCCAAAAAGAGAAATCAGAGAGCTCTCTAGTTCTCTTGCCATGTGAAGATTCAAGTAGAAGGTGACTATTTACAACCCAAATATGGTCATCATCAAAAGCTGACCACACAAGTACCCTGTTTTTGGACTTTCAACATCCAGAACTATGAGAATATAAATTTCTGTTGTTTATAAGCCATCCTGTCTGGGCAGCTCACTCAGTTAAACGTGGACTCTCAATTTTGACTCAGGTCATGTTACCAGGGTCATGAGATCAAGCCTCATATGGGGCTGTGCAATGAGGATGGAGCCTGGTTAAGATTCTCTACTTTCCAACAGTAGAAAAAATCCACAAAACTAGGAGCTGGTTCTTTGAAAGAATTAATAAAATTGGTAAACCCATGGCCAGACTTATCAAAAAGAAAAGAGAAAGGCCCCAAATTAGTAAAATCATGAATGAAAGAGGATAAATCACAACCAACACCAGAGGAATACAAACAGTTATAAGAACATATAATGAGCAACTATACTCCAGCAAATTAGACAATCTGGAAGAAATGGATGCATTCCTAGAGACACTGAACCAGAAAGAAATAGAAAACCTGAACAGATCCATAACCAGTAAGGAGATTGAAGCAGTCATCAAAAATTTCTGAACAAACAAGAGCCCAGGGCCAGATGGCTTCCCAGGGGAATTCTGCCAAACATTTAAAGAAGAATTAATACCTTTAAATGGTATTAATTCTCCTGAAATTTTTCCAAAAAACAGAAATGGAAGGGAAACTTCCAAACTCATTTTATGAGGCCAGCATTACCTTGATCCCAAAACCAGACAAAGACTCCATCAAAAAGGAGAAAAGGAGAATTACAGACCAGATCCTTGATGAACACAGATGTAAAAATTCTCACTGAAATACTAGCCAATAGGATCCAACAGTACATTAAAAGGATTATTCACCACAACCAACTGAGATTTATTCCTGGGCTGCAAGGTTGGTTCAACATCTGCAAATCAATCAATGTGGTACAATACATTAATAAAAGAATGAACAAGAACCATATGATACTCTCAACTGATGCTGAAAAAGCACTTGACAAAGTACACTATCCTTTCTTGATCAAAACTCTTCACAGTGTAGGCATAGAGGGTACATTCCTCAACATCATCAAAGCCATCTATGAAAAATCCATGGCAAATATCATTCTCAATGGGGAAAACTGAGAGCTTTTCCTCTGAAATCAGGAACACAGCAGGGACGCCTGCTCTCTCCATTGCTATTCAACATAGTATTAGAAGTCCTAGTCTCAGCAATAAGACAACAAAAAGAAATAAAGGCATCCAAATTGGCAAAAAAGATAATATGATACTTTATGTGGAAAGCCCAAAAGACTCCACTCTAAGACTGCTAGAACTCATACAGGAATTCAGTAAAGTGTCAGGATATAAAATTAATGCACAGAAATCAGTTGCATTTCTATATACCAACAGTAAGCTAGAAGAAAGAGAAATTAAGGAGTCAGTTCCATAGACAATTGCACCCAAAACCATATTCCTTGGTTTGGAATAAACCTAACCAAGGAGACAAAGAATCTGTGCTCAGAAAACTACAAAGTGCTCATGAAAGAAATTGAGGAAGACACAATGAAATGGAAATGTTCCATGCTCATGGATTGGAAGAACAAATATTGTGAAAATGTCTATTCTATCCAAAGCAATCTACACATTTAATGCAATCCCTATCAAAATACCATCAATTTATTTCAAAGATATAACACAAATAATCCTAAAATGTATATGGAACCAGAAAAGACCACAAATAGCCAGAGGAATGCTGAAAAAGAAAACCAACATTGGTGGCATCACAATTCTTGACTTCAAGCTCTATTACAAAGCTGTAATCATTAAGACAGTGCGGTACTGGCACAAAAACAGACACATAGATCAATAAAACAGAATAGAGAGCCCAGAAATGGACCCCCGAATCTATGGTCAACTAATCTTCAACAAGGCAGGAAAGAATATCCAATGGAAAAAAAGTCTCTTCAACAAATGGTGTTGGGAAAACTGGACAGCCACATGCAGAAGAATGAAACTGGACCATTTCCTTACACTGCACACAAAAATCGACTCAAAATGGATGAAAGACCTCAATGTGAGACAGATATCTATCAAAATCCTTGAGGACAACAGAGGCAGCAACCTCTTTGACCTCAGCCACAGCAACTTCTTCCTAGAAACATTGCCAAAGGCAAGGGAAGCAAGGGCAAAAATGAACTATTGGGACTTCATCAAGATCAAAAGCTTTTGCACAACAAAGGAAACAGTCAACAAAACCAAAAGACAACTGACAGAATGGGAGAAGATATTCACAAGTGACATATCAGATAAAGGGCTAGTATCTAAAATCTATAAAGAACTTCTCAAGCTCAACACCCAAAGAATAAATAATCCAATCAAGAAATGGGCAGAAGATATGAACAGACATTTCTGCAAAGAGGACATCCAAATGGCCAACATGAAAAAGTGTTCAACATCACTCGACATCAGAGAAATATAATTCCAAACCACAGTGAGATGCCACCTCACATCAGTCAGAATGGCTAAAATTAACAAGTCAGGGAAGGACAGATGTTGGCAAGGATGTGGAGAAACAGGAACCCTCCTTCACTGTTGGTAGGAATGCAAGCTGGTACAGCCACTCTGGAAAACAGTTTCAAGGTTCCTCAAAAAGTTGACAATAGAGCTACCCTATGACCCAGCAATCACACTACTGGGTATTTACCCTAAAGTACAAATGTAGTGATCCAAAGGGGTACATGCACCCAAATGTTTATAGCAGCAATGTCCAAATAGCCAAACTATAGAAAGAACCTAGATGTCCATCAATAGATGAATGGATAAAGAAGATGTGGCCTATATACACAATGGAATACTATGCAGCCATCAAGAGAAACAAAATCCTGCCATTTGCAATGACATGGATGGAACTAGAGGGTATTATGCTAAGTGAAATAAGTCAATCAGACTTATCATATGATCTCTCTGATGTGAAGAATTTGAGAGGCAGGGCTGGGGGTCGTGGGGGGGCTTGGGAGAGAAATTAAACAAGATGGGATCAGGAAGGAGACAAACCATAGGAGACTCCTAAACTCACAAAACAAATTGAGGGTGGCTGGGGGGTGGGGGGTGTAGGGTGGCTGAGTTATGCACGTTGGGGAGGGTATTTGCTATGGTAAGTGCTGTTAAATGTGTAAGCCTGATGACTCACAGACATGTACCTTGGGGCAAATAATACATTTTATGTTAATAAAAAAATTTATGAACTATATATATAAAAAAAAAAAAAAAGATTCTCTACCTTCCTTTCCCTGTGCCCTTCCCCATGCTAGTGTTCTCTCTCCCTCTCAATAAATAAATAAATAAATAAAAAGAAAAAATCTACCAATAAATAGGTCTAATGGGGGCATATGGGTGGCTCAGTGCATTAAAGTCTCTGCTGTCTCAGGTCATGATCTCAGGGTCCTGGGATCGAGCCCCGCATTAGGCTCTCTGCTCAGCGGGGAGCTTGCTTCCCCCTCTCTCTGTGCCTGCCTCTCAGCCTGCTTGTGATCTCTCTCTCCTGTGTCAAATAAACAAATAAAATCTTTGAAAAAATGTGTTTGATGGATAAATTTATTATGCTTATTATGCTTATTCATTTTTCTGAAAAAGCTTCAGTCTGAGTTAACATGTGCAATTGGTTTAGTTGGTGTTATAGACTGAATTCTGTCCTATTAAAATTCATATGTTGAAGCTTAAACACTAGTATCATTGTATTTAAAGATAGGGCTTTTAAAAAGCTAACTAATTTTAAGTGACAACATAAAAGAGGGATCTTAATCCACTATGGCGGGCATCTGTATAAGATAAAAGGGACACCAGGGATGTGTGTACAGAGAGAAAGCCGTATGAAGACATAGCTAGAAATTGGCCAAGGGGAGAAACCTCAGGAAAACCAACTATGCTTTGATCTTGGACTTCTAGACTCCAGAACTGTGGGAAAATATATTTCTGTTGTTTAAACCATCCAGTCTACAGGATTTTGTTATGGTATCCCTAGCTACCTAATACAGCTGATGAAGTATTTAATAATGTCTGTTGTTATGTTTGTTTAAGAAAGATTTAGGAAAGTCTAGTTCATCTTGTTTGTATCCCTATTTTATTTTATTTTATTTTATTTTATTTTTTTTTAAAGATTTTATTTATTTGACAGAGAGAAACACAGAGAGAGAGGGAACACAAGCAGAGGGAATGGTAGCGGGAGAAGCAGGCTTCCTGCAGAGCAGAAAGCCCGATGCGGGGCTCGATCCCAGGCCCCTGGGATCATGACCTGGGCCGAAGGCAGACGCTTAACGACTGAGCCACCCAGGTGCCCCCCTATTTTATTTTTAACAGTAAATTGTATACTGATTTTTATAAAAGATTTTATTTATTTATTCGACAAAGAGAGAGATCACAAGTAGGCAGAGACGCAGGCAGGTGTGTGTGGGGGGTGGGGGGTAAGCAGGTTTCCACTGAGAAGACAGCCTGATGCAGGGCTTGATCCCAGGACCCTGAGATCATGACCTGAGCTGAAGACAATGGTTTAACTCACTGAGCCATCCAGGCGCCTGTGTATAATGATTTTTTTTTTTTTAAGCAAAAGGAATTTAATGCATCTACCATACTTGCTTATGAAGTGCATAGTATTAAGTGAACAATTTGTTGGAGGTTAAACTTTGATGTTAAATAATCAGGTTAATGAAGTACCCAAAAAACTTCCTTATTGAATCTTCCTTTCACATAAAGTGACCTCACAACTGGGTTTACCAAACATTGTCATAGGACAAAGCCTTAAGAGTCAATTCTGGAACTTATAATATAGAAAGTGCATTATTCTAGATATATGTTTGAATTATATTATTCCTTAAACTTACTTATCTCAATGGGATATGAATTTTCTTGGGTTCCACAGGAAAAGATCATGTCTGGTCTGTACATAGCTATAGTATTTGGTCTTATATTGGAGGGTCAGCTTGAATCTTGTTTAAAAAATGAGGATGAGTAGTCAAGTGAGCTTTTCATAATTGTTCTGTCTGCAGAGCCATCTTATAAAACTGCTTTAGTTGTGACATTTTAATTCCATACCCTTAAATTTTGTATTGCCCTGTTGAATCTTAGGTTTGTTACTTTTTTTTTTTTCTGTTTGTTTTTTTTTAAACATATAATGCATTATTTGTTTCAGGGATACAGGTCTGTGATTCAGCAGGCTTACACAATTCACAGCACTCACCAGAGCACATACCTTCTTCAGTGTCCATAACCCAGCCAGGTTTGTTGTTTTTATAGAAAAGGATATATTTATTCTTAATGATTAAGAAAGCAATGGGAAATGCCAAAAAAAA